>VZTE01001811.1:1361708-1382775 GCA_013397775.1 Eulacestoma nigropectus
CCTCGCCACCTCCATCGCGACGGGCGGCGGCCGGGCGGGGCGGGGGGCGGGGCAAGCGGCGGCGGTCGCCACGGCAACGGCGCAGGATGACTTCCGGCAGCGTCACGGCAGCGCCCGGAAGTGGCGCCCGGAAGTGCGGGTGAGGGGGCGCCGGGCGGGAACATGTCCGACAACGAGGACAAGTGAGAGCGGCGCGGCCGAGGGGAGGAGGGGAGGCGGCGGCGCGGGTCGGGGGGAGGCGGCCCGGTCCGAAGTGCGACGCGCGTGTCTCTCCCGCAGCTTTGACGGGGATGACTTTGACGATGTGGAAGAGGATGAGGGCCTGGAGGACCTGGAGAACGCGGAGGAGGTGGGTGCTCCGCGGGCCGCCGCGTTTGCTGGCCCGGGCAGGCTCTGCCGGGCCCGCAGGGTCGCGTCGCTGCCTGGCTGGGCGGCTGCTGTGGTTGGGGAGGCCTCAGGGGCTCCCCCGACACCTCAGGGCCTCGGTGGCGGGTGCGGCTGAGCGGCGGCGCGGGTCTGTTTCCACCAGGAGGGACAGGAGAACGTGGAGATTCTGCCCTCGGGAGAGCGGCAGCAGGCAAACCAGAAGCGGATCACGACCCCCTACATGACCAAGTACGAGCGAGCCAGAGTCCTGGGCACTCGTGCCCTCCAGATAGCGTGAGTATTGCCCACTGTGTCCCCAGCATTGCCGCAGCTGCGCCTCCCTTTTCACGAAAAATGCTTTCCTATTCCCTTAAAAATTCCCAGCTCTCCTGAATCCTTTGCACGACTGCTGATCTTGCATGAGAGTTGCACCCTCTTGGTCAACAGTGGTGCACAGGACTGTGGAGCTCTTGGCTGCACCTGAAGTCTCTGTGTCTCTCCTTGCCTGAAACTGTGCTACTTGTGCATAAAGAGGAAGCGCTTAGTAGCCACAAGGAGTTTTCCTAGGTCACAGGCAAAATTGCTAGGGAGTGGGACAAGACAGTTCTGATTTCTGTCTTTCCTGAGAGAGCCAGCATGGACTGGAAAGTTTGTAGCTGGTTTGTAAAAGCTAATGGTGGAGGGAGAGATGCTTCAAAACAGCTTCAGTTGATACCACAGGGCTGTAGGAATTGGGAGTGAAGAAAGCAACCTGAAGTCCTTTCTAACTGCAGTTGCATTGTGGGAAGCTGTAAGTTTTTTAAAGTATTTGCAATAATAAGGCCTTATTTATAATAGATAATAGCATTTAGAGCTTACTTTAAGTGCTGTCAAGGCTGGCTGCTCTTAATCCATTTGCCTTTTTAGACTTGTTTTAATAGTAAATGTGAAAAAGTGTTGTGCTTTTTGAAAAACTACCTTTCGAGCGAGATTGTTACAGTGGCAAGAGTTTGAATTTCATCTTGGTTATATCCACCTTCAAAGTGAGGCTTCTCTTGTGCATCGTTGAGAAGCTCACAGGCAGCCAAGCTGTTCTTTGCACAGCCTGTGAAGCTGTTTTGTGCACGTTCTCTCAGCTGGTGAAAGGCAAGAGGAACGGGGGGAGATGAGATGGGCCCGTGCCAGCCCTTTAGTCCAAAACGCTCTGTCTGGCACCTGGTTCTGCTTCACCTGCATCTTCTGCCTTCAGTGCTGAACCCAGACCAGCAGCAGCCCCCATGGCCTCACCCACACATAACGTGAGCTTTCTCTGCCACCACTGTCCAGTGGATGGGTGTAGTCACAATCCTTTGCAAAATGGTTAATTTTTTCTCCTGAGAGGTAAAACGTGTTGTAAGTCCAGCCCCTCTCTTCCCCTGATCAAGGCCTGGAAGCTGTGAGCAAGTCAGAATGTAAGAGATGTGTTGGAGTTGTAGGAGGCCTGCTCATTTCACAGCAATTCCACCCTTTTCGCTGCATTAATTTTAGAACCACTCTTTTCTACATGTTTAAGTACAGCAGAGGGCGACTAGGAGAGCATGGATTTGACCAGTCCTTGAGCACGAGCTGGTTAGCAGAGCCTGAGGGATGGGACAAGAAGAACATTCAAGTGAAAGTTTGGTCTGTAACCGTCTGGGGGAATTTTCTTCTTGAAGTGCACAACAGAGCAAATCAGTTTTGCCAGGAAGGTGTCCCACCCTCCTGCTTTATTGGCTGTTGTAGAGGTGACACAAGTAGGAAGGCAAGTATTTAGCTGTCCCTCTTCTCTGTCTGCGTTTTTGCTGAAGAGGTTGTTGATGCTCTTCCTAGGATGTGTGCCCCTGTGATGGTGGAGCTGGAAGGAGAGACAGACCCCTTGCTCATTGCCATGAAAGAACTCAAGTAAGTCACAGATTTTGTACCGATTTCCATAAAGCCAGCAGTCCTCTCCTCATCCCAGCATTTAGCAGTTTATTCTAAGACAACCTTGTCTTTCCTCAGTAACAGTGAGCACTACAGTTGCCTTTTCCTTTTTTCACCTTGGAGTTTCTTCACAGCTGCTCTCTCCCATCCTACTTGCTCCTGCAAATACTGATGATTAGAAGTGCTCTGGATCTCTTCTACTTCACAGTCCCAGTGTTCTTTATTTCTATGATGGGATCCCAAGGTCCTCATCTTTCTGGAATCAATTTAATTCCCCAAGTGGAATTGTTTCAAAGCAGCCATCTGAACAGACCTGTGTTCAAATGAAGTGCTGGCAAAAATTAAAATAAGGGTCAGGCTGGTGAGAATGTTCATTTCCTGCACCCTTGCATGCTTGGCTTCCTGTGCTTTCCCCCTGCTTACAGAAAGGTAAACAAATCATTTCTGGCTGTAGCACAGGCAGCTTTTGGATCGCCACTTGCAGGCCCACCTTTCCACAGCAGAGCTCCCTGCTGTCCCACAGTTTTCCTGCACCATCTAGGTCACATGCAGGTATCCTTCAAGCAGCTGGACCTTGTTACTGATTAGGTCCCTGTCCTTGAATTGTCCCCCTGCTTCCCCAGTTTCTCAATGCACTGAAGCTGCTCTTGCAGATTTTATATCTACTACAGCTCCCTTTGCCATTGCTAGAAGCTCCTTAGGTCATATTTGTGTCAGATCTCCAGGCTCAGACTGAGTTGCTTCTGATCACTGCCTGTGTGTGAGCTCTGGAAAGTCAGGGTGGTGCACCCTGTTCTGTGCCAAAATTCAGTTGTAATTCTTGGCATCGGGGAGTTACTTTACTACTGGAAAAACAACCTCCCTGAATGTACAGAAGTTGTGTTACTTTTCAAGTCTGATACAGTTGAAACCTGATGCCCTGGCTGGATTCCAGATTGTCTGATTATGCTTTGCTGCCTTAAATCTACTTTCATGAAGTTAAATTATGTTCAGCATTTTGTTGCTGTCTAATCAGAAGCACTGGTAGCAAGTGCTATGCTCCACCCCAGCTGTAACAGGTTTTGGTACCTGAATGGTCACTGTTTCATGTATCCTTCTTAAAATGCAACTGATGCTCTCAGGATGCAAATTTCTCTGTAAACACCAGTTTGTCCTGGAAGTTCTCAGAATTCTGCCACCTTTTTAGTGTTGTGTGGGGAAAAACCTTCCATCAAACAAAAAGTAGATTAGTTCTTCAAGTCCCTTGATTTGTATTTTTCCCCCTATATTCGTGTTAGATGCTTGGTGTTGTCTCTTAGTGGGTTCAGACCACAAGACTCAATTCCTGCAGTAGCAGCAGAAGTTTGAGAGGTTTTTGGTGTTCGTAGTCTGAGTGCTTTGCATCTACAAATGACGGAAGGTTGTTGGGACTTTGCTACATAGTATCAAATCACTGGTGCTGCACAGCTCTCAGTTAAATCCGATGAGCTTATTGAAGCCACCGAGCACCTCACTTCCATTGCCTGCTGAAGTGATACAGTGGAGATTCTGACATTTCTGTTCATCTCTCTCTTCCCTTCAGAGCACGCAAGATCCCCATAATCATCCGTCGTTACCTTCCAGATGGGAGCTATGAAGACTGGGGTGTGGATGAGTTAATTATCACAGACTGATCAGATTCCTGCCATTGTTTTTGTTTTTTCTTTTCCAGGGATGTTTCTAATTTTGGTTAGTATTTGTGTAAATAAATTCTAGATCTCCCTATTTTAAATTAAATTAAATGTATTTGGGGTTTTTTCCCCTCTGACTTTGTTTTTCATCTGTCTTACATGCCTGAGAAATGACTTTCTTAGCTGTCTCCACCAGTTGGGGTACTATTTTTTTCTCTGTGTGTCATGTACTATATAGTAAGATTAGGGAGCCAAGTGCAATGCTGTTTTTTCAACTTTCTTGCACTGTTGAAGGCCTTGTCTTTTAGCTAGGCTAAAGTCTGCAGTAACTCCCTCCTCTAGCACTGCTCCTCCCCGGTTACAGGGCTGATATCCAATTAAACTCCTGCTGTACAGAAATGCTCTGGCAGGTACTTTGGCTTCAGAAAGACTCCAGCCTTCCACCGCTGTCCCTTCTTAAAATGGGAGTGCTAAGACACCTCCATTGCTTCCCCCTAGACAGTTGGGCCTTTGTGCCCTGAGCAGGTTGCTGTGGAAACCCCCAATTTCCTCTTTGGCCAGTGCTGACTGTGGGGCTTCTCAGGAGTATCGTAGAGCAGCTCTCATCAAGCCACCTATTGTTTCCCTGCTCCCTCACTGCTTATCAGAAGTGGGGATCCCCTTTCAGTGGCACTGCCCCAGCCGGAAGCGCGGCCGCCGCTCGCCATCCCACCAGTTCGGCAGGTGTGGGTTGTTGTTGCACTTGTGCCTGGTGCAGCCGTTCTCCGACACACGGTGGAACTGAGGTCCTGGGGATGGACCTGGGGATGAGCCATCTCAGTTGTACCTACCCTCGTGGTTCTTACAGTGGCACAACTGTAGCTAAATCCTAGAGTTCCTTTGATCTGTGTTGTGGTGAAAAATCAGTCATCTGTCCCCTTCACGTACCTGCACTCTCACCTCTGATGTGCCGGGAGGTGACGTGCTCGAGTCAAGAGATGAGTGGATGCCTTACAACCTGCAAGGGCTTCCAGCCAGCTGCTACCTAGTTTTCATTTCTTGATCTGTGTGCTTCAAGGTTCTTTCTCTGCATGAGGAAGAGCTGAGCTTGGGCAGAACACACCAAATCTTTCTCAGTTGTCTTACTAGAAGGAGCTCTCAGAGGTTTTGTTTTCTCTTTTTAAAGAGAAGAAGGAGGAAGGTGCACCTCACCTATGTTTTCTACCTTATATTATTTTTTTCTTCACACTGGTCCAGAAAGAATATTTCCAACTAGTTTGTGTTAAAGCCTGTGCTTATATATAAAGTGATCATTCTCCATGCTGTATGTGTGGTCGGTGCCTGCACGTGAGCATTTGTGTCCCAAAGGGAGTTTATGCCCACCTGCCTGGGAACTTGGCTCATGTAACCAACCGTGAATGTCATTCTCTTGCCTCTCCCTGTAAAAGCACCAGCCTATCCTTCCTCTCTTGGTGTGCACGGGAGGGGCTGGTTTCGGGGGCGATCATGCAGGAGCTGAATGGGTCCCTGGGTGAAATGAAAGGTCAAAGGGGATGTGGAGATGTTAGCAGGTGCATGAAGGGGGTTGACTATGAAGAACACAAATGCTTCCTGGTCCAGGCCATCCTTACCAAGAAAAGGTTAATTTGCAGCACTGTGGCCTTCAGCCTTCTCCCCCCACCCTCCATGGAATCCTTTAATCACGTTGGTGCGGTGAAATTTCAGCCCTGAAATGGTGCCTTTGTGCAATCGTTTTGGCGTCTGCCATGGAGCGCAGGGTCGTTTTCTTGTCCTTTTTTTTATTTTTTTTTAAATGGCTTCTTTGTTCCCTACAGGACTCCCCTCCCCAGCCTTGCATCTGTATCAGATACGATTAAAGGGATAGGGAAGGATGCCGGGCCAGCTCCTGCTAGGCTGCAGGAGGAGTGGTTAACCCCTCTGTTACCAGTGGCATCTTCAGTCCTGTCTTACTTGCAAGAACCCTCCTATATGAGAAGAGGCATCCCCTTCCACTGGAAAATGGTTGAGGCAGAGCCCACTCACTTTCTTAATTTGCTTCTTGAAGAGCTGGAGAGGAGTACTTATGTGAGATTAAGAACTTTCTTCTCCCACTCTTCTGTTCACCCACGGTGTGTCACCTCTCTCCCACCCCTGTGATTAACTTTCATACCTCTAATTCCACCATGGCTTCCCTTCCTCCCCACCCACGTTCCCGACCTGCTCAGCAGTGCAGTAGTTCCCTTCTGGGCTCTTCCCACAGCCTGTGATTTGGGGAAGAGGTTTCTCCTCCTCTCCGTGAATGGTCAGTCCTATTTTGCATGGAACTCTTTAGCTGGCATCACTATTATTTGATTCATCAAGCCATCCTGCTGTGGGTGCTCTTGGCCCTATACAGAACTTCGTGCAAATAGTGCTGTGCTTTTTAAAAAGCTTTGAACATGTTCCACAGTTCCTAGATGTTCTGCTTACTCTACTCACCCATAAAGTGTTTAGTGAACACAAACTCACTGCACCAGCATTGAAACCCTTTGGAATCAACTTGTAATTGTTGTGGAGTGTCTGTGTTAATTGGGCTCCTACCTTTCTGCCGTTGGCCTTGAGAAATGTTCTTAAGCAGAGCGATTCTTTCCAGACAAGTTCAGGTGCCCTCCCAGGACCTGACTCTATACAGAATGTCTTCTTCAACAACTAAGAAAGTGTATACATGTGTTCTGGAATATACTCTGAGTGTTTGTGTTAAGGTTCTTGCTTACGGAAGGCAAGAGGGTGGGGGTTGAGGTTTTACAGAGAAATTAATGACTGTTTCCAAAATACACGAAGCTGTGTATGTGGGGAAGTTTTTTTTGGAAGGTATGTCACCTGCTACCTGGTCATGAGGAACCAGGATGAGAAGCCCCACACTTCCATCCTAGATAGCATTAGCAATCACACTAGGAAATTTTTGGCTGAAGCACGTGCAAAATAGTACTCTTGATTGCATGTGCTGTATCTCAGCTGAAGAACAGAAATCAGTGGTAGTGCTTTTCTCATGGAAGAAGTGACTGGAGGTGGGGTGTAAACAGAGAAGGAGTCTGGACAGCCAGTCAGAATTCTGCCTGTGTCCTCTTCCTGAGGCAGAGAGGCTGTGCACAGCATCTGTGTGGTGGTGTGTGACCCATCATACACATACTGGGGGAAAAAATAGAGGCTTGCAGGGAAGAGGTCGAAAAAACCCAGACATGCGAAAATGAAACTTTTAAGTTTATTATTCCATGTGTTTAATGCAGAGTTAATGGTGCTAGGATGGCACAGAGACTGAGGAAAGGGAGGTGGGGGAGGAAGGTGCTACTTGCATAAATAAGGGGGCATGGCTGGAGGAGGTTACATGCGTACAGGGAGCAAACATTCTACATGATCTTTTCAGACACCACAAGGATAAGTCATCTGTAGCTAAGGGAGGCAGGAAGGGCATCTGACAGTCATATCAGCAGAGGGATACAGCAGCACCCATCACAGTCCACATTTGGTTAAAGTCTCTTTCTAGACTGGAATATGCGCTGGAAAGTCCCACAGCATGTCTCTGCAATCAGTTGCCAGGAATCATCTTTTCCTGTGACAATTTTTGTGCCAATTCACTCCCTGGCATGACAAACCACCCCAGTCCTGGAGGTGACAAAGGAGAAGCAAGCAGACTGTCCTCAGATGTTGGGCTGAAAAAAGAGGTTGATCTCTTAAGAGCTGGTTGCTTCCAGTTTGAAATCCAAAGGCAAAGAAGATTGCTTTGCACCTAAGTAGCCTTCTTTTCTTTCGTCATCCAAGATTGGGTCTGTATCTACCTTGCTTAAAGCCACAGGAGTATCTTTCCATTCTCAGCATAGATGGGAGGGAGGTGTTGGCTGACTGGGAGACATGATGAATGAATGAGTTCAGCCTGGGTTTGGAGTGGGAGCTCAGAGAGTACTGGAATCAACTTGGGGTGTTGGCAAGTGCATTGTAGCTTTCTTGGTGCCTCTTCATTTCATGCAGTCAGATGTGGAAGAGCAAGGACCAGGTTTGCTCAGAGGTTGTTTGGGGTTCTGAAGAGATTAGAAGAGACTGAGAGGCCAGAAATGCCAGACATAAATGAATGGTACAGAGTAATTTTAAGAAAGGAGGATTCACCCACAGCACTGTAATGATTCATTGGTCCTTCCCCACCTCTCCTTCACCTTCATACATGAACATGCATGATGTGCACACAGGCTGTGATACAAGTCACGCTAAGACTGACAATGCTGTTCCCAAATTCCCTGCACTGTTCAGGCAAGCCTTCAAATCTCCATGCTGGGAAGAGTGTGGGATTAAACAGAGACAGGATGGAGGGAGGAGGTGGGGAGAAAAGCTAGGGTGCAGCTGTGGAAGTCAGCAGGGGAGCAAGCGTAGGTTGGTCTTCCAAGGGGTTCAAGATTCATGCATGTGTGAATCTTAGGCAGGACTGCTGCACGACACTGATTGCAAGGAAGCCGGCCATGCCGTCCTCCCTACTGCTCCTCCCATGACACATCCGCCGAGGCTGAGCGGCCACCCTTCACTTGCAGCAGGTGACAAGAGTGTTGGCCATTGTGGCCTGTTGGAAACACTTGCAAACTCCCTGGAGCAGTGTGGGGAGGGGAAGGAAAGGACAGTCTCTCTCATCGTACAGTCCAGGGTGCGCACAACGAAACCCACCACAGACCAGTCACTCCATGTCTAGAATCCTCCTCCTCTAGAAGGCCAATAAGGCGTCGCAAGCCAGTCACATGGCCTGTGTGAAATTGGTAAAGGGCGAAAGGACGATAAACCTTCCTCTAGGCGGGTGTGCCAGCAAGAGCTGGGATCAAGAAAGGCACTTCTGTATACTTGGTGGGTTCTGGTGGCTGGATGGCACTGAGTGACCTTGGAGTTCGGAGGCTCTTCTGCCTGTGCTGATTCTTCGGAGCCTTTCCGTCGCTGCTTCGGTCACTGTTCCCCATTCCCTACGGTCTGGAGAGAGTTGTGTACACGGGCTGTTCCCAATGTGTGGGGCTATGGGACTGTGGCACGGAGGGTGCAGGGTCAGAGATGGCAGTGTAAAGGGGACGTTGGGAAGGTCCCATATAGGAGAAGGCAGAGTAGAGGCCGGAGGCTTGGGTGGAATGGCTGTAGTAGGGTCCCGAGGGCTGGTGGTCCGGGTAGTCAAACTGTGGCCTGGAGATGGAGGGGAAGGCCGAGCCGTAGTGGGGCAGACTCAGGGATGTGTAAGCTATCTGGGAGGTGGAGGGCTGGTCAGTGTAGTGGCCTCCAGGGGCGGACCCCTCCGTTTTCACCTGGGCCTTTGAGTCCACTACCGATGAGGTGGCAGTGGACAAGGAAACTCCATGCTGCTTGGAGATCCAGGCAGAGTGTCCGCTGGCTGCAGCCAGGGCGCTCCCAAGGCCGTAGCCAGCAGCGGCCGCTGCCGCATAGCCTCCGACGTGGCCTGGGTGGCCGGCGTGTCCGTTGGGCGGCAGGTACTGGTCGAATTCATTGACATCGAAGGTCTCCATGTTGGACATCACCTCATGGCTGATTTCCCCAATGTCCACATTGCCAAAGTCAATGTGTGGCTTTCCCCCTTCCCCTAGGGAACGCCCTTCTCGTTTGGAATCGGCTTTGCCTGCCTGCAGCTCGGTCTTAGGGGTGGTAGGAGGTGTGGGGGGCCCATGGCTCTGACCTGCAATGTGAAGAATATTTTGAGGAGGAAAAAGAGAGAAGAGGTGAGTTCCAGCTTTATGACTGGCTCTATACACAACCCAGCTCCGTTCTTCCCAGTATGTCAGCAGCTGTCTAGCTGGAGGCTTTAGTGGAGGGCAAAAGAATTAGCCAAAACCAAACTTCTTTTTATCATCTTGTGGAAAAAAGGGAGGATGCAACGATACCTTGCCTGACTAGAGGAACGCAAGTGCCTCTGAAACTCAGGCACGTCCCTGTACTGTTGACAGCAGCAGTTTGCTTGGGTCATTAGCAAGGTGTGAGCCCCGTCACTAAGGCCTTCACCATGATGACTTGCCTTTTTTGAGCATCTGACTTGGCTGTAGCCTGTCAAGAGATTCACTGAGACCCAGGACTCACCTGAGGAGTGTTCTGGATGACCGTCGGACATGGGCGACCCTTCGCCGGGATGCCTGTGATCCAAATGGGCATTCTTGTAGTGGGCCTGGATGGCAGCAGCCCCACCAGTCTCCCCCTCTACCTGGCCTTCACCCTCGCCCTGTGTGGCCTTGCCATTTTTCCGGCGGCGGGGCTGGTACTTGTAATCAGGATGGTCCTTCTTGTGCTGCATCCTCAGCCGCTCCGCCTCTTCAATAAAGGGCCGCTTGTCGCTCTCGTTCAATAACCTGCAGAGACCAAGGTGAAAAAGAAGAGAAGAGGGAAAGGAGTGGGGCAGGTCTGTCAGAAAAAAACACCTATGCTCAGTGTTGTGGGACACAGTGTGAAAATCCAAATGCCAGGGTGTTGCCCCATGGAGGGTACTTCCCAGAACAGCAGGAAGAACTTGGAATGTGTCCGTCGAGACAGCAATGCTTTCCTTCTTCTCATTAGTCATTAAGCCTTGACACTGGTTGGTGGCAGTGCTGGGTCCCCCTTCCCCACCTGTGTGATGCTTCTCACCTCAGAAAGTTCAGTTTAACCTCTCTTCCATTGCCAAAGGGCAAAGTGCAGCCTTTTGTAGCTGTGATAAGATTGGATGAGCTGCTTTTGAAAACTTTGGGCAAATTAAGAGCAGTTGGAATTGTCCTTTGGAGAAAGGTAGGGTGGCACACCCTTACTACCTGTAGTGCTGCCTGCCCCATGTCTCCTGCTCTTCCCCAGACTGCGTTTGTTCCAGGTTAACCTCCCCCCTTCTATAGCCTTTGCTCCTGGTTTGAGGCTCTGTGGAGCACCTACAGGAACAATTGATATTGGCTCCACAGTAACCATGTAAAGTAACCTTTAATCATCTTATAATATCCTAAAAGGGAATTAAAGAAAATTTGGAAGGGGCAGAAACAGTGTATTCTACTATTCCTGGAGCTCCTTCTCACCTTAGACATGGATAATGCAAAAGGCTGAAGCACAAAGGACCAGCCTTTCTTGAACTTGGCCAAGCAGTTGTAAAAAATTTAGCTACTACTTTGCTAGCTTTATAGAAGTAGATAAGCCTTGGTCTCTGGATGAAAGGCACTGCAGAAATGTAAGCTCCTTCTCTGTATTCCTGCCAGATCATGGGCTGCTCTAGTTAAGGCTCTCTGAGGAAATGGTGAAATGCACAGGCAGGATGCCTCAGAGCACTTGAAAATAAGACCAAACTCATTGCTCAAGCCTTTTTTCAGCATTTGAGCTGGAAGCACCTCAATTTCATTTTCTGATTTTCCTCCTCATATTCTTGTGACTCAAGGTCATCCTGCCTCTGACCAAAACCCAGTGCTCTCGGAAGAGACCAGTCTTCTTGTGACTGGGAACTGTAAACAGCCATTGGGAATGGCAGGGCTCACAAACAGCAAAAAAAAAAAAATCAATTTATGGTATGTCCACACCTTTTTCTCCCCAAAAAAAGAACCACATGGAGATGGGACTGTGCCAGCACCTTGGCACCCCTGAAGCCTTTAGCACTAAAATGTGACCAATTGTGTTAAGCTGTAGGCTCTGGGGAAGATATAAAGGCCTGAACTGACCTGAAAAACTGAAGATGACGAGGAGGCATGGCTCAAGGAATACACACGTAAATCTGGTGGGCAATCAAAGGGATCACCAGCAAGTAATGAGTTGGTCCCTAAACACCCCCTTCTCCCCTACTCCTTGTGCATCCCCTCAGCTGGCAGACAGAAGGTGTGTGGCATGGGCTGGAGCCCGTCATGGTGCTGACCTGGGTTCACTCCAGTCAGCCTGAGCAGGTCGTGGCCACACACCACATTCCTCCACTGCCTTAATCCTGGAGATTAAAGCAACTGAGCCACCATGAATCCAACACCAGCTTTCCTGTCTCCCTCCCTCCACTGTATACCACGCTCACACGTCCCAGAGGGCTCTAATCCTTCAGCCTGTGCTGCTCCAGACAGCCATCCAAGGACCAATCCTCATAGACCTTGTGGACTGGGAGCAACCTTGCCTTGGCAAAACCTTCATCCTTGCAGAACGTGGGATTTGGAGAATAGAGGCAAAACCTGCAAAGCTCAGCCTCCGAGATCCGTCTTGTGGATGGTGTGAAACAGAGCCATTGAAGGTTACACAGGTGTCAGATCTCTGCCCTCTGAGCTGTGCTCAAGTGCCTCACTTCCTCTTCCCTTGACAGCAGCCCATGGGCAGTGCCACCAGCAGGACAGAGGCAAGTCCACTCCCCGCATCTTTGCCTTCTCTCCAAGGCTGCCTGCTCCCTCCTCCCTCCCACTGGGATCAGAATTCAAATCGGCTTTAGCAAAGTGAAACTGGTGGGAGCAGGCAAAGGCCAGGAGATCTGGGGGGATTTGGATTTCACTTGTTTCCTGCCCTCCCCCTCCTGCCCCCCACGCTCCCCAGGCCATAATGCAAAGGAATCTCGCACGGGCAGAGAAGTTACAGATCACAGAGCAAAGCCCTTCATGGGGCTTATCCAAGCCCAACACCAAATGCTCACCCCCGAGCCGAGGGGAGAGGGGCAAGCATCCAGCGCCGTGCTCTGGGAGGAGAAAGAAGGGCTAAAACCTTCTTGCTCGCCTGTCACAGCCTCCCCTTGTGCCGCCTGGCATTGCACTGCTCCGCGTGCCAGGCGCCTGGCTCGGCAGCCAGAGGCCTGACCCTGGCTGGGACTCAGCTGCCAATGAGTCAGTGCAGTGGTGGGCTTGGGCATTGGGGCTGATGCAAGGCAAAGGCTGGCTGGGAGCAGAAAGCAGCCCTCCTACGCCTCCATGGCCGCCCTAGATTTTGTGGGCATGAACCAATTCCCTGGGTGTTGCCACCCTCATGCAAAGATCCCTCCATCGGGGCCCCTTGCTCCTCCCTACCAAGCCTTCCTCCCCTTCTTCCTGTGCCTCCCTTGTTTTCAGCCCCGGAGGTGGTGCTGGCTGGCATTTTGGCCGGGAGTCATGCCGACATTTTCAGCAGCCAGCCTCCATTTGAGAGCTGCTCCCTGTCCCACCCTGGGGACAGAAAGCATTCAAGGACAGATTGCATGACCGTCAAGCTCTCCTTTCTTTTTTAGTATGTCCTGTTTGTTGTCTGCACCCATCACACACCCTAAGTGGGTACAGATTGGGGAAGGTGGATGGGGCCCGGGCACCATATTTGGGGTCAGGCGGGTAATGTGGCCATCAGGGTATATCCTGCAGGGCCCCTTCCAATGAGGGAAGGGGGAAGTGGGAAACATGGTCCATGCAGGACATAGCAGTGCAAATTCCGGGCTTAAAAAAAATAAATCCTGGGCCACTGCTTCCCATTTTGCAGACGTCTCTCAAGATTTCCCAGCCTTTGCCATCCCCACCCAGTGCCAATTCCTGGGGATGTGCTTGGTTTAATGGTGGTCTGTGGGGAGACCCTGTGCTCACTAGCCTTTACCTGTGTCTAACGCGCCCTTTAACTGATAAGCTCAGAACAGCCAACATTTTCCAAAGTGACAAACCGTGGCAGTAGGGTTTCGGTGGCAACCTTTGCAAGGACACTCATCAAAAGTTTGAGGCTAACCTATCCAGAAAAAATCCTGGCTGCTTGCAGCTGTACCCATGTGTAGGAGCTTTACCTGGGGGATGGTGTAGATAAGGCAGCGGGAACCTCAGTGGAAGAAGCCCAGCCATACCATAGGTGGAAGGCAAGGCTTTGGGCTACTGTCCTGGTAACCTTTGGGCCACCTCTCCTGGAGTTTCGTAGTTGATATTTCCCCCCGGCCTCACAGAAGGACACATGCATGTGGCCAGACACTGACTGTACCCATAACCCAGCTTGCTGTGTTGTACAGTCTCCACAGGGGTTGGCACGGCTTGGAGAGCCTCAGCCTGCACTAGGAGAGGAGACATTCAAGAGAAGCACCCAGGTGGCAAACTCAGCAGCTTACAACAACCCCAGGCCTGACGCCACAAGCTTCTCATCTGAGCCACGCTTCCTGGCTGTATTGTGCCCTAAGAAACACACGGGGACCTTGACCATTGTCTGGCAGCAGTGTCCCGCTGCTCTGAGTCCCATGCAGCCAGCAGCGGGAGCCATGTCCTGGGAGCAGGGAGGCAGCTGGGTGCATGACTGTGGCCACGGGCTGGGGGCTATGTCTCCCTGTGCTCTGAGTGCCATACCTATGGAGGTTTCACTGCTCTGCTATATTTTCAGGGAAAATGCAGTGCCTGGAGGGAGACACCGTTGCTCTAAAATCTAGCAATATTTTGCAGTAAAGGAGCAATATCTTGAAATCAACATTTTGGGAACAAAAAGGGTGGGTCCCCCAACACATCCCCTCTTTCCAGCACAGCTTCACAGCTTCAGAGGCTGGCAGCAGAGTCCCAGGTGAAAGCAAGTGCTGTGGTAAAGGGAAGGCAAAGGGGATCCAAGCAGGAAAGAGGATCAGATGAGACATTCACGATCAATGCCCTGCCTTTGACTTCCCCAAGAAATCCCTTTGCTGGGGTTACACTGGACACTCACAAGTCAGCGTAAACAGGCTGACATAGCAGAGGGAGAATCTAATGCCCAAAGGGTTGGTTCCTTGTGAGCTAGGAGGTTTGAAGGCAGGAATGAATAGACCTTGCCATCAGCTGCTATAAAGAGTGTGTTTTAGAAGTGAAGCGTCTGCTTCAAAAAATGTCTTGGCTCCCCCAAAACTGAGGCCGTCCTCTATGAAATGCCATCAGGGTGTGAGAGAATGAGCGGGCTGTTTGTATGAGCCTTGGTTTGTGTTGGTTGGCGTGAGGCAGGGGACTGTGCTGGGGACTTGTGGCAGAAAGTAACAGGTCGATGGGGTTATCGGCAGAGAGCGTCTGACGGGATAGAAGCAGCACAGCCAGCCCGACACATTTGGTTTGGGCACAACAGCTCTCTGCACACTCGTGGGCTGGCTGCACCCGATGAGGGCAGCCTGTGGGTCTGCTGGAGGAAGGAGGGGAGGGTACGAAAAGGACCCAGGATCTGCACAAAGACAAAGTGAAAATAGGTGTGCAAACTGGTGGTGCCAAAGGACAAGCGTATATGTGCTAGTGAGAAGGGAGGGCATCTCTCAGGGTGCAAAGGAAGATGGGGCTCATTTGAGCCAGCATATTCCAGGAGAGCCTGCTAAGGCTGGGACTGTTGCACGTCTCTTCCTGTCTGCTAAGCCTCAGCCCCTGTTTCTACCTGTGTCTCTCCTTGTCTATCTCACTGCACCTGCATGGCCTGCCAAAACCGGGACCATCCTGGCAAGGATGGGTGCGGGGCTCTGACTGCCTGTCTCCTTTCCCCTGACCTTCCTCCTCAGCTGTAACTTGGTTTCCCTCTTGCTTTGTGGCACTGCCCAGAAAAGAAACCCTGTTAGTGCTGGGATCTGAGTTCAGACAGGCTTGAGGCAGCCACCTGTGACTTAGCTTTTAAGTCTTGAACTCAGCCAGTTTACTGCTAGTGCACAACTTAGCCCAGCAGGGAGGGTGAGCCAAGAAAACAAGATCTCCCCAGGCAGTCAGGCAGGGAGGACCAGAATGAGAATGTTCTCACCAGGAACAACAGGGAAACTTAGTGCGAAACATGGTCTGTGCTGCCCAGGACGGAGGTGAGCTCTGCTGAGGAAGCCTTCACTACATCCAACCACCACTCTCGCTCCAGTCAATGACCGCGTCTCCTGTGACGGGGCTCACTGTACAGAAGTCCCCTCAAGGGACACCCCTTCCATCCTGCTGAGTCTCCATCCTTCCACATGACCACACAGTCCTCTAGAGGACACCTCCAGACCTCAGCCCTCATACCCCACGCTCCACCGCTCGCTCTTACCTCCAGAGCTTCCCCAAGGTCTTACTGAGCTCGGCGTTGTGCAGGTGCGGGTACTGGTCAGCCAATTTCCTCCGGGCAGCCTGTGCCCAGACCATGAAGGCGTTCATGGGCCGCTTGACATGGGGTTTGCTCTTGTTACTTCCATTGACCCGGACGGGCATGGGAACCAGGGTCCAGTCATAGCCGCTCAGCACCTGGCTGACTGCCTCGCGGATGCACACCGGGAACTTGTCATCATCCGCCTCTGAGTCTTGCTGTTCCTTCTTCACCTTCCCCATCTCCCCATTCCCAGAGCCAGTGAGGTGTGGGGAGTTGTCCGACGCCATGGAGGGTCCTGGGGAGAGGCAGTGGTGGTCTTCAGAGCCCACTGGGCTCATCTCCACCTCCGAAAGGTCTTGGTCATCAGCCATCGTTGCTCTCGAGCCTTCCCTCTTCCTTCTTGCTGTCCTTCTTCTCACTGGGGAGGGAAGGGAGGAAGACAAAAACAAAGGAAAGAGGAAAAAAGGGGGAAAAGAGAGAAAAGGAGAAGCAACCACCAAATCTGAAAGGGACTCCAAGGTCTCTGAAGAGCTGACCACGAGACAGGGGCTGCTCAATTAAAGCGCAAGCAAAGCAATTGCCGTGCACACCGCAGAACCCGTGATCGATGGGGGTGGGGATGGGTCGGGCCCCCTGATTAATTGGGATATTGCTCCCTATCTCTGCAATCGTGTGGAGCTGACGTGCTGAAGGGCCTGCAGCAAGAGTGATAAGGAAGGTTAGGGACCTGAAAGGAGAGAGACATGGATCATTCTGCCTGGGCACAGCACCCCACAGAGGAGTGGAATGTGGAGGCGAGCCACCAAACTTGTGTGGGGAAGTGCCCCTTTATTTCGAAGACATGCAGTGAAATGTCTGGGGGGAGGCATGGAAGGGGAAGCACCGGCACCGTATCTGTAAGCCAGAAGGGACTGATATCCCAGGTGCCAGGGAACCTGAGCGGGTGGCACCACCATGCAGGGAACCAGCCCGGGCCCAGGATCCACACCCAGAGACCCTGATCCCAGCTGTGAGAAAGTGCCTCTGTGGGGACATCTCATCCCTCACTCTCCTCTCGCAGCTGATAAACCAAAGGCTTAAAATACATCTACGCTGCATCCACACACACACTCCAATCTATGTGTGTGTGTGCATATGAATACTCACATTCATGTATCTCTATCTCTGTCTCTGTCTCTATCTCTATATATCCAGACAAAAACACAACCAAGTTTAACTTTGAGACAAGCCATAGCTTTGGGTTGCCTGTCCCACACACTCCGCCTTTCTCCTTCTGTCTGCAGTCACCTCTAAAAGTCCCTGCTGCTGTGCAGCAGTTCCCCCCTCAGAGAAAGAAACGCTCTAAAAATAAAGGCCTCTCTATCCTCCTCATCCAGAAATTAAAAAAAAAAAAAAAAGTAGAAGAAGAAAGAAATAAAAAATAAATAAATAAATAAATAAGAAGTGATGGAAAAGCATGCTTCTGGCTTAACTGGAAAAAAAAAGCCAGTGCATAGCAAGAGCTGCTATCCCTCTAGTTTCAGAGGGCAACACAGACTCTTGTTGGGAAAAATGAAAAAAGTAAGAGAAAGTAGAGGGAAAAAAGCGCGAACGAAAGTGTGTGCGTGTGCGAGCGAGCTCAGGTAGGAAAACTTACATTGCTGGCCGGTGTGCCGGGCAAATCCTGCGAGGGCTGTGATTTGTATCCCAATAGCCCCCCTGTTCTCTCTCCCAGCCCCAGCGGCGTCGGGGCGCGCAGCACGGGGAGGCTCTCAAGCGAGTGCCATTCCTGGAGGGAGGCTTGGTTTTTACTAATACCCCGGCTGGATGTCTCTAGCTGGCTTTGCTGCTTAGCACCGGGGGAGGGAAGGGCGGAAGGTGGAGCCAAGCACTCCTCAGAGCCAGAATACGGTCGGCCAGGGACGGCGGGGAGGGGACACAGGCAGCCCCCCACCCCACCTCAGCCACCAGCATGTTCCCTGTTTTCCATGGTGTCAGCTTCTCCATGAGAACTGCTGGCATTGGGCTGCTCTCGGTGGCATGGCCACCCCAGAGATGGTGCTGGAGGATTCAACCCTGGCAGGTTGGGGTGGTGGGATGCTGGAAGGGGTCTGAGTGGTTTGGGGAGAAGGGTGTGCATCCCCAGGATAGGGGTCCCCCTCCTTCCCCCTGATAGCATGATTATTCCTAAAGGGTCTAGTGCTCCCCGTATGCTAAACAAGTCCCTGGTCCTTGTCACAGAGTTGCACGAGGATTCCTCTGTGCTGAAACAAGTTGACCCGGGACCCTGGGGTCAAGGCACTGTGAAAAGGGCATCATTCAGACCTGCATCTGCAGGGTGGGGAAGGGGATGCAGGGGATCAGAGGTGTTCTGAGGGCGGAGGACATCAGGTCCAGGGAAAATGCCATACTGCTGGACAGTGTATACCAGTTTGAACCTTCTTAAGACTTTTGCACTCTAGGGATGGGCTCTGTGGGGTCTTGCCAAGACAAGCAGGCTCTGCTTCCTCCAGCATGCTGAGCTGCTCCTGAAGGCAAATGTGTGGTCTTTCACAAGGAAAGTGGGGTTTCCTGATGAGAAGGGCTCTCAAACTCACTCACCCTCATTCTTGCTGCTCGTGCACTGGGGACACGTAATGGATCTCAGCTCTCAATGGTTTAGAATGTTTTCCCTCACATCTTCTGTTTTCCAACTCACTTTCCTTCCCATGTGCCTCTGGTAGCTGGTTTCTTCAATTTCCTTTGTTACCAGGGCTGGTATAGACCAACACCAACTCTGTAATCATGAGAAGTCACCCACAATAATTCTGATGCTCTCCTAAGGTAGCAGTGAGATGAACAGAGCTCCTGCCCCAGCTCCTTGCTGGAGACCCAACCTGAAGACACTTCAGTGCTAAGTCAGAAAATACAAAGAGGTTAATGCATATGACCCATGCAAACAGTTTGGAGGGATTTCAAGAACATTTCCAACTTCTATAGCAGATATTGGCTCTCCAGAAACTTTGTGTTAGAAAGATCAGTAAAATCACTGGCTGGCACCACACGGACCGTGAGGGAACCAGTCCCAAGGATGGTGCTGAGCACGCTAGCTAAAGCTCTCAGAGCAAACCCATGGGGCTGGTTGCTGCCCCTGCAAACCTGGCTGACAGCTTAGGGCTGTTTCCCTGCACTCCTCGTGTTGTTGGGAATAAAAAAAGCTCTGAAACCATAGGATGGCTGCAGGGAAAGCCTCACTAAAGCCCAGTGAGAAGCCTTTACTGAACAGAGCTGGGAGGGGGAATGGCTACATGCCATTGGGATCAAGCAGGCAGCTCTGCTTAAACAGGCTTCTTGCATCCCACAGAAAAAAATAACTGTCAAGGGATCATCTCCTACCTTTCTTCTCTTCAGCATTACCTACTCCAGAAAAAAAGATGGGTTCAAATACTTTTCTTCACCTGATGCCTTTTTCCCTTTGGAAGAGAGGAATGTGAGTGTCTTTTTGATGACAAGAAAACCAAGTGGAGAGCCTCGCAAAGCAGCATTGAGGCCCTGCTACCATGGCCAAAGCAGCAGCTGGTCAACCTCAAGTCTTGCCATTTGGGATGAGTTCTCTCACCAACAGACACCCCAGCTGTAGCTGGCACAAGAAAAGGACTCACAGCACAGACAGGGGCAATTTGGCAGCTCACCCTCTGTCTGGCATGCAGATGACCAGCAAAAACAAGTGAGGCACGGTCAGTTGATACACAGTTGTCTGTGGCCCACTGGATGCAGAGTCAGTGATGCTGCAAGAGCTCGTGGCACCTTCCCCCAGCCAGTAAGGGTCATCCTCAATCTACAGGGGCCCTGCATAGGAGTGTGGGAGAACTGGAACTGGACGATTGGTCTCCTGGCCCCTCAAGAAGGCAGCTACTGCTGAGAAACACCACCCTGCTTGTTCCCCTGGCTGCAGCCAACCTCCAACCTGGGGCAAGGAAGGAGAGTGACATAGAAAATGGCCAGAAAATGGTGTTTATTTGCCCTCCCTTCAGGTGACTAGTTCCTGTGGATTCCATGGGAAAAAGGGAGTGGGGCAGAGATTTCTTGTTTTCCTCTGGAGTGGGGATACATGGTGCAGGGCTTCAAGTGATAGGGAACGAGAGGCCAGGGGTCCTCTAGTGCTTTGCTGGAGAAGATTCCCAGTCAAGAGACAAAAGAGCCCCACAAGGCACTGAGCGAAGTTTACAGCCTGCTCAGCTCACACCCCAAGTGCAACAGGTAAACTCTGCAGGGAGAACAAGATGGTGCTGACCCGCCACTCCCAACTGGGCAAGAAAGGAATCAGGCCCAGAAGGGATTTCAGTAACCTCCAGGGCACTGGACCAGTGTTTTTCCCACTGCTCACCATCCCTGTCAGAGCTTGCTGCCACCAGCCAGCCAGGAGCCAAGTCCAATTTGTGCCTTGTTAGATGGGCCATGGGTGGCTCAGCTGCAGAGAGGGATGTCCTCAAAGGAGTGTGTACCAGCCACACAGTCTCTGCAATCTCAGTGTCTCCTCGTATTTAAATATTGAGGAAGGGGCTTTTTCCTTCCATTCTGCCTTTCTCCAGTTCTTGTATTTTGTCTTTTTCAGTCCTGCCTCCACTTTTTGAACTCTCTTTTATTTTGCAGTCCATTTCCCCCTTTTTTCAGCCCCTTCTCAGAGCACTGAGTGTTTGTATATCCTTTTCCAAGCCTCTTCTGTCCGTGTATCCTGTGTCCATACCACTCCCAAGGATGATAGGAAAGACACCCTGCTCCAGGCTGGCTGCTCAGTGAACAAGGAGCATCATTGCAGCAGCACCTGCTTGGTAGGGTTTCAGCGAGGGGACCACATTGGTGGGACACCTCCACCACCAAGGTGGGACCATGGAGGTTTCAGGGGAGGGATTTTGCTAGATGACACCTATCCCCTGCACCTGTGGCAAGGGAGGAGTCAGAGGGGAGAGCCTGTCCACAGCAGAGGAGCAGCAGGATCCCCAGCACGAGAGCCAGCTTTGTCCCCTGCCCAGCTCTGGGGCACAGCGTTGGTATTGTCCCAGGACTGCCTGGGAAAATGGGAGGGGTTCCCTGTGAAATCTTTCCATACAGTAAAACAGCGTCAGAGCTGGGGAGCAAGGAGGGGACGATACAGACATCCGAAAAAATACACATACACACCCCCAGCCAAACAATACCCACAGTGTGCTGAGGGAAAGGGAGACCCATGAATTGGGAGTTTGATAAGG
>VZTE01001811.1:1383524-1453700 GCA_013397775.1 Eulacestoma nigropectus
TGGCTGGCGGGCATGGCTTGGTGAGGAAGAGGAGGGGGACAGCCCTCCTGCTGGAAAGGGGGCTGTCTTCCCACCCATGAAGGAGAAGGAGGGATACAGAGGACCAGGCAACCCAGACAGTCATGGGAGAGTTGCAGATGTCAGGAACAGCTGACCCATGTTGGAATTCACGCTGTCCCAGTCAGAAGTAGTGTACCCAACATCCTCAGCGAGGACTGCATGTCCCCTTCGGTGTGGAGATGCCACTGGGCCTTATCACACCTCATCATCATGGCCATGGGTTAGCTGGGAAGCTCGTCACTCAGTCCTGCGGGCAAGTGGAAGCTAGTGGCCAGGTGACCATTTGAACCTCCACAGAGGAAGTCATGAGAAAATTGGAAAAAGTAGAAAGGTTTCAAAGTGTTTGCCCTTTTTATCTGATGATTGCATATGTGTGATGTTCCGAGAAAAAGCAGGGAGGAGCAAAAGGAAAGACCACTATAATGTCTAGCAAACCTATGAGTCTGCAGATGGTCTGACTCGTGAGACATCATGAGACATGACTGACGACAGCCTGAGAGAGATCAGGACCACGTCGTACCCTTTGCTGCAGCACCCAAGCCCGGCCCCGTCTCCACCACTTCCTCATGCCCTTCTCTCCAAATTCCTCTCCCATCCCATGTCACGACTGCCCTCCCAGGCTCCCAGAGTGCAGGTCATTTTCAAGGCTTGTCCATGAGCAAGACAAGCAGAGGGTCCCTGAAGCCCATGTTTGTGTCACCCTCCTCAATTTAGTGTCGGCCACAATCTCCAAAGAGCCCTTCAATTTGCCTTGTGCCACAGGCAGCCTCCCCACCGAGAGCTGGGCACAGAAACCACTGCTGGGCTCTGGTCTTCATCACCCCTCACCATTCTTGGCTGAAGCTTCCACTGTTGCTCCTAGACCCTTCCAGGTGCCTCTGAGCTTCCAGTCGTGGGCACTGATGAACTGGTTGTTTGCAAGGCAGCCTTAGGAGAAAGGAAGGGATGTGGGTCAGTCAGGAAATGCAAAGAGCTGCCTGCAGCCCTACCTGAGTTTTGGCAGCACCATATGGCATCCGTGTGCTTACAGGACAGCTGCAGGGGCTCTGCAGGAAGTTTTGCCATGGGATATCTGGGGAAACACAAGGCAGGCAGTGCCTGGAGTTGTTTACTGGTGGACTGGGCTGTTTGACAATGTAGTGTCCTGTGCAGGCAGTGAGAGAAATGTCACAGTGGCTGCCGTCCTGCAGGATTATCCATTCCCCATGGGCAACAAAGCCGGGATGGTGCTGGTTGGTGCATAGCCCTGCACTCCCATCACCTCAGGAGGGGGTGGGAGTCCTCAGGCAGTTCTCTGGGGACTGGGTCTGGGATGTGGTTGCAGGGTCCCACCTGGCTCCAGAGCAGGAGTAAAACCTGTTCTCTCTCCGAGGGATGGTGAGGGCTGCCACAGGTGCAGGATAGCACAGTGCTGCTGCCACTGGTGTATGGCCTTGATGTGGCCAAGCAGACTTTGCTCAGCTGGATTTTTTGTTCTAAAGCAGTGGGTTACAGTGCCAGCTGCTCCAGAGAGGAGGCATAGGGAAAACCTTGTGGAAAGAAGGGAGGAGAATCATCTCTGAACATTGCAAAGACCCCAGGCAGCTCCTGGCCTGTCATCTTGGCCAGTCTAATGTTTCATGGGCATGGCAAGGACCTGTGATGGCTAAACGGGACAATTTTCCTGCATTACTCAGGTCTGGGAAGATCAAAGAGGAACGGGCAAGCATGTCTGTCTGCTACCTGCTTTGATAGATGGCACGGAGCCTGCCTGGCTGTTAACCCCTGCATCTCCTGCTGGAGAGGACAGGTGTACTTCCAAAAGGCTAACCCCAAAAAGCATGCACTGAAGGGGTAGAGCTGGGGGAGAAGGACCAGGCTGCCAATTTTTGGATGGAGTCTGGCATATCCAGTGTTATGTAATGGAGGGAGCTGGATGCTCTCGGTCTGCACACCAGATGAGAGATGCGTAGAGCGGAAAAGGAGGGAATTGTACAAGATTGGGCAGAACAACCAGAAAACGGGATCCTCCCAATGGGACCTGTGTCTGTAGCAGTGCTGAGTGACCCCAGTGGGCTCATTCAGTGGTGGTCAAAGTGGCTCCAGAGTGATCTTCACCTCTGCTAGTCCTCTGGGTGCCGGGAGGCTCCTGGGGAGCCGGGGGAAGGGTTAAGTCGGGAAGGCTTCAGCCTGCTGCCTTGGCCCCTGTAATTCCTCCAGAGAGTAGGACTGGGAGAACAAGGAGCCCTTTCTGTTCACAGGAATTAATAGCAAAGAGTCATCTGGGGTGTCATTCAAGCCCTGATCAGCTCCCAGAGGAATGTGAGGGAGAATGAGTGAGGGAGCACGGCCTCAAGGCACCAGCGCTAGGGCAGGAGCAGTTTGGCTGGTAACCAGAGTTACCAGCCAGCATTTGGGCAGTGGGACTCTTCACCCCAGCCTCCATGCCCCTCTGCCCTGTGCAGGGGCTCACCCTGACACCCATACTGAAAGGGCTCTCAAGCTTGTCCCTTGTTACCCATCCCTTCACCCCAGAGAGGGGTGAGATATCCCAGCCTGCCAACACAGCCTCCTCTCTGCTGAGCCTGGAGGGATGGGCCAGGCAGCCAGGTGCCAGCACAGCCCCACTGCTCTCACAGTGGACGTGAACTCCAGCAGGCGTCCCCTTTCCAGGGCTCTCTCACCACCCCCAGCCTGTGAGGGCCATGTTGTTGTCCTCCAAGCAAGTTTGCCCATGGAGAGGGTCTCCAGGGACCCCTCAAGCACAGCCGGGGATATGGGGCTGTACTTCAGGGTTCAAAGTTCAGTGCTGAAGCCTTTGCTGCTGCAATGGCTTGCCCAAACTGACTTGGTCACCACAATTTCAGGAGAAAAAGAAATGTCCAAGGATTTGTTATGCTGCTGTTTCACGATGTTGCTTCATGGCTACACAGGAAGGCTTGAAAATGTTGTATGGTGACACTGCAGCTTTGCCTGTAATGGCAACCAGTTCTGGTGAGCCACGGAGAGATTTTGGGCACACCTCTGCTTTCCTGAGAAGGCGACCTTGGAGTGATCCACCCTCTTCCACTGCCTCCTCTCTGCCCAGCTTCATCTTGGGCAGCGCATGTGACAACACCTGGTAGCACAGGATGACTTAAGGCTCTGGTGATGCAACGTGGTCAACTCTACCGTGTGAACTACAGAACCTTCAGGGCAGCCCTTCAGGTCAGCTCTCAGTGTGTGCATGGCCACAGCATGGACAGCGACCTGAGCTCACTGCCTGGCAGCAAGTGTAGGTTGGGCAGATGGTGACCTGTGTGAAATGCAAACAGAGCTGTGCTGGAGTGCATGAGTTGCTTTTTGCTGGCCAAAACGTATCTCACCAAAGCCTCCCCTCCTCCCCCGCACACCAGGTCAGTGTAAAACCAGGCTTAAGCACTAGCCTGCATCTCAGCATCCTCTGCAAGATGCACGGTGCCACTGGGATGGACTCCTCTGCCCGCACCCCACTCCCTATGCCACCACCACTGCCACAATGAGTGCGCCTTGTCATAGAGGGGTTAATAAATGATGCAAGAAAGAACCCCTTTAATGCACGGTGACCTTTGGCCTTTCATAAATCACAGTGTTGGGCTGCAAGTACGCGGGGGGCACAAGGCGTTGGGGGGAGAGGATGGGAGGGGGTCCATGCAGCTGCGCCACGGAGTTGACATTGTTCCCACCATCACTAAAGTGCAACAAATCCCTCTATTGTGTTCCTGGTTTATCTGGTTCCTCTTGTTTATTAGCAGAGGTTGTTTGGCGCTGGCTCCAGCCCTGGGCGGGTGGAAAGAGTGTTGGCACGCACCAGAGAAGGGGAGGGAGGGAGTGGGGGGGATCGGGACTGGAGGACGAGAGCAGTTCATCAATGGCTGTATTGTCCCATCTTTTTTGTTGCTCCTGTAATGATATGTTCGAAAAAAGGGGATTAAAAAAAAAAAAAAAAAAAAAGGCGGGGGGGGGGGGGGAGAGGAGAGAGGCAGAGAAAGACAAACTGCACAGAAGGACTCGATAAGAATGGCCGGTCTGGGCCCACAGCGGATGCTGTTGCAGCTGGGGAGGATGGGTCGGGACAGAGCCGCGACGGGGCTGCTCTGTGCCTTTATGCTGCTTATTCAGGTCGGCAGTCGTGAGCCCCAGTGGCTCAGGCTGGACCCACCCGTGCCAACTCTATTCATGGCCAGCCGGGACCACGTGCGCATGGCAGGGAGGACGGGGCAGCGGGAGTGAGGAGTTGGGGCTGGCAGGGAAGGGGAAGGAAGGCTAATCCTCACGTCCCTCGAGACTGAACCTGCCTTTGTACAGAAGAGGCAGTTGGGGGGCACAGCATCTTCTCAAAGCGCTGTCAGTGTCCTTCATCCTGCTTGGCTGTTGTCCCCCAACATACCTACCCATTATAAGAAGTAGTATGGCCACTCCCAAATTAGCAGAGATTTTCCTGCACCCAGACTTGGCTTATACTTGCATTTTTTCCCTGGAGCTGCCTGTGGACGCATGCCCATGAAGAGCTCCACTGTTTTTCATGGAGATCAGTGGGACAGTGCTCCCAGGGATCGATGGAAAATGATAACACTTTGGTTGCCACTTTGCCTAAAGCTAATTGCCAGCAGAGTAAAACTGCCATAGGTACAGGGGATTTGCTTGTCATTGCTCTGCCTGTTGCTACCAATGGAGCTGAAGGGATGCAAACATCCCTAAGACATGCACATCCCACCATAAAGGGCCTTATTGAGATCAAAGTGAAATTTATTGATGGAAGAGTGAAATTCTGTCTGGGAAGCATAAGGGCATTTTTTTAGTTCATTGTAGGCCACTGCTGGCTAGTTTCATCCCAACCACACTGTCTGCTTCTGCTCCAATGACTCCACCACTTCAGAGGTATCAGGTACGGGCACGTTGATCTGAACATGCATAGGAGCTCTGTGGTGATTTAAAATTTTTATTTCAAATGGCATAACTCAGAGATTGAAACATTATTCTGAACTTTAAATAGCAAGTTTTATTTCGTTGTTTTAGGGTCTTGTGACTGACCTCTCATCTTTCAACCTGGGTCAAGTTTTAAATGCAAAATGCTGGCTCGAAACAAAATGTCAGAAATTCACTTTGAAAATGTCCATTCACAGCATTTTGGCATTTAGAAAAGAATAATTCAGGAAGATTGCCTTGAAATGAAATGTTTTGATATTTTAAAAATCCGTCTCCCACACTTGCTTTCCAGTCAAAAGTGTTTGTTGAATTATGTCTGAATTTGCAACTGGTTTAATTCCCTTGAAGCCCCATTTCTTAGCAAATTATTTACCAAAATATTCTTCCCTGGTACCAGCCATTCCCACCCAATGATGCCACATCCTTGCCATAGCTGGGAGGTCTCAGGGTTTCCGCAAAGTGCTGGAGTGTGCTTGGATTCTTGGTTCCCCTGAGTCCTACCTTGGCACAAGTGTTCTCAGAACTCATGGCAGGCCTGCCATCAGTCTGTGCCATCCACTCCCTGAAGGTCAGGCATGAAGCCCGGCACTGGCACCGCTGTAGCTTTGTGGCCTTAAAAATTAAGGTTAAGTTCATGGAATGTGGTCATAGATGTTTGTGTGGCGGCAGCTTAGGGTGTTTCTAGAGGGACATATGAGGAGTGGCAGGGATGTGAAGGTCTGAGAGGAGGGAACAGGACAGAATCCCCCTCATCACAGGGATATATGTCAGTGCACACAGAAGAACCTCTTTCACCTGATTGGAAAATGACGTGTGTCAAAGCTGAGAAGGATTGCTGACTTGATTAAAGTTAACATTTTTCATCCTCTCTTCTCCCATGTAAACATAAAATAAGAGAGTGAATTGGCCATAAAGAAATGTGTAAGATAGTGATGACAGGATTATACAGCTGCCAGCAGCTTCCCAATCCCTCATTTAAAGAGTGGTTCAGCTCCCCACCTCCTCCTCTGCTCATCACACCTGTTCAAGAAAAGTCTGATGAGCTTCTCCACTATTGGAAATTCTCAAACTGGATTCTGGCTTTGCTCAGTCAGATCCTGCTCTGTATCCAGAAGTTACTTCCATACCCAGTGTTAACTAAAGCATCTTCATGAAACCTCTGAAAAGAAAGAATGAATAGGCAAGATTCAAAGCATGAATAGACAATTGTCCAAGCAATTGGACCAGAGGCAATGGGCAGAAACTGGTGCACAGGAAGTTCCACCTGAATATGAGGAAGAATTTCTTTACTGTGCAAGTGACCATGCACTGGAACTGGCTGCCAAGGGAGGTTGTGGAGCTTCCCCTACATTCCAGAACCGTCTGGACACAGTCCTGTGCCATGTGCTCTGGGATGACCCTACTTGAGCAGGGAAGTTGGTCCAGACGACCCACTGTGGGCTCTTCCAACCTGACCCATACCATGACTCTGTGAATAATTCTCAGCAGCAGTCAGTATCACTGCTTGTTCAGATAAATCATTCAGGTCCACATGTCCTTCCCTTCCTCCGGTCCAGTGAAAGGGGACTTTGTAGGACTTCTGGATTACAAACTCAAAGAGTTACAGGGTTTTCCTTAAAAACTTTTGGGCACACGATGAGTATAATAGCAACCTGGAAACATTTTGCCTGTGCCAGCTTGAACTAGTGGCAACATCAATCAGCTACACCTGAGCTGGACAGTTGTGGGAATGTATTGAAACCAAATCCCATCTGAGATTCTCATGTATCTCTTTTTTCCCTGTGGGCAGTCTAAGGTTACCTCCTAGTCTCACCAGCCCTCACAGCAGGTGGCACTGGTGACTTTGAAGGAGAAGTTAGTGTCTGCCCAAAATAGGCCATGACACGTGGCAGAAAGGACAGAGCACTAGGACCTGGATTTATTGCGGGCAAGTGCACCCCTGAATGTCCTCAAAGGCAAAGCCTAGCCTGAGCTGCTTCCTCTGCAGGCAGCATCTTGATCACTCTGCAGATTTTCCCAGGAGCATTCAGTCAGCAGCAGCAAGGACCAGTCTGGTTACCTCAAGGCTGTGCCTGCAAAGTGCTGCAGTTTGCAGCAGGGGCCACCTCTCTTTCCACATCAGCAGGTAATGGAAGATAAAATAAATACATGCACATGAAGAGAATGTCTCATCCCAGACCGTGTGGGAGACACTCCCTGGACTCTGAGGTCTCAGCTATGCTTGGGGTGGGCCTGACTACTTTCAGTGGCATCCCTTGGAGCAGGGACAAGACTGTGGCACTCACCATGAACTTCACGGTCCAAGCCATTGTCAAGAATCTTATCACTAGGTTTTGCTTCCCAAACTCCAGGGAAGTTCAAGGAATCACTTTTCTGCCAGCAATGGTCTGGGAGTTTTTAAATGGCTATCAGCATTAAGCTGGAAATTCTTAACAAGCCCCGATCAATTTCCTAACCAAGAGATACATTTGGGATGTTTTAAACCTAAGTGCCACCTCTTGGGAAGAGCACAGGCCCTGCTCCTCGAAGACAGTCAAACTCTGTGCACTTTGCTCAGGAGCGGGAGAGGAGTCACAGCCCCCCGGCCCGCGCCACACGGTGACTAGAGGAGCATGGCACTGCTCGCGGAGCATCCCGGCCCAGATGGCACAGCTGAACCTGCCGGGTGGCAGGACTCCCGGCACTGCCGGCCGCACCAGTGCCTGCTCCCACGCTGCCCACAGCACAGCTGTCTGTGTCCCCTCTTCTCCCTGCCCCCCAGGAGGCCAGGAGACAGCGTGGTCCCTCGCTGCCCACCAACGTGGCCCCTCTATCAGGGGTCCCCTGGCTCACTGGTCAGCTCTGTTTGAATGGAGGCATGAGAATTTCTCCCTCACTCGCACAATCATCTTGCCTTTCCCCCCCCCCAGCCATCAATATCCTCCTTCCCTGCCTCCCTCCTCCTTCCCCGCCGCCTCCCCCTTCTCTCCCTGGAACTTCCCTGCAGCTGCAGAGCTGGCCAGACAATCGGGTGTTTTAGAGAAATACATTTTTGGGCTAATTTGCCATGCATAAGTGTTTCTCTTACCCTTTAAAGGCAGGGAACAAAGAGCACATTCTCTGGGAGCTCTGCCCTGTTGTGAGCAGCCCTGCAGCTGTACAGCACTGTGCTACCCTCCGCTCTCCTGCTCCACTCCCTGCTAGCTGTGTAAGGAGATGGGGCTCTGCTTCTCTAGGACCACAACATCTCCTACCCGTCACTACACATTTCTTTCTGCTTTGGTTTTTTTTTTAAAGCAGAGACAGAACAAGTGCAGAGGGAAAGAATTTGGCAGCACTGTGACCTAGACTGACTTGCCAGACTTCCAGGTAGAACCTTTTATGTTAAGACATCATTTATTTGGAAACAGTCTTAATTTTCATTTATTTGGGGCTTAATTCTGTGTCTAAGTATTTTATTCCCTTGATAAGTAGCAGTGGCAATGTGTTACACACACCATATTAGACTGGATGAAATTTTGTTCTATCAAGGAAACCTAGTCGAAATCTAAGTCCTGTGAGAGGTTTTCAGGTCCTGTTTTCTCACTTCAAACACTGGTTGCCATCCCTGCCCACCCTGGAACTGTGTATGGTCAGGTTAAGTGGACTTAGAGCAACGTGGTCTAGTGGGTGGCATCCCTGCCCATGGCAGCGGGGTTGGAACTAGATGATCTTTAAGGTCTCTTCCAGACCACACCATTCTATGATTCATGATTCTATGATTCCTGGCTGGGGAGTTTCTCAGACAGGATGATTTTAATTTTTAGGGCTAGGATGCTGAGTGATGAACAGATTTGGCCTGGTGGATCAAACTGGGAAGAAGATGCAGATGTTCTGCTATGAATCACTCACAGGTTGTGGAGAAGGACATAGCCTGGAGCAGCTGGACACTGAGGAACTAAACATTTTTGTTAGCTTTTTGGGAATCCCATTTCAGCACTTGCTGAATAATCTTTTTTCCTATCCATGGAAAGCTGGTCCGGCAAAGAGCTTGCCAAGTGGCGTGACAGGTTCTGGTATAAGAGAAACAAGGCTTTTAAACCAGCCATAGTGAAGTTACTCACACCAGTTCAGCAGCACTGTATTGAGGCAAACTCTTTCCATCAAGCCCACTCCCATCTGCTGTAAATATTAACTTAGTCCAAACCAGTCCCATTTTCAGATCCAAATTCAACACAGCCTAAGGCAGCTAACAGGAAGAGAAGAGAAGAGAAGAGAAGAGAAGAGAAGAGAAGAGAAGAGAAGAGAAGAGAAGAGAAGAGAAGAGAAGAGAAGAGAAGAGAAGAGAAGAGAAGAGAAGAGAAGAGAAGAGAAGAGAAGAGAAGAGTTGCATTATGCATCAGGAATGCATAATGCAAGAAAAGGTAAAGGTCTTACGAACTGCAGACTCAGATCCTGAGCTTCTAAGCTAGGAAAAGCCAGCTTAGAGGAAATGATAGCTAGAGGAATGTATGGTAGAAGAAGGTGTAATCAATAACATCACCCAAGTGCTAGGACAATGGGACAGGCTGAGCCTCACCTGGCACAGCCCGGTAAATCCCTCAGTTCCCTCCTGACTGAGCTCTTCACACTCAGCAAGGTTGGTTGGCATATGCACCTAAGACCTCAGTTAAAATAGGAGACTCTGAGTGGAGCCAAGGCTTAAAGATGTGCATTAATTGACAGTGTAGTAGCACTTCTTCTTCACAGAACACCACCTGCTCTTAGCTCAGCTGAGGTCTCAATGTTCTGAGACTCCTGCTTTGCTGTGCTACTGTGAATGAGTTGTATAAGGCAGCAGTGGAGAACTTCCAAGTTTTTTTAATTTTCAAACTCTAGAACTCTCTCTTCTGACCTTACAAGTAACTCCAGTAATTGCCCATCAGGTACTAAAACTGTACTGCCAAGGAAAAGGCAATTTCTGCCAGACTTACCTGCAATAGTGAAAATCCCATTGAGCAATGGGTTTAATCATATTTAACATCCCCTCTGGGTAAATGTCCTTCAATCCCTTTAGGAGACTGACTTTGCAAATTTCCCTGGCAGGATTGCAGGGGGCATCACACAGCACAGGTGGTCTGAGTAGCACAGGTAGGTTGAACGCCAACACCAAGTGCCAACACAAATACCCCAAAGCTCTGGATGAGGTTAGTGGGAGCAAAATCCAACTCCAGCTTTTGTGGTTACCATCTCAGTAAGACAGAGAGAGAGAGATAGAAAGGAAAGGGAGCAAGATGGTTAGGGAGTGGGCGAGGGCTGGGAGCCTGCGGACTTCTATTGCCACATGATTTTCCTGGTTGTTTTCAAACTGCTGCTCTATGAGACATGCACGAGTCCCATGTGATGGCTTATTTACGAAAGCACAGTTGTAAGGCTGTTTGCATCTCACATCCGCCTGGCAGCCCACCTGACCAAGGGCTCCAGGGGTACTCACTGCATCCTCCCCATCTGCGCCATCAGGCCAGGGGGATGGGTGACCCATGATGGGAGGACATTGCTCTTGACCTGGTGAGATGGTGAAGCAGAGAGAAGAAACATCTTTCCATTTCCAGACTGCTCTTTGTACCCCTTTGCCTGGCACTGTTAGGAGGCTCCAGAGGGTGCTGTCCCTTCTGCACTTTTATGAGGAGAAGAAGCTTTCTTTGAGATCTGTCTCGCTCCTTTAGAGCACCCAGAAGCAAGCTTGCAGTCAAACTGACACAGCATATGCTGATATCCCATATTTATCTTCAAATAGGTGCAGATTCTCTTTCCTTGAGTAGAGCTTTTTCTGGTACCATCATCCCAGAAGTCTCCTTTCACCCAAAGATCCACTCAATTAAAGAGGAAAATGCCTTATAAATAACGTGGAGGAGGCTAAGGGAGAGAGTACACAATGGATTAAAGACGGTTGTTTCTTTGGAAATGTAAGATTTGGCATACTTTCAATTTGTTTGTACAGAGAACCCCTAACTCCAGTAAAATTGTTCTTCTCAGTCAAAGAGAGGACTAAGACATGAGCAAGAGAGATGAAATGTGTGATGAGAGAGTTTTTGAAGGCCAGCAATAAAACATGAATTTACAGAGGCTGTGATGGGACAAGATTATGCTGCAGTAAGCCATATGTTTTAGGGGTGGTGTTTTCCTTATTCCACAGCATCCCTAGGAAAAACATCAGTAGAAAAGTCATCACCTCATATGCTGCAAAAACCCCTCGGGTGATCTTTTCCAAAACCAAAGCTCCTATGAAGAAAGGATATCTGACATTTTAAAACTTCGGTATGGTCAAACCACCCAACATCATCCCTAGCTCCTCTTCCCGGACAACCAATCGTTGTTTTAAATTGCCCAAGAGCCAAGACCGCTACCTCGCCACACATTACGTCCGCCGTGGCCATGCCTCTTTCCTTCATGCTCAGTGAATTGCCTCCATGAAGGGTTAATTCAACCAGGCCTTTTTACTCCAAGTTGTTTTCCAAGTAGCTGAGAGAATAGGTCTCTTGTTACAAACATGGCTTCTGGGCATTTGGTGATGCTTTCCCTTTTCTCTCTCTCTGTACCACAAAAGAATCTTTTGTTCTTGTCTCTCTGTCTCATTTACTCTCCCCCACCCTGCTCTCGATTCTTCCCTCCATTGGCTGCCAAGTGACTAAGGAATGACAAAAAATGACCATAGCTTGGTCATGGCAAGCATTTCTTCACCTATTATCTGATAGAGACCTTGAGCATCTATATGAAGGGCCCTCTGCCTTCCACTGGGCTTCTCTTAGAGATGGAGATGGAGAAGAATGAGTCAGACACAGCAGGGCAGGATATAAGTTGAATCAGCCCAACTTGCTATTGGAAATATCTTGTGAAATGAGTCACAGTGCCTGTTTCAGGAAAATCAACTGATAGGGACCCAGAACTGGCAGGAGTCAAGTGGCAGGTACAGTGGGTCTAGATTTTTATGAGAACTCACCATTTATTAAAAAACGCATGGGAGGCACCAAAAAAGTCTCTTTCTTGCCTCCACATTTACTGATTCAGTTGGTGTAAGCTGGAGCTGACGCTCTCTATTGGATGGGTTGTAGTGTCGCATAGTTTCTCTGCACTCTTGCTGTAAATCTTCTTGTGCATGATCTCCTACCACAGAAAAGTTGTTGCAAATCCCCATGAACATCACATCTTCCCACACCCCATTGAAATTATACCTCAGGCATTCCCACAGCTATCCTTCCAGCTATAGTCTCCTTGCACATACTGCTTCACTGAGTCACCTTACAAGTACACAGATATGTAAAAGATCACATGATGCCAAAGTCACTGCAACTTCTACAATGGCCTTTATGTAACAGAAACAATTCCTTAGCCAAATTCCCATCTCCCTTCCTTTCATATAATTTGGGTATATACTTCACTGATACTGCGTTCTGCAACAAAATAAAATTCTTCAGTCTCACCTGATGCAAATCCTTCTGCCTTTCTGCTCACCTTCTTCTCTAATGACCCTCTTCACTCCTCTGGCCACCTTTTGTCCTGAGTCCACCTCAGTCCATGTCATGCTTTAGATGAACACGGCATATGCTGCCTGTGTCTATCTCCCAAGTTTTCTGCACTCTTCTCCCATTCAGTGCCTTAACTATTTTGGAAGGTCCTTGAAACCATAATTAAATTTCAGCCTTAGCCGCATCCCGCACACACATATAAAAAGCTGTGGATGTAAGGCGTTTTGCAGAGAATTTTTACTCCTGTAGAGAAGGGGAATGGACTATAGATAAAAGGGCCATTATATTCCCACATTAGAAGGACTTCTTGTCTGGTGGATTTTAACCAAGCTGGTTAAAACATCATGAAAACGATGCACTGACCAACTCTTTATATTCCTATGGCTCTGCCCACAATAAGGATTTTTGCTTAGTCAACCATACTGTTTCAAAGCAGCGTGCAGGGCGGCTTTCACTGGAAAGCCTCAAACTCATCCAATATATAACAACAAAGGAATATACAATAATCCTTTTTCCTGCCTCCTGGCTTGATAGCATCTAAATGAATCCCAGCATAGATGCAGAGATCCTTCCTGCAACCCCAGCTTTGCCCCACCAGTCCCACAGTAGCTCTATCGTATAGCGTGCTTGCCAGGAGCGTGCAGTCATCCTTGGTAAATAAACACTGATCATCTCCATCACAAAAGACAACCAAAGCACCCTGACATGAAGAATTTTGCCCTTGTCAAGAAAACAAGTCCATAGAAGACCCAGAAATTCATTAATTCAAATGTTGTGCATCTAACGCTGCAAATATAAACCTCCCCACCAAGCAGTGCCCCTGAGGAAGCAATGCATTGCTGGATACTCTTGGAATCCCCCACTAAGCAATGGTGAAACTTTAAGGAAAAGGATTTGCTTCTCCCTGCTTCAATTCTCCTTCACGTGGTGGGACGCCACACTCCTGATGTGAAGACTACTGCAATCAAAGGCACTGTCTAGAGAGCCCCATCAGGGTCATCTTTGCACCCTGTGGAGACCAAGAGGTCAGCTGTTGAAGTCCTTTTGGAAAAAAGAATCTACCACCATCTCTTTCACAAATGAGAAGCCCAAGGATGGATTATGGATTCTTACTTAGATAATTTTGGATGAATCAAGAAAAGAGAGGAGGGATAGCTGGATGTCTAAATAAAGCCAATGAGATCACATGTTCTGCCTTTTTATCTGCTTTTCTCTTTCTGCTTTTGGACAACAAAGCTTCCTTTGATACAGAAGAAGGGGGGGTAGGGAGGGTGGGGAGAGGGGGTGCCAGAGTCACCCCAGTGGCCCCCGGTCACTTATCCATGCTCCTTAATGTGATGTTCCCACTGACAGAGACAGAAAAAAACAGTGATCTCATGATTCCAGAAACGATTCACGCAAACATCCCTGGGAGACCAGGGGTGAAAGGGACAGGAAAGAGGGGTAAAGGATGAGTGAGGAAAAGCAAGAATGGGAGAGGAAAGGGTAGGAGTGATAGGGAGAGCGGACATGGGAAGCAGGACCTTGGGGGACAGCCGTGAATAGAGGCAGAAACTGAAGGTCAGACTCCAAAAGAGGATGTGTAGAGGGATTTTAGAGAAAAGGAGAAGAAAGAGGAACCTTGAGACCAAGGGTAACAGGACTGGTGGAAGAAGGTTAGGTGTGACACTGTATGGCAGGGCTGAGGGGAGGCTCAGGGATATAAGTTGATTGAGTTGTCTAAATGTGGGAAAATGGAGGCTGGGCTCAGAGACAGCATAGTGAGATGAGGAACAAGGGCTTGATAAGGGGTTGAGAAGGAAAGGAGGTGGAACTACCGATGGTATTAGGAGCAGCAGGTTAAGATTTGCTGAAACTTGCTTCTTCTGCATACTGCTCCACAAAACCAAGTCACCAAATCTGCCAAGAGAATAAACCTGGTCTCTCTCAGTCCCAGACCCAACAGATGCCAGACAGATTTATTACCTGAGGCATTCAGCCATGTCCAAAGGAGGCAGTGGTGAAGCAGTGGGGCTGAAAACAGGCAGCCTGGTTTGCACTTTGATTGGGCTGATCTTGCTGAAGGAGACCTTCACTCCTGCACAGAGGAGCACTATCTGTGTATTGCACCTCACCTGCCAGCAACCACTTCATTCAGCCTTCTTCCTTTCCTTCCCTCATGTGCTTTCATTAGTCCTTCCCTTCTTCCCTCCCTCCATCCTTCCTTGCCACCTTGCCACAGGGAGATAAGAGCTTGGCACAGTTGGCAGGAGATGTCCCTTCTTCTCCATCCCTCCAGGGGACCTGCCACCCCAGCAGCAACTTGCCCCTAACCAGTGAAGCAGCCATGGCACAGCAGGAGACTTTCAGCCCACAGGACTCCTGATGGAGCTGGGACAAATAGTGGGATGAAAGACTGGGGAAACAACTACAAGAAAAAGTGTCTCCCACAACAAGCTGCCATCTCCATGTCTCACAGCTCTCCCCAACACTGGCCTGTCCCAGGGGCTCATCACATTTCCCCCCTCCTCTGTCTGCTCTGTGGCAGCTAATCAGTGACCCACTGACAGTCTCTGTCCATCACTCGTCTCTGCACGCAATGGGGTAATTAAACCCTGACCCTGGGCTCCTTTTATCCATTTCCTCTGCACAGTCACTCCCCGAAATGGCAGAGGGGAGGGCCTGCTGTGGAGGCTCCTGCCCTAGTCTCCAGCTCTAATGAAGATGTAAAGCACAGGAAGGACTTAAGAAAAGAGATGCTGAGGGGGCAGTCAAAGAGGTATTGAGTGGTACAAGGCTTCCCACATGGTTGTACTGAGCTCTGCTGACCTACCTCCACCAGGCAAGGCTTTTGCAAACCTTCAATTCTTTATCACCACGCCCACAGCTTGTCCAGCATCATTCCCCCACCCAAGCATACCTGCGGAAAACCCACTGCTCCTATGCATGTCCTCAGGGCAGTGCCAGGTGTGGTGCCCAGCTCAGGTCTGGCAAAAATAAAGCTTTCCAGAAGCCTCAATATATCCAGCCCTGGGCTTGCTCACCCACAAGATCAATGCAAAGCATTTGCTCTCCCTGGTGTGAACCCATTGCCTCCACTCAGACTGAGCCCATTGCCTCAGGCTTGACACAGGGCTTTCCTCATTAAACGTCTGCAGAAGGGCAGAGGGAGGTCTCAGTAATGGGATGAATCCCATGGAGCACAGCGGATGGATGCAGGAGCTGGCTGGGACAAGGTGATGTTGCTCTTGTCTGCACAGAAGGACAATGGAAGATACACCCAGTGACAGACAGGAGTCACAAAATGCCAGGAAGTTCTTTTTTTTTTTTAACTTTCTTTCTCTTTCTGCTTTCTGGCACTCTGCAAAATTTATTACACAGATTGATAAACAGCCAGAAATGATGCTGAGCACTCCAGACTCTGCTTCCTCCTCCTTACCCTGAGTGGGGAAGCTGCCTCCCTCCCACGCATGAGCAAGGAGGGCTGGGGCCACCCGGGGAAGGGCATGACGGGTAAAGCAGTGCCCCCAAACAATTAAGCACTGTCCCAGGCACTGCACACCCTTGTCCTGGGAACAAAAGAGTCACACACAAGAGACCTGACTGTGAAGCCTCCATCCGCTTTCATCACTGACCCCCAGGGCAGTCAGGGCATAAGGTCAGCCCACTTAAACTCCAAACTCGGCCAGAAATAGAGCTGGGAAGTGGGCAAGGGTGGCCAACTGCAGGGGTCCCCAACCATTTGAGGGGTTCTTTGACTGAGCCATTTCATTTCATCAAAGACACATTTTTTTCTGGAAGGAAAATGGAGAGCAGTGGGTGTGAAAGGAGTAAGGGGGAGGCAGGGTGTTCACCATGAATTATGACCACTCTCAACAACAGTCTTTTACATTGCAGAGGTGAGGAGAGGATGGGGTAATTGGGCATGTTAGATCCATGCATAATGAGGGCAAGTCTCTGCCTGTTTCCCACCCCTCACTCTGCTACTGCTCATGAGATGTGGTCCCCCAGACACCCTGTCGCTATTCCGCTGTGGAGCTCAACATCCCAAGGGCTCATCCCAGGGACCACAAGCTTTGATAGCACCTTGCCAGACCAGTAGTGCCCCTGGGCTGTGCAATAGAATGTGGTCATACCCCTGGAATGGAAAGGCTGAAAGTTGCCTTACAAATAAAAAATGGTCAGCCAAGCCAAGGCTCATGCTTTCCACTTGCACAAAACCCATTAGGCTTTAAGTTGCCTTTAAGGTTTTTCAGGTTGCAAGTACTGATGTAATGCTTTCACAGAGGTAACAGCTGCACCAGATGCCCCTGAAACCTATCTCCTTGGCTGGGAGAAGTAATCTGTGGGGACAAAGTCCAGGGGCACTGAAACATGTTTGGTGCACATGGAAATACAATGCATCTGCCACAGAGCATTGTCCATTTCACCCAACTTCCCTCTGGATAAACCTCGGAGAATTCTAAGTGCAGGGAATTTCAGAGGAAGGACAATTAAAACACCCAGTGAAAGCAGGCTCCTATTCCACCCCAACAGGGCCATGTCCCACCTGCCCCGCACAGAGGCCGCTGCAAGTGTTTGGTGCACCCAGCAGGAGTGGGGTAGGGACAGAGCAGGCAGGCTGTGCAGTGATGGGCAGGGAATACAATCCCCACACTTACTCACTGGAAGTTCCCCCCAAAACAGACAGCATGGCTCAAGGGACAGCAATCAAAGAGGATGTTAGTTCAGAGTTAGTTGTGTTGACACTGAAAACAGTAGCAGAAAAGCAGCCAGAAACATGAGATTCAGCACAGCCCCAGTACACAGAAATACATCTGAGTGCCAAGAAACTAACCAGTCATGCAACGTGTGATCTCCTTGCAGACTCCTTATTACATGTGATGAAAGACAAGCAAAAGGGAGTTTCGACTCTCAAACTTTTCATGGATTGTGTACTTGGGGATAGAAAAATCTCTGTATGTGCAAACTAAGCCCTCTTGATTGAAGTCATATTGGTAGACTGTAAGCAGTGAGCCCAATTTTCAAGAGAAAGCTGCATTTCAAATTTTTGATACAATTAACCAGACCTATTCTTGAAAATGAACAGCTTCCTGGGATTTTTTTTAAATGTTGGCTAGCCTTACTTTTTTGGATTTTAGGTAACCATTTTCATCAGCAATTCATTACTTTTCCCCTTGGGAGGAGGCGATCGGCTGTATTTCTACTATTGAGACAGACATGGCTTTAGGGTACATGCAGATTCATTCTCCATCTCACACAGAGAGAACCCAATCGATCTTGGACACTTTGGGGCAGCTGTGCACAAAAGGCAGGGTCAGTCAGCACACGCATACAAAGGCCGATGCTTCAGGGACGTACTGAAGGACATGCACAACGTGCACACTTCACTGGAGCAGCACTAAACAAGGCTCATCAGACCTACAGGTTTTGGCCTTGTCAGTGTCAGCAGGTCCAGTTTTTCACCTTGGGCCAGTTCTGCTTATTGTCTTTCTTTTTAATGGCAAGAGCTGCCAGCAAAGGAAACATTCACTGCTTGTTCATCTTCCTTGCAGCTCTAGTAGCAGAAGTGGACAGCAGGAGAAAATGAGGTCCTGCAACTTCTTTTAACCAGTCCGATACCCAGCCATGCATAAGGCCCTGAGCAATCCCCTTGGGCGCAAGCAAATAGTTCACGTTATGCAAGTGTTCTCCTATGCGCGTGAAAAACCTGTTTTTTCCTCCTTGCAGTAAAATAGGAGAAATATCCCACCTTTGCAAACCCTGAACCCAGGACCCCTCCTGCAGCAGCAATTCCGGGCAGTGACCACACGGTGGCGATCCCGCCTTAGAAATGGAGCCCAGCCAGTGGCCGGGGGCGACCCTGCAAAGCCCACGGGGAACAGCGCGGGACACACGGCGCCGACCCTGCAAAGCCCACGGGGAACAGCGCGGGACACACGGCCCCGACCCTGCAAAGCCCACGGGACACGCGGCCCCCGCCGCACGGAGCAGTCCTGCCGGGCCGTGGGACAGACAGCAGGCTCGAGTTGTGCCTGTGTGACATTGGCTTAATCAGCTCTCTGTATCAGCTGTCAACTTTGGGGAGGGTTTTGCGGGGTGACCTCTTTGCTTGTGTTGCAGGATCTCTCTCAGGACCACAGCATCGCAGAATCTGTCCAGCTAAATTTTCACTGTCTCTAGGGATGGATATTCCACCACCTCTCTGGGCTGATGTAACAGTGCTTACCCACCCTCATAGTGATTTTTTTTCCTTTTGTTGCACTGTAATTCCATCCTGCAACTTGCAACTCCTTCCTCTTGTCTTTAGCTGTGCAAAAACCCTCAGAACAACCTGGCTCTGTCTTCTCCGTATCAGCCACAGTCAAGTGCTGTTGCACTACTGAGCTCCAGCAAGCTCTTCATGCAGAGATCAGGGTCTGGCTCATTAATTCTGGAGCTTCACTGATGTAAAACTCCTGTCAGTGGCCAGGGTCAGGATGTTAGTCTCTTTTCTTCAGAGAGCTCCCACCTGAAGGACTGCATTTCTCATTCAGCTTCCCTTCATAAATAAATCACATCTTAGACCCAGGACTTCAAAATGATTATTAACAACACACTCTTGCCCTTGTAGTCCAGCATTGTGGGTGGCTTCAGTCAGTGTTTTGATGTATGCAGACAAGAGGCTCACGGGATTGCATTCTGCCAACACTAACCACCCTCTCAGCCAGCAAGGGAGGTCATCGTCATGGGCCAGTCCTTGTTCCTAGTCACGGAGGAGTTTTCAGTTCAAAGAGTACAATGTTGGGGTTTTTTTTTGATCTGCGTCAGTAGGTCGGGTTTGGCAGCCTGGTAATTGCTCAGAAGTCAGGAGCGGCTGGAAAAGATGACACATAATGCAACACGGTGACCACATTCCTCTGGGAAATCACAGCATTCTCCCAGTGATGGTGCTGTCATGATGGGAGGCAGGAAAACCATTTGAACACCCAACCACTGCCCCCACACACATCACATAGTAGAAGAACGTGTGGAAGCCTGGAGATCCTGCCGCACACATGGCAGTGCAGTGGTTTTGCACACAGCTGTGCTGACTGGCTTCCACATCCGCTGGCATTCAGTGCTTCCTCGGGTCACTGCTGGCCTGCCAGCAGTAGGGGTGATTGTGCCAACCAGTTTCACAGAACCACTGAATCCATTAGATTGGAAAAGACCTCTGAGATCATGGTCCAACCTGTGACTGGACACCGCCATGTCAACCAGACCACGGCACTGAGTGCCACATCCAGTCTTTCCTTAAACATCTCCCGGGACGGTGACTCCACCAGCTCCCTAGGCAGCCCATTCCAATGCCCAATCACCCGTTCTGTGAAATTCCCCTAATGTCCAACCGGAACCTCCCCTGGTGCAGCTTAAGGCTATGTCCTCTTGTCCTGTTGTTGGTTGCCTGGGAGAAGAGACTGACCCTGGCTACAGCCTCCTTTCAGGGGGTTGTAGAGAAAGATCAGGTCACCCTTGAGCATCTTTTTCTCCAGCCTAACCAAGCCCTGCTCCCTCAGCCAATCCTCACAGGACTTGTGCTCCAGACCCTTCCCCAGCTCCATTGCTCTTCTCTGGAGACACTCCAACACCTCAATGTCCTTGCAGTGAGGGGCCCAGAGCTGAACATAGGATTCAAGGTGGGGCAGCACCAGTGCTGAATACAGGGGGATCACAGAATCACAGAATGAACTAGGTTGGAAAAGACCTTTGAGATCATCAAGTCCAACCTATGACCTAACACCTCCCCACCAAAAAAACAATGACACTGAGTGCCATGTCCAGTCTTTTTTTAAACACGTCCAGGGACGGTGACTCCACCACCTCTCTGGACAGACAATTCCAGTGCCCAATCACTCTTTCAGTGAAGAATTTTTTCCTGACATCTAAACTTCCCCTGGCGCAGCTTAAGGCTGTGTCCTGATGATGATCCCTTCCCTGGTCCCGCTGGCCACACTATTTCTGGTAGAGATCAGGATGCCACTGGCATTTTTGGCCACCTGGGCACACGCTGGCTCATGTTCAGCCAGCTCTGACCAGCTCCGCTGGGCCACGTCCCACCCACTCTTCCCCCAAGCCTGCAGCGCTGTTGTGACCGAAGTGTAGCACCCGGCACTTGGCCTCGTTGAACCTCAAAGCTCTCTGCATCCGCGCTGTCACCGGAACCAGCAGTCCGGGACGCGTTGGCATCCCCACACGTCCGTGCCACGCACGGCCAGTGCCGGGTGTCCGTGTGGGGCCCGCCACCCTCCGCGGGAGGCAGCGAGTGCCCGTCCCCATGGCAACGCGGCGGGCGGGGCTCGGGCGGGCGCTTCCGGGCGGCGCCGGCGGTGACGTGTTCGGCGGGGGCTGACGGCGCCGCGCGGCCGCTTCCGGTGAGCCTGGGGGCCCTCAGGGACGCCCCCCCGCGGCTGCCCCGGGGACGGCCCCGCGTCCGGGGGCTGCGCCCGCTCCCTCCCCGGCCGGGGCACTGCCCGCAGCCCTGCCCGCTCCCTCCCCGGCCGGGGCACTGCCCGCAGCCCTGCCCGGCCCCGCGTCCGGGGGCTGCGCTCCCCCCTCCCCGGCCATGCGGCACAGGGACCTGTCCCTGAAGCCCCGGTCCCACAGGGCCGGGTGTGGTGGAGGCGAGCACCGCCACGGCGTCACCGTGCCTTCGGTGCTGCCAGAGGGTGAACGGAACGCCAGCGTGCCAGCTAATTGCTGCCCGAGGTTAAACGGAGGTGGGGTTTGTGCATGGGGAAATAATGAGGCTTTCGGTGAAAAGCTTAAACACGGCCTCCCGAGACAGGCGGTGAACGTCGAAAGGTGACGTGATGTGCTGTGAAGTCAAGACCATGGAGATGCGTAATGCATGTCGGGGACAGAACTAAGGGTCCTTAGCAGCCGTGGTGCAGGTCGAGCGTGGGAAGAAGCAGCTTCCGGAAGGGACCACGTTTTGTCCTGTGCTTTGGAACTGCTGCACGTGTGTCAGTCTTGGCTTTGGAACATGCAGCGTTCAAACTCGAGGACTTTCTCGTGTCGCATGCAGAGCAGAGAACCAGAGACGCCTGACACGTTCTTCATCTTTGATATAAGAGCAGAGACCACAGTGTGGCATTCCAAAAAAGAAAAAGGAGGTTGATAAGGGTGACAGGTTGGTTCTCTGTGTTTTTCTATTGCAATCATTCATTTACTTGGTTTATTCTGTTCTTTCTTCCCAGGGAGTTTGGAATAAGCAGCTTCAGACAAACGGACGCCACTTAAAAACAATGTTTGCAGATTTGGACTATGACATTGAGGAAGATAAGCTGTGAGTATTTCACTTGTCTTTTCCTGGTGTTTCTAACAATAGAAGTAGGCTTTGCAGCCAAGACCTAATGAGTGTTGATAAATTTACCTGTGCCTGACACTGTGCTGAACATCAGACTTCCTGTTCAGTGCTGATTTCTTGCTCCCTCTGGAGACTGGGGATGAGGCATCATTGTGCTGGTGAGCAAAGGAGAATGTTTGTGTAGCTCTGCAGTGACTGCCCTGCATTTAACATAGAGCACTTGATTTGCATCACATTTATGCTGTGCAAGTTGTCCTCTCATTCCAGCACTAAGTGCAGATGAAACACTCTAAAGCGTGATAGTGTTTCTTCAGTACCTAGCGATGGATGAGGGTGTCTCTTCCACCTCTAATCCTTGCATGCAATCCCAAGAAAAAGATCACACAGAAGGTCTCCCTGCTGGCCCGTGCTGATAGACTCTGTGGTAGAGGTGAAGGAATGAATTCAGATGTGCAGTGCCCATGATGTTTTCCATTTGTACTGACTCAGATACCGCAGTTGTTTCATACACAGGAAGCTCTGCCTACATGTTCAGTTATTCCTTTTTCTTTGTAGGGGCATCCCCACTGTGCCTGGAACAGTGACCCTGAAGAAGGACTCTCAGAACCTGATTGGGATCAGCATTGGGGGAGGAGCACAGTACTGCCCCTGTCTCTACATTGTCCAGGTGGGCACCTGGGGAGGAAAAATAAAACATCTTTTTAAAGCAGTGTTGACCCGAGAGATGGGAAGTGTGGAGAGAGAGCCCTATGGTGTTTGTTTTTCTCAAAGTGGGAGATGACATCTCACTTTTCAGTGAAAAGATTTCCTTACTCTAGTACCTGGTAGGTGTGGAAGAATTAAGTTAAGACTTCTGAAATTATCCTTCTCCTTGGAGAGCGTGTTAGAATTCACAGGGGAACAGTGTGACACTCTCAACATCAGGAAATCCTGTGCTTGATGAGGCACATCCTAGGGGCAAAAACTTCCTGAGAGAAGAAGATGATCAGCCCACATCTTGGTCTGGAAGGAGGGAAAACTGCAGCTTCACCATGGACAAAGTAAAAGTGAATTAAATAGGAAGAATGCAGTAGTTTGGTTTGTGCTCTTTAGCTCTGCATTGACCTTCCTCCTGATTGCACACTGCCTGTGCTCTGTCTTAGGTGTTTGATAACACTCCAGCAGCCTTAGACGGCACCGTAGCAGCTGGGGATGAAATCACGGGAGTCAACGGGAAGTCCGTCAAAGGGAAGACCAAGGTGGAGGTGGCCAAGATGATACAGATGGTAAAGGTGAGAGGTAGGAGGGGGCCACTGGAGCTTCTGGGTCATAGTTGGCAGCTTATTGTCCTTGGGTAAACGGAGCCACTGCTGCCTGCTTCCAGCACAGCAGTTTCAGGTTTGCTCTTTCTGCAGGGAGAAGTGACGATACACTACAACAAGCTTCAGGCTGACCCAAAGCAGGGCAAGTCTTTGGATATCGGTAAGACTGATTTCTTTCTCCCTAGAGTGTTAAAATGATGTGGAGAGGTGAAAGATTGGTCCCAGCTAAAACCAAAGTAAAATTCTGTTTACCTTCTTGCTGTTAACTCAATTGTTTTCAAATGGATAGTGTCAAAGAGAGTTACAGCTTTTAAAAATATCCTTCCCTGACTTCTTGAAATAGTCTTGAAAGTTAAATCAAGACTTAACTGTTGTTGTGGGAGGTTTGTTTTTCTGTGCTGTGTTTAGCATGGATGATGAATCTCAACTGCATAATAATTATTTTTTTTTAAATACATGTAAGTTATGCTGACCTGTTTTTAGATGTACACAGAAATGTGTCAATTGAAAGACATTGGTGGTGATTTCTAAGCTTGGAGAACGGTGATGAAATACCTGAGTTTTGTACAAACATAAATTTTATGGGAGAGAGGAGAGCCTTTATTGCTAAAACAAAGTGTCTGGTTTTGAACTAAGCGTACACAGCTGTCTCTTTTACATGGTCTGCCTTTCTCACTTTCCAGCAAAATGTGTCCATCCTCTTTGCTCTCATTTCTTTTCATGGTGATTTTGGTGCTAATAAATTGACAGGAGTTCTGGAAAATCGTGAATAGTGAGATGGATTTCTGGGAGAACAGAAGTGTGGTGAGAATACGGTATTTTCCAGAACACTGTGGCTTCAGCTGAGTTCTTGGGATCTGCAGGCAAGTCTGCCTGTAAATAAAGGTGATTGAGTCATCTGGTTCCAAAGAGGGCATAGATGTTTCTAGTAATTTGGAGGGTATGACCACTGAAGACAGAAATTCCATCAAGAGGTGACGAAAGGGTTTAACTAGGATTCAAAAGGTAAAAGTAAGGAAAGGGAGAACGCTGAGCATTAAGTCCTGATTGTCTTTCAGCCTCATCTCCTGACTTCAGCTGAAGAAATACAGCAGATAACATAAGCAAAGTTTAGTTCCAAATATCAAGATAGGTAGCTTAATAGCAAAGTGAGTGATTGGGACCGTCTTCCAAAAGAATTGCTGGAGCTCTGTTGATTGAAGTGTTTAGGATGTGAGAGCAGAACAGGTAGGCAAGTTAGTAGATGTGCTGTGCATGGCTGGACCAGAGTGCCCTGTTTCTATGGTATTCTCTTTCTGCTTGCTGTCTCAATACTGAGTTAAGTGCAGTTCATCCAGTGCCTGGAAAACCAGTGAAATATGCTGGTGAGCTTTTCATGCCCATGGAACTGACCCTGATGCTGGTTTGTAACTCTCTTTTGGCCTTTAGTATTGAAGAAGGTAAAGCACCGACTGGTAGAGAACATGAGCTCGGGGACAGCAGATGCCCTGGGGTTAAGCCGAGCCATACTTTGCAATGGTAAGTATTGTCCAGGAGGACATTTTCCTAATGGAACCCTTACTCTCCTGTGTTTGCCTGCTTTTACTGTTGCTTGCATGGTCCACCACATTGTTTCCGTCTGCTCTGCCTTGCTGTTGTGATTGTCTCTGCCCTTCCTGAGTGATATAGCCTGTCCTTGTGGCCATTTAAATGTTTTCTCGGGTCAGATTAATTTAAAGCAGGGACCAAATTAGTGAATGTCAACAGGCGGTGACCCCACACTATAAAATAAGTTTGCAGTCATGTTAAGAGCTTCCCATGTTGTATCACAGGACAGGCATTAAGGGGTGAGGGAAATTTGAAGCAAATATATGAAACCGGTATTTTTCCACCCAATCAGGTCTTAACCATGTCCTGAATGTGACTGTTGTAATTCTGTGTTCTGATTCTTGTTTCTATTTAGATGGACTAGTGAAGAGATTAGAGGAGCTGGAGAGGACTGCAGAGTTATACAAAGGTAAACTTGGTATTCCATCAGGCACCAGATGGGAGAGAAGGATGCCTTCATTATGTTTCAGTGAAGTGACTTACATGTTTTTTCTGGCTTCCATCACAGGCTTGACAGAGCACACCAAGAGTCTTCTCAGGGCTTTCTTTGAGCTATCTCAGACACACAGAGGTAAAGAATCTTGAGCGAAGAGAGCACAAATATTTGACCTCCAGTTTCAGGAATTTTTGTCAGTGCTTAGATGTGTGATTCCATCACTCAAAGAAAACTAAGGGTTGCAGAAATGAGCTGGGAAGGGCTGCTGTCCTGCATTACCGGTCATGGTGCTAACACAGGCCCTGTCTTTCACATGAGACATTGGGGAAATGCCCTGCCAAACTCTGGTCTTTAGGGAATATGTAGCATCAACCCCCAGCTAATTGTAAGGTTATGGGAGGGACTTCTAATATTGGAGACAAGATTTTTCTCAGGTTCGCCTCTTGATTCATCTGTCTGTATTTATTCTGCTCATGTAGCATTTGGAGATGTTTTCTCTGTCATTGGTGTACGGGAACCACAACCAGCTGCCAGTGAAGCTTTTGTGAAATTTGCTGATGCCCATCGCAACATTGAGAAGTTTGGGATTCACCTTCTGAAAACAATTAAGCCAGTAAGGAATTTAACCATAGGAGTAGAGGGTTTGGAGAAAAGGGGAATCTAGAAAGGCCTGTCTTTAAAGGTGTGGTCTTAAAAGTTCATTCATTGTGGGAAGAATGTTCCTTGTCTGCTTTCCTTTAGGGAATTCTCTTCATAATGAAAAGAACCTGAGAGGTAACATAATGAATATATCAATCTTTTCCCTGTGACTTCTGCACATGAATATATTCCTCGCCTTTTCTTTTTGGGATGAGGGAGTAGTCTGATCAGTGTAGCACCTGATATTGGTACCCATAACTGCATTATGTCACTAAAAGCGCTTAGATAAGCAGCCCAAGAACAATGTAAAGATTTCAATCAATATGCTTGAGTGAGAGTCTCCAGGGGATCTGTGCACTTAGTTTAGCAAAGAGAGAATTTAAGTGTTGATTTGGGCACCACTTTCAGTGCCGTGTTGGATGGACGATGGTGGGTCATGAACCTTTGAACTGGGGAGAGCTGTTTCCAGGACCAGCTGGAAATAAAATGAGTCAAAAGCAGATGAATCCAGGCTAGAAGTGAGGCAAACATTTCTAACACTGGAACCACTTGCCAGTGATAGTAATGGGGGCTCTAACCTTTCTGAGTCATGATCAGACATTTTCTTTCAAATATGCTGTAGTTCAAAAAAGAGTTAACGCGAGGCAGCCTCATGACCTGTGCTGGGTAGAAGGTTGCACTTGAATTGTAGTCATGCTTTGTAGTCTTAATTCAGCAACAGGGTGTTTCCCTTGCAGATGCTCACTGACTTGAATACCTATCTGAATAAAGCCATTCCTGACACAAGGCTGACTATCAAAAAATACCTGGATGTCAAGTTTGAATATTTGGTGAGCTGCTTGTTTTTTGGGTTTTTTTCCCCCTAAGTGCTGGTTGCAGTTAAGTTTCATAGAATCATCCTGAAAGTCACATGTAGCCTATATGATCACATATCCATCCTTCCACAATCCATGAGAGAATGCACTGTTTTTTCCAGTTCTTTGTTTACTGCCACATTACTCAGATTCAGACACCTGCTTTTAACCTAACACTTCTCACTGGTAAGAAAGATCTCACAGAACCCACATGACTTATTTTCTACATGATTAAAATTTCTTCCTGATTTATTTCTGAAGAGTTCCTCTGCAACTTAGGCTCTTGAACTCCTCTAAAGAGCTCCCCAGCCCTTATCTTTCAGGACACTCTGTCTTTAGCCAAAGTAAACAACTGTCAAGTCATATTTGCTTTAATTTAGACCTTGCCTTTTTTTTTCCTCCTTCATTCCACTCACCCCTTGTTTTCTACCCAGAAAGGGTAGGGTTGCTAAGTGCACCTGTTCTGTAACTCTAGGAATCTATTAGCTTTTACCCATTGAGAGAAGTATTTGGAGCTGCAGCCCTAAGGCAAGGCAATATGGCAGCATCTCTTCCTACATAAATCCTTCCTGCAATTAATCTTTTTCTTTCCCTCTTTATTTATTCCCATCTCATACTTTTCTTTTACTATCTTTTCCCAAAGAGTAGATGAACACAGGATTTTTCCCACTGTGCTTTCTTCAGAGTCTCTGCCACTGAAGGAAGGCTTGGAATGGTACAACCTTATGGGTATGGGTGATTATGAAGTTGTTTCTAATTTTTAATATTTCCTTCTTGTTTTGCTTTTTTTTTTTTTTTAAATTATCTTTAATTCTGCAAAGTCTTACTGCCTGAAAGTCAAAGAGATGGATGATGAAGAGTACAGCTGCATTGTGAGTATCAGTACAATTGCAAAAGCACTCCTGTGCCTGTCAGCAGCCAAACTAGGGAATGCATCCTAAGGAATTACATACATTTGTTTTTAATGTATTAGAAATAGGGGATCCTCAAATGCTACCTGGGAAGCACTGCAGCTTGTTTGCTCAGTGGTTGCCTTTCTCAGTGTTTAAGTACTATTAGGTTATGTAAAGAGGATTAAGGTGTTATCTTCACAGATTCCATTTGTGTGTAGTGTACAGCTTATCATTAATTCTGGACTTGTTTCTGAGAAATTGAGATTTAGCTTCTCTGCAGCAAAATAGATGTGAAACTGCATTTATAAGTGAAGAAAATTGATTAAAGGATCTCTCTTAAAAATAGAGGTTTTACAGTTTAGAGTTTCAGGACTTTAATCCTTAACAGCTCTGTTTAAAATAGCTAAAGGTATCCCATAAATTCCAGTTTCCCTGCATAAAAGTAACATCTTTTTTTATCCTAGGTATCAATCTCAGAGCAGGCATTTGACTTTTTGGAATGCCTAGTTCCCAAGTGCCAGGAGGGAATCAAGCTCCTAACACAAGCTTTCATTATATGTTTCCTTCTAAATGGGAAGGAAAGAACCCCAGTCTTGCCCAGCAGAGTGACATCTTTGGGTTTTGGCACGTGCAGCACGCGTTAGCGAGCCGTGGGCCGTAGCACAGATTGTTACATGTGTTGTGTTTACAAGTGCAAGGGAAGGATGCTTCGTTGCTGACAGACCTAACCCCTTTCCAGACTGTTTTGCAGGACAGTGTATAGGTCCCTCCCTGTTGGTTTCCAGCATTGTTTCCAGAATGGTTGTAGATACCAGAGGGTTCCCTGTGTAGATATGGAATTCGTTATGCAATCCATACAGGGCAAACCTTGCAGAGGAGGGCAGAATTTTTTGTGTGCTTGATATAAACTTGCTTGTTCTTAATGCCTGTCTTACTAGCCCAGGTGAGAAGCCATGCCACCTCTCCATGCTGGGCTGAAATGTGCCTGTCCTTTTGTATTTGCTTAGTAGTGATGCTTTTCTTTACCATGGTTGGTATGTGTTTGGCCGTCAGACTGGCCCCACTGACTGCCAGTTTTTGACATGGCTCAGCATTCCTCTTATTTCCTGCTTCCTGACAGCAGTTCCCATGAGCCTGAGAGGTCTGTAATAAGCCAAGGTCATTGTGAGTCCACACTAGTGGGCAGACTGTGTGTACAAGCACTCTTGTGGGAGTCTCTAAAATGGTGCCATGTTTGTGGCAGGCTCTGGGTGAGCCCCTCTACCGGGTCAGCACTGGGAACTACGAGTACCGCCTCATCCTGCGCTGCCGTCAGGAGGCTCGCACGCGCTTTGCCAAGATGAGGAAGGACGTGCTAGAGAAAATAGAGCTCCTGGACCAGAAACATGGTGAGTGCCACTGCTGAATTCAGCAGACATGGCTTTGGCCCTTGTGTTCCTCCTTTGTCTCAGCTCAGAAGATGGCTCAGTTCTTCTTTGCTGAAGAATTCCTTTGTGGCTGTGCCCAAGACATCAGCCCTGAGGGGCCGAAAGGGATTAATGTGTAGGAGATTGTATCTAACGCTGGTAAGGGAGGCTCGATTACAGCCTTCACACTGTTGGGAAGGGAATTTTCACACTTTTTTCCCCCAACATGTCTCCACTACAGTGCAGGACATCGTGTTCCAGCTCCAGCGTTTTGTCTCCACGATGTCCAAGTACTATGATGACTGCTATGCCGTGCTCCGGGATGCGGATGTCTTTCCCATTGAGGTGGACCTTGCCCGTACCACTCTCAGCTATGGGCAGAAGGACACGTACACAGATGGGGCAGAAGAAGAAGGAGAAAGTGAGAGAGAGGGTAGCGGGAAGGAGGATGCAAATGGAGAGAAGCTCATTGATGATGCCTGAGTGCCGGCATGGCCAGAGGAAGGACTTTGCAGACTGTTAGGAAAACATGTATTTCACATGGCGATTCATCCTCCATGATTTCTGTGTGTCCAGCCTGGGATTCCTCCTCTGCTTTTGGTGGGGGTAGCTGGTTGGATTGGGACCAACCTCTGCTTTCCTCTCTTTTCCTTTGCTTGTTTGCCTGGATATTCTCTTTTCCCCTAGAGACTTCTGCTACCCAGCCTGGGTACTGAGGTGTGGGGAGGAAAAGCCGCTCCCACACCACCGTGTGCCTCTGTGCAGACAGGACTCTGCTGAGCACATGGGCAGCACCGCTCCTCTGTGGCACATGGAAGCTGGTTAAGGGTTTGGAGGTGATTACAAATGGTGAGAACAGCCCCCTTCCGTCCTCCCCTTGTGCTATGGGAAAGTGTTAGCATCACTGCTTGCTGTCTTCAGGCTCCCCCTGAGAATCCACCTTAGAACCTTGATGGAAAGACCCCATCTTTGAACTAGAAAGGAGACACAAAGCCTTGTGGAGAGAGGAAGATGTGTTCTTTAGGCAGAGGCTTTTGAGTTTTTTTAGTGTGAAGAATGACTAGTGTGCTCTCCCCTCTGCACACCTATTTTGTGCTGCCTCTGGGCCAGCCAGCAGCAGTAGCTATCCTCCCATTCCCTAGCACAAGGGAAGAGGGAAAAGGAAAGCTGAGGTAAGTGAGACTGCTTCTTTCCTCCTTGCTTTTCTCTTCCCCTCCCTCCATCCCTGTGGGCCAATCCCAGATGCAGGTGGCACTTTGTTAGTGGGCAGCACAACTGCCAGGAGTGGTGTGCTTGGGGCAGGGGTTTTGACTTCTGTGTCATTACATTCTAGTGGTCATGGGAGAAGTTATTTAAGGGCATTAATTTATGATGGAGGTTTTTTTTTTTTGGATTTATGTTTCTCTTTGATTGTTTTTGGAGCTTCTTAATCTCCATGGGTGCCTGGAAAAAAGCCATCCATGGTCAAGCTGCTCTGGAGAATTTAAACAGACTCTGATGTAGTGACTGTTGTCTGTAATAAAGAAATATGTGACATTTCATTTTGTGCCCTTCATGCCTTTCCTATAAGAGATTTGTTTGCTTATCTTTCCATTGGTTTTAATCTTAAATTATAATGTTGGGAAGATGGGTGTCATGTGCTGGCCACTTTTTTCTTCTCATACTGGTGCATAATCTGTATACCAAGCTGTGGTGGTCAGTGCAGCACAGATTTCCAGAGGAAGAGGGTTATAAATGCTGTAGCAAGGCCAGTCACCCAGTAATACCAGCTTCTCTGCATCTTGGCTTCCCAGGGGAATACCAGCCGTTTAAAGGCCTCCAGGTGCCTCAGTCCTGCCAAGGTGGCATCCCTGTGCCCCTTCAGGGCCACCTTCTCCACACAGCTCAGCTGTTGCATCACAAGCTTCGGCTGATGCTTAAGTCCCTGATCCTCTTTCAGAGCTGTTTGTTATGCCAAAACACGGAGCAGTTGGGAGGAACTGAAAACACTTCAGCGGAGCCTGCCTGAAAGCTAGCAAGGAAAAGTGTAGGGCAGCATAGCTGGGTTTTTTTAGGAAGAGGTCTGGGAATCTTGCAGCACTGTCTGTAGTGAGATCTCATACCCTAAGGGCTTCTATTTGCTTTTGTGAAAAAAATTTAAGAGCGGGAGGCTTAGTGGGAAATGTTGACTTGTGACAATTAAACAGAGGGGACCTTGTTCTAGTGACCTGCCTGGCTGACAAGGGCAGTTGTTTTCATGCTGTGGACCTTGGACCTCTGGGAAGTTGTGAGCTCCTTCTTGGAGGGCATACTAGTGAATAAGGCAAACCCAGCCTGGGGTTACTGGGGAAAGAGCTGCAGAGCAACTTGGTCGAGCTGCAACAGCGATCTTGCCTTGTGGGGAGGGAGGCACACTGGATGAATGCCTGCAGGGCCCCAGCACCCTTGCTGCTGCTCATTCTCCCAGAGCTTTGCATCTGGGATTTTTTATGGGGGTTAGTCTCGCTTGGGACATTTCTAAGTGAGTTTGAGTAGGAAAAAGCCCAAGGTCACCACTATGACCGGCTCGAAATCAGATCTAACAGTGGAGTTACAGACAGCAGATGGGACAGAGTACAGCCCCATGGGGTTTACCTTTTCCCCTCCAATTTCCAGTTCTTCTGTCTCTTCTTAAACTGACATTCTTCAACAGCTTTATTTTGCTCATCATTTACTGCTGGTTTTTGTTTGGGAGCATCTAGAATGAAACCCTTTCCTTCATGTCCTCACTCCCCTGCTGTATTTAAATGACTTTATGGATCCTTCAGGCTTTGCCAACTACCCATTAATTTGTAGTCAGTCTGGTCTGGAACAAAACACATCTTTTGGTGGCCCCATGAGCTGCCCTCTGCTTAGTTTTTGACCCCTTGTTATAGTCACAGGTTCCCCCAGGGTCTCTGAGGTGAAGCAGTTCAGGAAACCGGAAGAAAGAGCTTTGGCCAGGGGTGTTTATAAAAGATCCAGTTGTAAAGCAGATTAGAAGTGGTTTAAGCATGCCAGGGAAGGTTGTCCTCTCTGAATCTAGAAATCCACCGTTGCAGCAGGGGGTGAGGGGGTCATGCCTGCCTCACCACGTGCTCCAACACCCTCGTTAGCAGCACTCAGGGGCTGGGGCTTGTCCTTCTGCCTTACCTTTGATTCCTTTATGTAAGGAGGTTTTTGCTATTTGAGAGGAAAACACAGGCACGTCTGGTGCCATTCCTGCTCAGTGGATAATCACTTGGGACACAGTTATTTACCTGTCTTGAAACCCCCACCCCCACAAGGGCCAAGTTGTTCCCTTCACACGTCAACAGGACTCACTTGAGCCTAGATAAAGCTGGCTTGGTGCTATTCCTGTCAGCGAGGCTCCATATTGTGGCTGCACACCTAATGGCATTAGCCTTTCTTAGGTGTCTTCTTCGTGTAGCTCAGCAGCAGCTTCTAACACAGCGCTTCCCTACTTGGGAAAGCAGCATCAGGTGTCACTGCCCCAGCTTTACCGTCCACAAAAGATGTGCCAGGCAGAGGTGGTCAGAGCTGGTGGCCTCCCGGTTTGGCAGTGCCCAAGGGAAGTGTTGCAGAGAACCTGGTGTCTACCCCCATGCTGGTGGCCCCTGGAGGTGGCCAGGTGGTAGATATGAATTACTCCACCTCTTAAACCTGCTGCTAGTGAGACTGACACTATCCGGACCGTGAAGTGGGGTGAAGGAAACACTGACACCAGAACAGAGCGTACCAGATCTGATTACAAAGAGTCTCTAATTATTTGTGTTCTGTATTGTGACAATGCAGAAGGAAAAGGAGAGTCCTTGGCAGCCTCTTTGGAAGACTTTCTCCAGGGCTGGTTTGAAAGTGAGGAAAGAAGATTATCATTTTTTTCTTTTTGGTGTTCGGGCTGCTCTGAGCCTGTGTTGTACCAGCATGGGTGCAGGATGCAAGTAGAGGTATCACTGGGTAGGTATGTGGACATATGTACATAATGACCGGGTATTCTTATTCCTCTCCCTCTTACTTCTTACATCTGCCTTTGTCCCAACTTTCTCCTCCCTGCATCCCACCTACCCTCCCATGCTGAGGTGCTTGCAAACACGGCCAGTTTTACACATCCCTGTTCTCTGCCCTGGCTAAAAACTGTCCCGCTCCACCATCTGGTCAGCGTTGCAGCCGTCTTGTGCCAACACCTCCCCGTCCTCTGCGGGACAGCCGCCTCCCTCCCCGCTCTGCTCCTCTGCCACATGGTTGGCCTCCTCGTTGGCTGCCACCATGGTGTTGTCAGTGCTGTGGGCCGGCTGGTGGTTGTTGCTGCTGTGCTCCTCGGCCTCCTGCACGTCGGACTCTGCTTCCTCGGTGTCGCTCCCACCTCCAGCAGAGGGGTTGTTCTCTGGGGGAGGCTCCTTCTTCCCTCGGTTCAGGCAGCAGTAGCTGGCAACACCCAGGAAGAGAGCGGAGAGCACGACCTCTGAGCCTGCCAGGTAGAAGATCACCTCATAGTTCTTGAGAGCATCGACCAGGCGGCCTGATGGTTGGAGAAGAAATGAGATGGTTAAATTCAGCCTATGCACTCCTGCATGGACAGCCCAGCTCAGGTGGGCAGCACCTGCTTTTGGCTGAGGACCCATTCCTCAAGGGAAGAGCAAGAAGCCTGAATATCTAAAAAACACCCTGGGAAAGAGCCACACTGTAGCACCAGGCAAACTATGGTAACAGTGCATGGTTGGTGTTTTCCCTTGTTTGGACAAGTTTAAGTAATTGTGACACCCTGATGTTACGGTCTCGCTCCATGCTGGGCCATCTTCTACTTGCCAAGGTGGGAAAAGCCTCTCATGACTTGACTTGGCCAATTGCAGAGAAGAAAATTTGAGAGGCATTGCTATTTCTTATGCTAGTATGTCAGGAAAACATTCTGAAGGGAAGAACAGATTTCTCTTTGGCAGAGAAATCCCTTTGGTTGGCTCACACCTGATGATTTCTGTGCCAGCAATTTTCTCAATATATTTTCTAAATCCACTGGGGCTGGCAGTGGAGGGAGAGTTCCCAGTCCTTGGTGCTGGAGAGCATGAACAGCTGCCTTGATGTAGTCAGGATGCAGCCATGGAACTGCACTCTTCATCCCGGTCTCGCATGCTCCCGAATGCGTATGTGACCCCCAGTCCCTGAAACTGGCCCCAGTACATGCTGAGGGTGCCTCCCGAAGCAGTCATGGGAGGCACGTGGCAAATTCCTGTGCAGGTGAATGTGTCCCTGTTCAGCCAAGCCGGATGGCGAGCGAGGAGCCTGCGTGCACCAGCGCGCATGTTGCGTGTGCGTGTGCAGCTTATCCTGTGCCAAACCCCCTCGGCCCCACGGAGCGGGAAGCAGCTCAGGAGGATTACACCAAACAAAGCCACTTTGTTCAACCCCCTTCTCTCAGCCGAGCGCTGTTCTCCCCGAGTCCGAGCCACCAGGATTGTCAGAGCACTCGAGCTTCCTGCACCAGGGGGGTCCTATAGCAGCGAGGAAGGTGCCCCCAGTACGACTTGGCTGCCCCCAACACCGTTCTTCGGTGACCCTGCACTGTCTATGTGCACACAGCACCAAGGCACAGCTGAACTGAGGCAGGAGGGCTGAGGGATGTCCCTTGGATAGCACCCACTGGTGTGCCTTGCTGCTTGGGGCAAGGTGCTCTTAAATTCCCCTCTCCCCCTGTGATCTCTCTGCAGCTGCCTCCAAGACACCTATTTCTTGACCCTCCCTGGCCTGGGACTGCCAACTGCCCCACAGCTTATAAAGTGAGCCCTGAATTATTGTTAGCATTTAAGAGGGTCTTCTCTTGGCCGCCAAATTTTACTTGAGAACTAGTTGGAGTTGCTGAGGGCAAGTTTTACTCATAGCTGGTGGTTTGTGCTGGGGAAAAGACCATTCACACCAAGGTCTTCACTGATGGGCTTTAGCCCATGTGTTACAGCTGAAGGAAAGGGTGCAAGAAGCAAAAGAGTGGTCCCTGCCTGGGGATTTTCCATGGTCTTGTCCTTGACTCTTCCTTGCAAATCAGGAAACTGCACTTTGTTTGGAAATAAGCCTTTGGCATAATTTGGCATTCTCAGATGTGATCAAACACTTAACAATAATCTACGCCAACCTCCATTCAACAGCCTGTTTTTATGGGCTGTTTGTGGGGCATGGACCTTACCAGGGACTGTGACCTAGACTAGACTGGCTGAAAAGCTGTGAGTGTCTTAATCCTCTTAGAAAAATTAACAGCAAATGCCTCAGGGGACTGTACAAACTGTTTTGACTTGACTGACAGCAAAACACCTGTGCCTTGGAATTGGGATCAGCACAAATTGAGATCACTATTCACAGTGCCAATCAAAAGGCCATGGACACCAAGGAGAAATTGAGAGACAGTTGCTTTGTCCTAATGATGACTCTCAAAGGTTTGCCTGCAGCATGTGCTTGACCCTATCCTTAACACAATTCTATGCAACATTCGTAGTGAAGGCAGAAATCAGCTCCCCGCTTCTAGAGCAAATTTAAAGTTGAGAAATAGGGTCTTTCTTCAAGTGCTGTGTCCATGCCCGACACCTGCAATACCGTGGAATGGCAGCCAAACAAATCACCTGCAGCAAGACACCTGCCTACCTGCAGAGGGCGGGCCGATGAGCACAGCGAAAGCCTCGATGAGCAGGACCAGCCCGATGGCGCTGGAGAACTTCTGGGAGCCGACGATGGCCATCAGCACCTCGAACTGCAGTGCCCCCACCATGCCGTAGGAGATGCCGAAGAAGACGCAGAAGATGACCAGCCCGGTGTAGTTGCTAGCCCTGGCACTGCAGATGTCTGTCAAGCCGTTGAAGAGCATGGAGAAGCTGAACAGATACGCCACGTGAGGGCGGACCCACTTCAGCCCTGCCACCATGCCACAGGCTGGGCGGGCAAAGATGTCTATGAAACCAATGATGGAGAGCAAGAACGCGGCCTCTGTGTCTGGTACGCCTGTGTCCTTGGCATAGTTGACCAGCAATATGGGGGGCACAAAGAGACCCAAGACCAAGATAAACTTCGAAATAGTGTAAATGATAAACCCTCGGTTGGAGAAGATACTAAAATCCAGAAGCTTCTTTCCTTTCTTGGGCTTCTTCTTGGCTTTCTTGCCTTTCTTGGTTCCATCAGTGGTGCTGATTCCCTCCTCTGATTTCCCTCCTATGGGCAGCATCTCTTTGGCTTCGTATTTGTCCTGAGCTTTCCCCATCTTGCGCTTCATGCCCATATCCAGGGGTCTCATGACTGCCCCACAAGTGCAGCAGTTAAGCAGAAGGCCTCCCATGATAAGGAACCCTCCTCGCCAACCAAACTTCTCCAGCAGCACTTGGCCCAGCGGAGAGAGGGAGGAAAGGAAGACAGGGCTCCCAGCAGCAGCCAGTCCATTGGCGAGAGGCCGGCGCTTGTCAAAGTAGGTGCCCAGCATGATCAGTGAGGGCTGGAAGTTCAACGCCATACCCAGACCTACATGGAAATGAGAGCCATGAGGGAGACACAGAGTGCAAGAACACGAGATGTGGCTTGCAACAAGCTGAAAACTCCCCTCAGACTATCCTAGTCCTGAAGTCCCATGATGGGATGAATGTGTTTCTCACAAGCCTCTGTGCCTTCATGTTGGTGGGTTACCCCTGCGGAGGATGGGCTAAACCAGCCTGAGGTGTGTTTGAATCAGGTAATTGTGCCCACGTTTAGGCAGGACCTGAGCCTTACACAGGAATCCTGCCTCTCTGCCCTGCCACTGTGTACTGATGTCACCTACCACAGTTGCCATGATCACTGAGCATCACGTAGGTTACTTCTGCCTCTCAACCACAGGCCCTGGCTGCTTAGATCCAGCAGATGCATCCCTCACAGGTGCAACGTTCAGGACTAGATGCTTCCCACAGCGTGTGCAAATAGGTGAGGGAGACCTGATACTAGACATGGCAGTGCTAAAGGGAAATACAACATGCTCTTGGCTCTTCCCCAGGTAAGGCTGTGTTGCCTCCCCAAATCCCAGGGCTCTCACCTGTCAGCACACCAGCTGTCAGATAAAGCTCAATGATATTGGTGGTAAAAGATGCCAAGATCATCCCAGCAGAAGCTAGCAGCCCGCCGATGAGCATCACGGGCCGGCAGCCAAACTGGTTCACCATAATGCTGCATACTGGTCCTAGGAGGAAGCAGAGGAGGCAGAGTAGGCAACCAGAAGGAGACAGGACAACTGGGAAGGGGCAGGCAGCCCAGGCAGGGCACTCAGGGAAGATGAAGCAGTAATGATGGAGCTCACTACTTGGCTGCTTAGATACACATCTGTTGGGCGTGGCCAAGGGCGAGAGGCTGTGGTGTGGAGACTTCTGCTCTGCCCTGCCTTTGGACCCTTATTCCCTGGGGCTTCGTGTGATAGGAACAACACTTCAGCAGTGGGAGCAAACCCTGTGTCATCTGTCTGGGATGTAGGTGGAGTGACCCCTGAGGTCTCCTGGGGCAGAGGAAACAGGGATATGAGATGCAGCACACTTCCAGAAGAGAAGTGGTAGAACAACCTTATTCTGCATCATGGTTCATGACCAGGCTGGTGAGCATGAGAAGAGTCCATAGGGACGTGGTCTGAGCCCATGGCAGAGTGGGAAAGGTGTGAGCTGGGGGAGAGGGAAGTGTGTCCAAGCATCACCTGTCCCATAGAGCATGGCCAGCATGATGGAGGAGATCCAGGCTGTGTCACTGTAGCCCACGTGAAAATCTTTCATGAGCTCCTTGAAGTAGACACTGACGGCTTTCGGGAAGGCATAGGAGAAGCCGGTGATCACAAAGCAGCCAAGGAGCACGATCCAGCCCCAGCCACCATCTGGGGGCTTCACAGGAGCTGGGAGTTGCCCTTCCTCTGGGTCAGGTCTCCCCATCTTCTAGCCTAGGAATGGAAAGGCAGGCCAGGAGGAAGTAGGGCAACAGAGAGAGAAAATCTGCTGATGCTGCAAGAAGAGAAGAGAAAAGCAGAGCAGCAAACATTTACTGCAAGGTTTCTCACCATGCCCACCATCTCCAAGCTCTGAGAGGCTCATTGGGGGACCACATCTGCTCTTTGCACCTTGATCCTGCCAGGCAAGATGGGATTGCTTTTGGGTGTGAGGTCGTGCCTCAGCTGGGCAGAGGTGGGAAGCTCCCCCTGAGCTTGGGGCAGCCCAGAGCTCCACAATTCCTGGCCGAACAGAGCTGAGCAGTGTCACGGCTCCCAGCTGAGCCTGGAGTGCTGCATCTGATGCAGCATTAGGATCTGCAGCAACCCTCTTGCTCTATATCCAGCCTTGCCTACAGATGGTGCGAGGCAAGGGCCAGCAACGTGAACCCCTTTTGCTTCCTAAAATCTGCCTTTGAACCTCTCCCATGCTGGTCTGCTCCAGCAGGGAGCCCTCCAGGACCTGCCTTGCCACAGAAACCTCCAGCAGTGAGGCAAGGAGATCTGTTAAGCTCTCCGTGCTTTCCTCTGGGAGGCCCCAGTGCATGGCACTCTCCTTCTCCCTCCCCTCCCCGCCATCAGGGGCCAGATTTCTGAAATAGGTGAAGGGGGAGAGCACAAAAAACCAGTGGTTATTTGGATGCCAGAGAGATTAGGGCTCTGTACATGGAGGGGCCGGAACAAAGCCTAAGTGGGAAGAAGGAGGGAATTACTGGGGATGTCTTGTGAGTCGCTCTCAGGGCTCTTAAGCTGCCCAGGAATTTTGCTCCAGCTGGCTGCTATGGGTATGTTTTTCATTTCTCCCTTAGGTACCAGCTCTCTGCCCCTTCCAGCACCATTGGCTGCAGTTTCTTGGTCAGCCAGGCTTATTTTCACACCTGTATGCAAAGCCATCACTGGACCTAGACTATAGATGTCCCCAGGTAGATTAGACAGGCATTCTCCATGCCTGAGCTGGGCTTTTTTGCGTCCAATTTGTCTCCTATCACCTTCTTGCTGGCAGCACACTCCTAACACGGGTCCTCCCTCCTGCCCAGCTCCCTTGGCTGAAGGGCTGCGAGATGGCAGCAGTGTCCCCATCTGCTGGCACCAGCAGTTGTGGGAAATGCCAGGAGTCACGTATGGACTAGAGACTGCCAAAGGGACAGGGACTGTCTTATGGATGTGACAGACATAGTTAGACCCTGGGAGTTTTGAATCTGGGTGCATTTCTCAAGGAAGTCCCTGTTCTTGGTGTCCTTCAAGCAAAGGGGGTGAGTTGAGCTGATGCCCATAGCTGCTGTTGCTCTGCATGTCAAGGAAGTGCAAATCCTTTAGACAAAAGCGTGGATGACACAAGCCAGGGCAGAGCCCAGGTAAAGGGCCCTTACTTGGCAAGAGGTGGTCCTACCCCATCAGCCACCCCCAGCTGTACCCCTCCTTCCCCTCTCCAGGGGGCCTTTGCTCCTGAAAACACAGAGGGGTTATTCAGTGCAGCACTCAGGTGCCTGCCACCACCATGGGTCCCTGCAGCAGAGGTCCCCAAACTTTCAGGATGCTGTGAGCCACAAAAGAAGGGAGCAGAATCTGGCTCTGAGCATGGATCGGGGCTCTCCTGGATGGCTGTTTCCTAGCAGCTCTTGGGCTGAACCACAGGGGCTGGCACAGGCTGCCCTAATCTCTCTCTCCCAGCCCGGGTCTCAGGGGCTGTGGCAAGGGACAGAGGCATGAACTGAAAACAGAGGGCTATAAAGATGTTTTTAAGGCAAGGAATCACTAGAAGGAAGAAAAGAATAATTACACTCTCTCCAGCTACCCATACCTTCCCCATCTCACCCTTCCTGGTGTTTTCTGGATCACTGGCACCCTGACAGCCAGGCTCAACAGCCTCACTCTTCTGCCATTTTGCCCACTGTTCCTGTCCCAGCTCCAGATGACTGACAAGCCAGATGCAGTTGTACAGAAGGTGACCTGCTGCCAAGGCACAGCGATTTCTCAGTCAGTGCTGGTGCTCCACCGCTGCACCATCTGCTGCACGTAGCTACTTCAAGTAAGAGTGGCTGCCACTAAACAGAGCCTGAGATTTTTATCCAAGCCCCTCTCCCAGGCTGGCTTTTATTGAGCTCATCCTGCACCACAAATTAAATCAATTAATAAAACCATTGCAATCCATCTTTCCCTGAACCCTGCCGTTCCCTGCCAGCACCCTAGCAAGAAAATATTTTTCTGTCTGTGGCATGCTCTTCAGAGATTTCTGTAGCACTGCCTCTCAATGATGAGTCCGTGGCATCTGATTTTGAACAGCATTTTAGACAAACATCCACAAATACTTATTTGAGTTTGGAGCTGGAGGGCACCTCTGCAGGAGCCACTTGCTCAGTGCTACAGAACTGCATAGCAAAGCATGAAAGCACTTTTACCTGCCTGCAGCTAGATGTTGGCTGAAAACAATGGGGTGCACCAGAGGAGCTCACCTGTGGAGATGCCTCTAAGGCCAATATGCTGTGGCACACCTCTGCTGGAGGTTCATCCCAGCTGTGAGCCAGGCAGTTCAGAGCTGCCTTGCTCCTAACACCACGACACGTATGCTGGTCTGCTCACGCCACGTACCCTGCACCTGCCTTTGCACACTCTACAGCTCACTATCCTTTTCTCCTCAGTTAAGGAGTTTTATTCACAGGTAAAAACACCGTGTGTGAGTTCACATTCACCTAAAAGCTCATCAGCATGGGGAACCTGCCCTCCTCCGTGCATCACAGGAAGGTGGGCCAGGGCAGGCACTGCCACAGAGCTTGCTGCAGGTGACTGCAAGGAGAGGACTTGTGTTGACACCAGGAGCTGAGAGCCTAGGTTGGGAGGGTGAGGACCACAGCAGGTTCAGCTGTGGCTGCCAGTTCCTGGACACATGCAGAGCACAGTGCAGCCAGTGCTGGGTAATGCCTGGAAAATCCCCAAGCTGCACCTGGGAGGGTCCCCATAAATGCTCTTAGTGCCTCCGCACTGTACAGATGGGGTGGGGGGGTCTATTTTTTTAAGTACAAGGGCCACGATTCATGCCACCAGCCTCTCCAACCCACAGACAACCCCCTGGGAAAGCATTTTTTAGAGAATTAAATGAGTGCAGGCCCAGGATGAACTGTCCTATCGGCTGCTGGAGCAAGGATGCAAGCATCCCTCCACACCACTGACCTGTGCAATGAAGCGATGACCTCCTGAGCACAAGCTGAGCTTCTAAGGGTTGAGCAGATCCGTCAACAGCGCTTCCTTCTCCCACTGGCTGGCACTTCTTGGCTCTGGATGAGGGTGCCTGGTTAGATGGTCCTGCTGGATCTTTTCTCCATGGTGGGCACAGGACAACGCCTCCAGGAATCTAGTACCTGTCGAGCAGTCTCTTGTGCTCCGCTCCTTCCTTGGGGCAGCTACGTCCACACAAGACAGCCAATCCCCCTCTCAGCCTGCTTTCCTCCAGTTCCAGTGATGCCCAGCAAAGCTGCCAGTGGCAGATCTGGGGGGACACCCTGTGTGGGGCACTCCCTTGCCTCCTGTGGGTGCAAGTAGTGCCCCACGGCACTCCCAGCGTGGATGTGGGTCAGGAGCTGCTTATGGTTTCAGGTCGGCAGAGACCAGCGGGTGCTGAGCGGGCAGAAAGCGCTTCTCTACTTTTAAGAGGCTTTTCCAGCCAATGGGGACGAGGTGGCTGCCTGCCACAGCCCGAATCCCCCGGTAATCCTGCTGCCCAGGGACTCCTTGCATTTTCCCCAGCAGAGCAGGGCAGGCTGGCGGGGGTAGATTTGGTCGGAGGGACCAAGACAGGAGGAAGCAGGGTGAGGGCGGGGGGTGTTGGGTGCTGGGGAGGGGGGCAGTAGAGGAGGAGACCACGTGCCCGTGCTTCAGTAAGGGGACAAATAGGTGAAGGTGCTGCTTTTGAAGGTTCCTCAACTGCCGGGCGCAATGGAGAAGGGCTGGCACGGCTTTGCTGGGCATGTGTCCAGCAGAGAAGTGAGACAAGGTGGGGCAGCCGAGGAATCACTGCCAGCCATGACTCAAGCTACCAGATCCTGCCCACCCCTGGGAGCTCAATAACTCCCCCTCCAAAACAACCTCCCCAGTGGCTGACTCACAGAAGGAGGTCTGGCAGGCGCTGAGGACGAGCCAGTCTCTGGCCACACGTGGGGGAACATTTTTACTTCCAGGGAGAGGGCAAGGGCTCAGCCCAGGTGATGTTTTGGAGAGGGAAAGGCCTGGGCTGTAAACCCCTGAAGCCCCTCAGCAGCAGGGCAGCAGGGGGGCAGCGGGGGCTTGGCAGCACTCACAGCCAGGGTTTAATGTCTATTAATAAGGCTAATCAGCTAAGCCCTGGCCATTGCTAGCGCTCCATCCCTCACTCATGCTGCCTCTCCCATGAGGGCTCCCCCAGCACACTTAGGGTGTTCCTAGATTGGTGAGGCCCCTACAGGTCCTAGGGGAACATTTTTGCCCTGCACTGAGTGGCCCTGGCTGCCCAGGGCACACGTTCTAGCACTGGGTGAGAAGAAGGTGGCCACAGGTGGTTGCTACCCTCTGGCAACAGGACAGATGGGGGGACTGAGGGGGGCAGCCAGCAGTGGGCAGTGCAGCTCTCCTGGTGCCCTCCACATCCACTCCAGACCCCTGGGCTGGTGGCTGCCCCATCTGGACCCACAGCACTGCAGTGTCCAACATCACAACTGTGAGTAGCCATCATGGCCCCAGTGCTGGTGGGGAGCTCCTGTCCTCCTCCCCCTCCATCCTGTGACCGAGGTGATGTCCCAGCCACTGAAATGGACACAGAAGATGCATTCAGCATTTTATTTTAAAAAACCCCATATATTTTCCACAGGACAGTACGTGAAGGAGCGGGGCAGTGGTGCTGGACAGTGTCTCCTGTCCCTGCCTTGCCTCAGCAGAGTAAGGGACTGCACCTGGGGTGAGAAGGGGCAGGTGCTGCTACAAATGGACACAGTTGTCAAAGGGGCTGAGACCAGACCCTGTCAGCTGGACCACATCACTGGAAGCCTTCTTGTAGCCTTCTCTTTTGGGGTTCGCTCTTCTGGTATCGAAGGAACTGTTTGGTGAGAGTCCTTCTCTGCCCACAGCAGAGACAGCAAAGCTTCACCTTCAACATCCTGACAGCACTGCCATGGCTGCAGATCTTAGCCAGCCCTACCTCCGTCCACGTCCAGCATCATCCCCTCTCCAAGGCCACCAGCACCAGTAGCACCAGACTTCTCCCTCCCACTCAAGTACAGTAACACCACAAGGGGAGGGAAGCAGGGATCAATCCAGAAAGGGCAGCAGAGATCTGCTTCTGGCTAAAGCACACCAGACACCCAGGTGAGATGGGTCCCATTGTCCCAGAGGTATGGGAGGGGAAAAGAGAGTTCACTCCATGAGAGGTAGCACTAGGTTACTGCCCAGCTGGAGGTCACAGCGTATCACTCTTCCTCCTTCTTCTCTGCTGAAATTCTTCACTGTCCCCAGCCCTGCCTCATCGGATGATGGGTGCCGAGCGGTCGTTGGTGACTGTGGGGCGCAGCTTGACTGTGGCGAAGGGGTTGGTGCCTCTGGAAAGGGAAAGGAAACAGGCAACCATCAGAAAGTCTGCAAACGCCACACAGAGATCCCTGTGGCCAAGCAAAGGCTACTCAGTGCTGTTGCACTGTCACTTCCATGCCAAGGAGGAGAGTGTGGTAAAACTCATTCCTGAGTATGTTTTCTCCACCCTTAACACACCCTGCTGCACGTTCCCCTGCGGTTCCCCTTGGCTCTCCTGAGGGCTTCTCCCCCTCCCTCTTCCACAGGATGAAGAAGGGTCACTAGCACATGGCTGTCTCTCATGACAGCACTCTACACTTGCAGAGCTCACACCGACCCTCCGAGCAAGGAGCCGGGGAGCAGAAAAAGGCCACAGCACCACATCAGGAACATGGAGACACCAACGCAGCTGCAGGGGGAAGAAAAGCAGGGATTTATGGCAAGTCTCATCTCCACAGACCTGACTCATCAAAACTCAGAGCCACGTCCTCTGTGCCTCAGCCCTTTCCAAGCAGGCAGAGATGCACAGTCGTGTAGCTCCACACTCAGGCTGAGAGCTGCTATTGTGGCCCTTCCAGAATGGATGGGAAGGAGCATGTGGGTCTGGACATGTGTTCAGGGTGCTCAGGTCCTATCTCATTTTATCCGAGCCAGGATAGGACCTTCCTGGTCAGCAGAGGCCAGAATGGACCACCTCTGCCTCCTGTCCTGGGAGGTAGGCTGTGCATTGCTTTTCCCCAGACACTTCCCTGTTCCTCCCACATTTGATAATCCAAAAGATTAAATAATAATAGCATTGTAATAATACTCCCCCTGTCAGATGATTCCAGAGCAGAGTTCCATGTCTTACTCACCGTGGGAAGAGTTCAGGGGGCTGGTCAAATACTCCTGATTTCTGCAGTGAAAAGAAAAGCAGCAGTGAGAAATCTGGAGTGGGGAATGAAGAGAGAAAAGTGGGGCAGGAGACACCGCACACATGGAGGAAGATTTCACAAAACACTTAGGTGAGTTAGGAGCCCAAGTCCTCTTAACAGGGCTCTGACTCCTTATTCATTCAAGCTTTGCAAGAGTCCACAAATTCCCCACTATAGATAATACCCTGAATTTTGTTGGGGGGGGTTGTCCCTACACTGGGGGTTCCTTACTCCCCTAGGACATCTTCCTTTGTTTTGGGGAAGAAAGGAGATGGCTCAGATCCCCGAAGTGTTGTGTCTGAAGAGCACAGCAAACAGTGACAATCTGAGCTACATTTCACCCTCCAGCACAGCCAGAGATGCCCCCTCATGTTGCCCACACACCCTGGCAAAAAGTCTGTCGTCCGTGCCCTCACATGCTTCCTGCATCCATGGGGAATTCCAGAGCTGTACCTACCTACCCTACACCACATATTACTTAAAAGTGGACAAACCTGATGGACAAAGTTGGACCTAGGCCCTGTGGCCCTTCTTCTTGGCCAGTAGATAGTGAATGATCAGTGACAACTGACCTGCTAAGTACTCTGGTGGCAGACAAGAAAGCCACACATGGCTATCTGTGATCTAGTTGGGAAGTCACACCCATTTTCTCTTGGCTCAGCTGGGGGATGTCCTGGGCATACATTTAAAGCAAGGCTGAATCTTTCCAAATTAGTTTTTCCCTCCTTTCTAATGAGGTTTCACGCTCTGCCATGCTACTCCAAATGCTGCACACAATTCATGACTCAATCCCAGCTATATTCCTACACCCTAGCCCTGGGACCGAATGAAAACCAGTGACCCAGAGGGACAGAGAGGCTTCAGAGGCTGTTCCCCCGAGTTGTGCAGCTTGAGGCTACCTGAAACCACAGAGCAGGACATAAAGAGAAAAAAAAGAGTAATTAAATGTTGCAGTTTTCAGTTCTTTGAGACATCCAATTGCTTGCAACCTTGCACTGGCCTGGAACCAGTGACCATGGACAAGGTTTTCCAGCCCTCTGTGAGACTGAGCAAGTAATGCCCCACGGGCAGCACTGTTCTTCCCTCTCCCAGGTCCTCACCTTTAACTTTGTTCCCCCCAGTCAATTCCCCACTGCTGGAAAAGCAATGATAAGTGGAGGACTTCCTTCTCCCGTCCATAAGCCATGGGTTGGACACAACTTGTTCTAAGGCTCTCAAAAATAACTCAGCCTTCGCTCCCAGCTTTTCCCTACCCCAGCTGTGACTTTAAGCCAACTCTCATCTGAATTTAAAAGAGGAATCCTATGAAACTCCTCTCCATTCTCTGAAGGGAGAAGAAGGATGGCATCTCTGTTAGCTGGTCACCCACTCCCAGACCAGCCTGGTCACTCCATGGTCCTACTATTAGCAGAAAGAGGTGCTGCCCTGGAGCCACCAGAAATCAGGCTGGGAGGTCATGGAGGAAAGGACTGAACTGTAGGGTCCCTGGTGAGCAAAAAGAGAGAGAGATGAGAAGGGCAGGGGCAGAAAAGCAGTCCTTTGGGGGAGCAAAGCCAGGCACTGAGGATCTGCACACAACAGGTGGGCTGGCAGGGGTCATCAGGACAAGGTGGCGTGTGAACAGGGTGGGTGAGAAAGACTGGTGCTAACAAGACCCCTCAACTCAGGAAGGCAGCAGGTCTCTTCACCAGCATCAGAAAGGTGATTTTCTGTCTCTACTAGCCAAAGCAGAAAAGGTCTGCCTTGGAGCATGAAAGTCAGATGTGGCCTACTTCACACACACCCACCAGTCACTGCTCCTGCCCTCACCTTGGAGCCAGAATTGACTGGAGCGACCACTCCACTCTGGTGACTGCTGGCACCCACTGAGAGGGGAGGTGGGTTCGGCACGCTGGGCTGTGCAGCAGCAGGCCAGTAATTGCTAGAGGAAGGAGTGCTGGGACGGTCCAGGATGTCATCCATACTGTGACTGCTTCGCAGTGGGAAGGACCTGAGCAAGAGGAGAAGACAGTGAGGTGGGAGTCAAAGAGCAAGGAACAGGGAGCAGCACAGGTGCTAGCCACAACGTGGGATGTATCTGGAGGAAACACACATGTCTTGGCCCGGTCCCAAGGACCTTTGAGATAACCTTGCACATGTTATGGGAACCACCTAGGGAAGCCTGAGGGATCCCAGGGCACAATGAGGCTCTTGGTAGGTTCTCCAGCATGGGAGCCCTGCAGGTCTCCATGGGGCACACTCCAAACAATTACCCCACTGGCATTAGTGGTGTACCAGGAGCTCCTGCCTGGCCAATTGCCCTCCTGTTACCTGGTGTCTGGCTCCTCCATCTCCCTCACGTTGTCCAAAGGCTTGACATAAGCTTCAGGGAACCAGCCACACCTAGGGCACAGGAACAGAGACAAACGAGGTCCAGGCCACCCTGGTTTATGGTTCTTCAGACCAGTTGCCCAACACTTCTGATCTACACCCATCCCACACATCAACCAAGCCACATTTGCCACTACCATGTGTGACGGGGTTCCTGCACTTCTTTCACCCATAGGTGGGGCACAGGGGTTATCGTGGCACAGACCTTGAGCTTGGAGCAGGACTCGCTTATCTCAGGGGCTGTGAGAAACCTGTGTTCCTGGAAGTAGTGTTGGTGCAATCCAGCAGGAGACACTCCAACAAACTGCAATCACAAGGAAGCTGGGGAAAACTCTTCCAGGGATTTTGCAGCAGCTCCACTCCAGGAACAGCCGCCCAAAGAAAGGCACTGCTCTTGTTCATCTCACATCTGTGAGCATTCCTGCAGAGCACATCCTATGTGGAACGAGGCAGGCTTTACACACAGATGTTGGCCAGCAGTGCCACAGGGAGTAATTCAGTAAGTGCTGGGTGCAGCAGTTTCCATGCCCTGCCTGAGCTGGAGGCTGTGGCAGCAGTTGCAGCGTGAGCTAAGAAATGTCAGGCCTCTCAGGTAACTCCAGTGGTTCATGGCCCTGAGCTGGATCCCATGACAGGAGTCACTCAGCCATGCAAGCCAGGAGGGGGTCACTTCATCCCTGGCTCTTCCACCCAAAGCCCCTGGAGGTTTCTCAGGCAGCCCAGCCCTGCCACACTGCATCTTCTTGGCACGGAGAGCCCCCATCACTGAGGACACAGCATTGTCCCACTGAGATAGTGGGTGGGACACAGTGCCCAGGCCACACCAGGAGGCGAGCGGGGTGATAATTTTGGGCTTAACCCTCTCAGCTCCAGACTTGACAAGCCTGCATCTGGCCACTTTGCAGCACCAGAGTCACGTACGTGGACGAGCCCTCCAGTTTGCCGTAGAGCCAGCCGTTCTGCGCCTCCGGCATCAGCACCGCAATGACATCCCCGGGCTCAAACCGCAGCAGGGTCCTGTTGGCACCCGTCGTGTGGGGCGCGATGGCCTGAACTCTCGTTGTGCCACTCCTCTTCGTGCCCTCGCTGCCGCCGCTGGCCTCGCCAAAGGAACCCGAACGGGACGTACGCCCCAGAGGGAGCAAACCTGTGGGGAGGCATCCCAAAGGTCTGGCTGGAGTCTGGCATCCTCCTGCAAGACCCACACTGCCTCAAAAGGGACCCATGCTTCCCCAGTCAAGTAATTACTCTAGTGGAGGAGCAGATGGCCTTTCAGGGAGAGAGCAAAGCATAGCACGGGAAAAGCAGGGTAAACATCTTGCAGGAGACAACCAACTCAAGCCAAACCCATTTGTTTTGCGCTGTGTCCTCTTTGGCTGAACGCCTAGAGCACAGCCACTGCATGCCCTGGCTGATGCCTTGCCTGAAAGTCCTCTTCCTGACCTGCTAGAGCTACTGATTATTTGGGTAATTTCTCTCTCTGTCCTTTTTTTTACTTCTTTCAAAAACTTTAAGCTGCAATTTTTCAGGAAGGAAAAGCAGGTGTGTCATGAGGTGAGTGGCTGGGTTTCATAGGGCAAGCTAATATTTAATTTGGTAGAATGAGGAAAGGTGCTTTACTAAAATGGGAGCTCTAGCAAGAACCAGTGCTTATAGTTCAAGGAGCCTTGAAAATTGCACATTTGTAGGTTCCCCAGCTCAGACAGCCTGGCCTTGCCCTGGATGGACTCTGCCCTGAAGGCTGAGCTCGCCTTCTACTTCAGCCTTGCCCTCTACAGCTCCCATAGGCACTGTGTTCTCACCATGCCCAGGAATGCGGCTGAGGTCTGGTGGTCTGACAGAGTGGTGGTCCCTTCCCAAACCCAACCCTCTTCCCAGAGAGCTCCAGCCCCTGTGCCTCCCCACAGCACTGCTCCCAGATACGGGTCATACTGGCTGCTGATGGTGTCCTCCGCAGTGGCCGCCTGGGAGGCTCTGGCTGAGGAGACATTCTCATTTCTGGAGGGTCCGGAGAGAAGATGCTGGATCTACTCCCAGTCATAGAAGAAGCAAAGTCCCCAAGGGGTCTCTGGGGCTGTTGGAAGGAAAGGGGGCTGAACACACATCCACGAAGGCTGTGGTAAGGCAGGAGATGCTCTGAGAGATATGCAGTCCCTCTTAGAAAGCCAAACTCAGCACATTCCTCCATTGCTGCCCACACACAGGCTGCTCTTCCTCTTGGCCAGGAAAGGCCACTGGAGCTGAACAAGGCAGCAAGCACCATGGTTGGCCAAGGACTGACCTTGCCCTGCAGCCTCACCACCACAGAACCATTGAATACTTTGAGTTGGAAAGGACCTTTAAAGGCCATCTAGTCCAACCACCTGCAATGAGCAGGGACATCTTCAGCTCAATCAGATTGCTCAGAGCTCAGTTCAACCTAACCTTGAATGATTCCAGGGATGAGGCATCCACCACCTCTCTGGGCAACCTGTTCCAATATTTCACCAAACAAGGTTAAGCTGTCTGTGGGCTCCTCACCATCTCGAGGTGGGTGGGTGTGAGCCGTCCGGATGGATACCCCTGGCTGTGGGAGGCTGAGAGCAGACCGGGTGAGTGGCTGTTTGAGGGGTTGCGGCTGGCTTCCAGCTGCTCCTTCCACCGCGGTGCCTTGGTCTGGATCATGCCCCGAGCCTGGGGAGAAGGAGAGAAGAGGGGGTGATGGACAGGACAGACCAGCTACAGAGGAAGCCTAGGGCTTACATGTGCATTAGAGACCAGGTCCTCCCACAATTAGGCTTGTGGGAATGGCCAAACATCAGGAAGAAATTTCCTGGATGGCACCCTCCAGCAGAGATCCCATGGTCCCAAAGACCCTGCTATAAACACCTACAGCACCCTTCCCTCCTCCATCACTCACACACCCAACTAACCCCATGTTAGCACCATCCTCAGCCCCAGACATGTTCTCCCAGCCTGGTACAGCCAGCCTGAACTTCACAGCAAGTAACAAAATAGTTTCCTGCCCGGTCCACACACAGACCTAAGGGATGGCTCAGCCCTGGCTCCCTCCTGCCTGCATGCTCCCCCCCCAGCCCTGCTGCCTGCTACCCCAGCTCTGCTCCTCGGCATGTCAGGGCTGTACCCTGCTGTAAAACTGGAGGAGAGTGTTGTAGAGCATCTGGTGCTTTTCAGCCAGGAAGCGGTAGCGGCGTTTCTCCTCCAGCTCAGCCTCCCTCTGGCTCTCAGAGACGAACGCCTGCATCTCCGAGCGCAGCCGGATCACATTCTCCTGTGTCACAGGGAAAAAAGGGAGGAAGGGATCAGTGAAAATCCAGCAGAGTGGGCTCAGGGGAAGGGTTGGAAGGAGTCATCATGTCTATCAGCTACTCAGTCCACTTGCAGTGCTGGAGCAGCAGAGGAGCTAGAGCAGAGTGCCAGTCCTTGCTTAGTGAGGCTTCCTAAATGAGGAAAGGGCTTGGCAGGAGGGAGCACCACAGGTCAGTAGCACCCTGTAGAACAGGAGTTTCCTACTTTCCAGATAAGCCTGCTGCCTTTTAAACATTGGGGCAACCCCTTGGCTAAGGTTGCTGAGAAATCAGCCCTGGCTCCCAAGAAATCATCCAGTTCTTATTGCCAACTCCCCTTCCTGCAATCACTGCTTACCTTCATCTCCCGGGCATTTTTGTCACGAGCCCTCTCCATTCTCCACAGCTCTGCCATGCACTTATCCAGGTTGGTGGCTCTTCGCTGGTACTCCAGCTCATACTGCTTCTGGCTCTCCTGCCAGGGAGAAAACAGGCTCAGTAAGGAATCAGAGACCCAGCCACATCATGAGGCAGCAAGGGTCCTGCTCTGATGGGTGGTTGGATATATGAGTCCACCTGCAATCAGGCTTCACCTGGACCTCTTATGATATGTCTTTCGTTACCTTTCTTTTCATTTGAAATGGCCCCAGAGTGCTGATGAACCTCCAGATCTCAGGAGCAAGGACTGGCACCCAGCTGCCCCAGCACTGGGAGCAAGTCCCCAGGCCTCTGTCTCTCTATGTGACACTATCCACCAGCATGGCCAGCTGGGCCATGGCAGCACAGGACCCACAGACAAGCAGAGCCTGGGGTTTGGGGAAGCTGGGAACTCTGCTTTTGAGATGCTGAGTTTCTCAGCCCTACTGAAGCATTTGGCAAGTCCCACTGCACAAAGAACAGTCACCTCTTTAGCTCTCCATCATCAGCTGAACAAGTAGGGTTTGTACTGTGATGGGAGAAGATAAGACCCCCTATCTTGTGCTGAGAAGAATCAAGGAAACACCTCAATTGTTCAAGCAAAAACCCTTGGGTGAAGGGGAGAGGGAAACAAGGAGAGCTGAGGAGGAGAAGGGAGGTCGTCACTTACACTGATGAACTGCACATCCATTTTGCTGTTCTTCTCCATGTGCTGCAGCAGGTCCACGTGGAAGGTCTGAGCCTGAAAGAGGCGAAGGAGCCATCACCCTTATCCCTTCACCATGTGGGATGTTGCATGCACTGTGATAAGGAATGGCTCATAAAACGTGCTGAGCATGTGACTGGCAGCCAGGCTCTGGGCATGCCAGCCCTGTAACCCTCCTCTGCCACGTGCAGCAGGGAAAGCAGGGAGGCAGGCACCTGCCTGCAGCCCTGGTGAGGGCAGCTGATGGGGTGAATATGGTAAATGCTGACAAGCTGTATTTAAGGAAATCACTTTATTCTCCACCTCCAACTGCCCTTTGGAAAGCCACTCACCACAACTTCCAAATCAGAGCTCAGTAGTCTCTGCGTGTCGGACATCTGCATCAGAATTTCACCTTCAGGGGAAAAAGACAGGAGAAGGTGAAAAAGTCCTGTGGTCATTTCCTCGTGTGCCCAAGGAGGCAGACCAGCAGCGTGCAGCTCAGGCTGACGATACACGGCTGTGAAAGTCCAAGAGATATCACAAAGCACTGCTCTCTGCACCCTGGTAGCCTTCCTTCCCAGGCACTGCCATTGCAGGGTTACTCCAGCCCACGTGGTGGCTGAACCAGTGCTCTGCTACAGCTCCAGGTGTCAGCAGGCAGCCTCGCCTCTGCCACGAGCTCTGGGTGCTGGGTTTCTGCTCTGCCACAGGCCCCATTTCTAACCCCAATGGCTCCCCAGCTGCAGCATGGTAGAGAGAAACACCATTTAGATGAGCTGTCTTACTTGCCCCAGTACCTGGAAATGGACCAACTAAGGGAGAAGGTCAAAAAAGGTAACTGTGGCTCACCACAGGACAGATGATGTGCAGGAGAGCCTTACCCAACATGCGTGAGGTGGAACTCTGCAGTGCTTGTTCCCCAATCTTCTCAATTGCCTTAAAGTACACTTCAGCTGCTTTGGATAATGCTGTGAGGAGAGGAGAGGGGTGGTAAGGGCCTGGCCTGCCTTCCCACCATCACCAGCTCCAGCAAGCAGCACACAGAAGAGCCACCCCCTGGTACCTCGCCTACAGGCACCCCATCTCTCCCCATCAGCAGTGGATCCTGGAGCTGAAGAGTGCTTAAGAGCAGCTCAGGACATGTCAGAGGTGGCAGACCCTGTCGTGGGTGATGGCACAGGGGATGCCCAGGCTGGATGCAGCGCTGTGGTCTGGAGCCCTGGCTATGTGGGACCCCACTCACCGTGGAAGGCACGCAGGTAGTTGTTCCCCAGGTACACCAGGTTCTCCAGCGCAGGGTTGAACTGCTCCAGGATACTCTGTGGCCAGGCAGAAGCTCGTTAATGCCATTCTTCCTCATGCCCAGAGACCTCAGCAGGTCAAGGCTCCTCTGCTGTGGTTTGGCTGGGTGAGAGCCCCCTCTGGAACCGAGGCAATGTACAGCCATGCACAGCCAGCTCCTTGCATCAGGGCTGGCTAGCAACTCCAGCTGCCCTTAGCCTTCCCAAGGCAGCCGGGAGAGGAGCTGTGCCAGAGGGCAAGAGAGTCCACTGCAGAGCCAAGGGGTTGCCTGAATGAAGATGGCTTTCCCAAGGGCCCACACCCACTGCAGGCAGGGGAATAACTACAAGGGGATCTGAGCAGCCTTTTCCCTCACCCCACAGCCAGCCAGAGGGCCACTGCTTATTATCCAGGCACGAACACAACCTTTTCCCAGCCAGGATGTGGTGCACTGGCAGACTCAGCAGCTTAGTAACAGAAGGGATGGACAACCAGCTTCTCCACTTTTATTTGCATTTTATCAAAGGTGTCCATTGACTACAGAGAAGACCAGAGACTGGAATAAGCAATTCCCCACTTCTGTCAGCCCTCCTACCTTGGTTCAGCACTGATGTGTGTATGGAAGCATTTATGAGATCAGAGACTCTTTCAAGGGAGGGGCAAAACGGGCAATCGAACTTCTTCCTACCAGCAACCAAGCTGTGTCACCCTTCATGCTCTATGTCCAAGCCACGCTGGCTGCCCAATTCCTTCCTGAATAAGCCTTTAGGACCCACACCACCCTCTCCTCCTGCCAGCTATCTGCTCCCAAACACAGCCCAGAGCCCACAGGAGCTGCTGCAGCTCAGCCTGGGAATGGATTCAGCCCTCATCTGTCCACCCAAGAGAGCCTTTGGTAGAAAACACTCATCTCCCACCCACGTCTCCCATATGCAGACAGGAGCAGCCTTTGATGCCAACACTCACCTTATAGATGGAGATGGTGGATCTGTAGGACAGATCCATCTCGGGAGCCTATTCACTCTCCCACAGAGAAGCGAGGAGCAAAGGAGAGTACAAGGTGCTATACTGGCCTGGAGGACTCTGCTTCTGCACAGCCAGCTGGATGGAAAGAGCCCGTCACCAGCAAGGAAGGGCAGCAGGAAGACACAGACGTGGTACAAAGGGAGCACTGATGGAGTTTAATAATTCACCAGCCGAGAGGCTGGAACTTGATCTCTGGAAGTAACCAGACTCTGGGGGGGAGAGAGGAATCCTGCGACAGCCAGCAAGGACATGTGACCGCCTCTTTGCATTATTGATTGCCAGCTTGGTACCCAGCTCTGCCCGTCCTGACACCCGCGGCGCCAGCCACCTGCCCAAGCCACCGCCTTATGGCTCGCTGCCTCCGGCACCGCGCCTTGCTCGGCCTCACTGTGCTGAGCAACTGAGGCGTCTTCAGGTCTCTCTCACGCAGGCACCCCCCGCAAGTCAGGAGATCCCTACCAGCTTGTGATCGCAGGGAGCAAAGATCGCTGGCAGGCAGCGGGGAGCATAAGGAAAGCTCTAAACAAATTTCACCTCTGCCCTGCCCATTATTCCCCCACCCCAGGCTTCAGGCCTCTGGCTCTTAGCCTCCCTCCCACTCCCATTCTCACTGAGACTCTCTAACAGCAGGAACTGGCTTCTGTCTGAACCCTTCCCCAGGTTTCACCTCTGGTGAGCCGGGACCAGCGCTGCCATTGTGATTTCTTCTGGGCATGTGCTTGGGAAGAGAAAGATCAAGCAAAACCCAGCATTCTATTTTTTAGGCCTGGCCAGCTCCAAAGAGGATCCTCATACTGCAGCTGGTCCAAAGCCTCTCTACTCTGGTTGCAACTGCTGTGGGGCAACCAGCCACTCACACCACAGACGTGCTGCCAGGGCTGGCTGCAGGGACAGCTCATTCACCGCTTCAGCCCATACAAAGGGTGTAAATCCTGTGTCTCAAGGAGCCCTTTTTTTGATTTTCTACCTGTAAGACATTCAGAGTCAGCAAGCCTAGAAACCCTCTGGGAACTTGTAGGATGGAGAGAAAGACAAGACAACCATGGATTGCACAACACTGGAACCAAATGCAAATCCCTCTTTATTTTAGGACATGTTAGTTTCTCACAGAAACAGGCAGCAGCAGTCCATTCACTCTTCAAAAGAAAATTATTAAAAATTCAGTTTTTCAGGTTACTCCTCAAAACACCTCCAAATAGATACATAAATTATTTATAAATATGCAAAAATTACTGCAGAAACACTGCGTGGTGTAGCAATCACAGTAGAATTTCCAGTCGTAAGAAAAAAGTAAATCCAAATTGTCACAGGGTTGGCTTCTTTGGTGGGAACTGACCTCAGAGCATTTTAGTTTCATTTGAAGAATAAAGAGAAATTATCTCTATGAAGCCAAGGCTCTTGTCCCTTCCACTGAGCTTGCTGTGAGTAAAGACAGGCTTTCACATCTCAGCCCCTGAGCAAGGTGTAGCACAGCAAACCAGTGGCACAATAACGTCCTGGGTGGGGGAGTCTGCTCCCTCCCCAGGCACAGTCAGTACCGTGTTGCCAGCCCATCTCAGAGGGGAAAGGAGAAGCTGCTGCAGAAGACAACTGTCTCAGGAAAGGCTCGCCCTTCTCCCAAGGCCAGGAGCAACATTCTGCATCATATCTACTGCAAAAAGTTGCAGCATTTCTGCTCCCCTTCAAACTGGGTGTTGAGGGAAAAATAATCCCTTTTTCCCATATTATACACTCTGAAATACCTCAGGCCCAGTGGGCCAAGCAATCCCTGAAGCTTTATCAGGCCTAGGCCTGTTCTGTGACATGGGAAGGTGCACGGTGCTTTGTCAGTGGAGGTATGGAGGTACTGCACAGACAGGAGACATTCCAGCTGCTACAGCTCAAGACAAGTAGGTGAGGGCTCTGGATTCTGGGTCAGAAAGCAGTGCAGCAAAACCAAGCACAGCAGCAGAGATGGGGTTACAGCACAAAGATAACTGTCAGCATTTTACAGCTATCATACATGTCATACATTCTGTGTCTGGGAATACACGTGTATGTGCACTGCTGTCTACTAAATACTAATTCCTCTTGACTATGACTAGTCTCTCCCCCACCTCAACACCTTGGTTCGAGGGCAGATCTGAGCCATTTCCGTGTCTGCTGCTCCTTGCCTTCAGCACGCAGAATGGGCACCTCCAGGTCAGTCATCGGCAGAGATGTCGCACCAGCTGCTCCAACTGCTCCCGCTGCTGGTAGATGTAGAGCTGGGTGTCCCAGAGAGCGTTCACCAGCACGGTGTCGTTCACCTCGTCCAGCATCACCTCTGTGTGCAGCTGAGGGCTGAGCCTAAGGACAGCAAGACAGCATCACCAGCTGGGGACAGACACGGGGGTGACCAGGCACGAGCCTGCCAAGAAGGACACTTCCACCAAGTGGCTCCCACCATCACTGGGGTGCTCGCTGGCCCTTGATCTGTCAGGCTCGCAGGGCAGAGGCCTTCCCCCTCCTTCGAGGCCCAGCCACACTCAAGGTGGCCCAGCCACACTTAAGGCTGAGCCACAGCGAAGCAACCACAGCACACGAGGAACAAGTCTAAAACAGGCTGTGCAGGGTGGAACAGGGCAGGACGCGCATCCCAAAGCACCACGCAAGACAACACCCCCGAGCCTCCCCTAACCGGCCCAGACCAGGTGTGCTGGGTGCCTCAGCTCATGTGGAGGGCCAGGGCACGCTCCATCGTGTCACTGAGGCATGGGCAGGGGAGGGGTCTGGGCAGGCGTGCCCCTGGAGGGGATGCCATTTGGGATGACGCACGCCACAGCCAGGTCTGAAGCGAGAGGGATAAAAATAGGTCTGTGCAAGAGAGTGGAAAGGAAGCTCCTACCGGAAATATGGGACATCCGTCATCTCACACCAGGCCCTGGCACGATCCACAGCTGGGCCATCTGCGTCAGTGCACTGCAGGAGAAACAGGCCCGCAGTCACAGCCCGGCTGCTCTTCCCCTGCCTACAAGAGGCTTCCCTGGCACCAAGTCCAACTGCACAAGCCGCAGAGGGAGAGCAAAAAACAGGAGCGAGTGCATCCTGGATGGCACTGCTCGCCATCAAGAGTGCGGTGGCTTTTCTTTTTCTTTTTTATTTTTAACATAAGAACAGTGCTCCTGATCCCTGGGACACAAGAATTGCACCCTACAAACCCTTCATACATCACAGAACAGAGTGGATTGCCTCAAGGAAACTCCCAGGATGACCTGAATGACAGTCTCCTTGGGATTTCATCTGTTTCCATTCTGTCCAAGCCCTGTACAGCACAGCCTGTGATTACTTCAGGCTTACTGGGCTATCCTGGGACAGCTTCCCTGGGAGCCCTGAGGTAAAAGACAGGGGAAGCAGAGGGACTCTGGGCATTTCCTCACTTCAGGAAAATAAAAAGGAGATAAAGCAACAGAATTAAGATCATAGTCAGAACTTCAGTTCTGATCTTTCTGGCTTTCATCCATTTAGAGTGTTTTCATGCACAACATTTAATGATCTTCTTCCTGAAGCACACAAGTGCATATGCCAACTACACACTCCTAACCACAGCTCTCAACTACTGGTTTTTATTAGTGATTCTCCCACTTCTCTAGTATTTACTGATTTCCCCAGTGGGGAAAACAAAGCTTTTCTAAAGAAAAACGAATTGCTGTTTTCTGAGGCATGATTAATTTTTTTTTTTTTTGCCCAGGTTGCTCAGATGATAAGCAATGTTTCCTGGAAAGATACTGAGTTTCACAAACTCGCAGCTGCAAATGTTTCTAAGAGTCACTTGACCACCATCCTGTCCTTAGCTCCTTTCAGCTGCAAGAATACCCCTTGGGGATAAGTGTCCCTTTGGGGCACTCAAAACCCCAAAGAATCAGACAGGTTTTCAGGCCTGCTGCGCTCCCACAACTCTTACGTTACCCACTACATCCACGGTCAGAGCAGTTCAAGGAAATAGAATTTATTTCCAAAAGGAGAAAGCTGGACACTGGAAACCTTTTCTCCCTCCCTGCAAGCAACCCCAGGGGTCTTTCACCATCCCCTCTTCCCAGTACTCACACAATCCACCACCATCTTGCCAAGCTCCCTGGCCCCAAAGACAGTCTTCGCCAGTTCCCAAGGGTTTGAAGGGCGGAAAACATCCACAGAACTCACTGGGACCTGCGGAGGCTTCCCTGTCCCCAGGGAGACCACCAACCCCAATTTTCTTACTTCTTGCTTCTGACCCTGAGGACAAACAAAAGATCTGTTTGCAAGGACCAACAATGAAAGTGGAGCATGTCTTTCACAGCAGTCCTGGGGAAGCTCTGAAAGCCAAGGCAAAAGGCTCAGCAGCCTTTTCTCCCCCCATCCTTCCCCTAAGTATGGCCTGGTGAGACAGCTGTAACCCACAGGACTTCAACAGCCACACTGTTCTGTCCCTTCTCCCCTGACCACACCCAAACCCATGGGATCACCCCGGAGATGAGTCCTAGGACCAGATAACCATGAAACAGTCCAGCTCTTCAGTCATTTTAGCAACACACCTCCCCTTTCAGCTACAGGGAGCAATAGCTGCCACTGGTTATTCATCTTTTTGAAGAACTTGCCACACCACAGAAGACATTCATTCTTCAGCCTTGCAGAGTACCCTAGCCTTGTCTTCTCCATTTATTTTTGGGCAGAAAAAGGCCCTGCAGAGCCATGTCAAGGGCCACTTACAACCATCAACTGAATCATCCGTGTTCAAAGTAGCAAGGAGAGGCTGATGAGACTTACTCCCCCTCTCACACCCTTGTTAGAAGAGGTATCTCACCTCCCAGCCAGTATTCCCAACACATATCCCCCTCCATACACTCCCTTTTAGGGCACTGCACTGCTAACTTGTTTATCCACTAAGATGCATCCACTCTCAAACACACTTCCTCTTCAAGAGGGGACCAAAAAACTCCAGTTACCAGTCAAGGCTAGGATTTGCCTCACCTTTTTGATCAGTGTCTTGTTGTACTCGTGGATCTCTGCCATGGCATCAAGGGTGGGGTTGTTGGCCAGCAGCCCTCCATCCAGGAAGCGGCCGATGGGCCGGAAATAAGTGGGAGCCGCGCCGCTGCAGCGGGCAGCACGCCACACAAGCTGCTCTGCAGGGACAGAGAGCAAAAGGCCTCTTGCAGCAACTTTGCCGTGCACAAAAAGCACCCCAGCTCCACCAACACAAGTCAGGATGGCTTGCAGTCCCAGGAAACACTGCCCTACATGGTTGTGCCTCCTTCTCCCAACAGTAGGGCTTCTGCTTGGATGCACAGGATGACTCTGCGGGGCTTTAAAAGATAGTCTCACCACTTTTTACATATCCCAGGTCAAATTCACTCTCTATCCATTTTCTTGCTGCTATTTTGATAGCGAATCTGTTATGCATGCCAGACAAGGCAGCAAGCTGGAGGGGGCTGCACGTCTTGGTTACGTGGCTTTTCCATGTTTTTCTGTGAGAGCCCAGGGAAAGGTACTGACTGTATGCAGGACTCCTCCAGCAGACCCCTTCCTCATGAACCTCACTAGCCAGCCCCTGTTCCAGGTACAAGAGAAGCCCAGGGAGGAGGAGAGAGGAGAAATGGGAACCATCACTAGGACCTAGTTACAAGTTAAGACCAGGGCTGAGCCATTGCTGGGACATCCTGATTTTTAGAGCAATGAGAGGAAGAACATGAAATCTGTCTCTGAGGGATGAAACCTCCCCAAACAACCAGCTGGACTTCCATGTACCATCATTTACCTTCTGGCCGAGTGAGTGGTTGGAAAGATGCACTTGTCTTGTACTCAGTGGAGTGTTTTGTCTCCGGTACAGGGTAATTCCGGAAAAGGTGGAGCTCAGCTGGCTGTCGGTCACACAATGTCCCTGTCACCATAACCCTGGGGAAGCGGACATGAGAGAATAAGAGTAAAATGTAAAAAAAATACTTACAGTTTCAATAGTCTGCACATCACACTCCTCCAGATCTGCTCTAAGGAGAGGCTGAGCATCTCTGCTGAGACAGGTCAAGAGCACGTGTAGGACAGCATCAACCAGCACAGCCCGAGGCAGGACTTACTTGGGTTTTCGGACATCTGTCATTTTGGTGTTTTCCCCAAATTCCTTCTTCAAGAACTCATCCAGGGGCTCCGACTCGTAGGGCCGAGACCCCCGGAACACCATGTCCTTCATGCGGAAGTACAGGCAGCGCATGTAGTCCATGGACTTCCCTGAGACGGGCAACAGTGTTGGCAGGAGCAACGGGTAGGAGGAAAGGCAGGCAGAACAACAGCACATCAGAGCAAGGACTTCCCAGGACAAGTGGGAGATGGGAGGCATCATTCCCAGTCCAATCCCCTTCTCAAGCTGCCTGTCATCTGCTTGGTTCTCAGCAGCATGACTGGGAAGGATTACAGAGGATGAGCAAGCTTGGAGCAGTTTCCCATTACCAGAATGTACAATCACCTTGCTCTAAGGCCTCTGTGGAGAGCACAGGAAGAACAGAACATTGAACTCTGCCACCATGCACTCCCCAAAACTCAGAAAGATGCTCAAAGCCAGCTGATGTGAGAAGTAAGCGCAAAGCCAGGTCTAGGCTTTCCTTCCTTAAGGAACATCCCTTCCCTCCCTTGGCAGGCAGAAAAGATCTCAGTCGGGACTCAGAGAGGCAGCTCCCACCACACATCTGCTCCCCCGAGAGGAATACTCAGGCCCACCGGAGCGAGAAGGGACCCATTATGTCCTTACCATGTACAATAGCCAACGCCAAGATCCCTCCCGTGCTGGTCCCCGCGATCCAGTCAAAAATCTCACGAATGGGACGGCCCGCGGCCTTTTCAATAGCCAGGAGAAGCTGGATGAGCACAAGGCCCCGGATGCCCCCTCCATCCAAGCAGAGGAGACGGTCCTGACTGGAGAGAGACAGACACAGATGACTGGGAGCTGTGGGACAGATTACAACTCACAGAACACTCCGTGGGAACACGGCCCTGGGGACGGGAAGCTATGCAGTAAGTAGATTGCTGCAGACAGTGTAATCAGTGAATAAATAAATCCAGCAATGCCTTCTCAGGTGCAAATAAGACACGCCTTGTCAGAGCTGGTGCAACATCCTTTGCTCTTGCACAGCTATCTCTAACCTTTACACCAGAGAGTCACCAGCCAAAAACACGCCCAAGTCCCTTACTACACAGTAATGGGTGTTGTGTCATAAATAAAAAAGCAGACAGACCTAAAACTTGCCAGCAGCACGTCAGTGCCAACTCCTCCTCCACTCCACACAAGGTGAGGTGCAGGCACTGCCAAGACAGTGCAGAGGAGCTGAGTGAATGAACATCAGGGCAGTGTGTAGAGACAGGGAAACCACAAAGCCAAAACAGTGTTGGATGCCCAGTGGCACAGGGGAGGGACAGAGCAGGGTTTCACCTTCTGATCTCAGGCTACGCTGCAGCTCCAGGCAGGACAGGCAAGGATCATTTATGGAAACAGATTTCTCAAAAGATGCTGGCAAAAACTGCAATGTTGATGGGCATGAAATAATGTCAGCTCTGAGGATGCCATTCCCATGGGTGTGGGAGGGAGAATTCACACATGGATTTCACCTTCAAGTTGCACAGGAGCCTGGACAGAAGCTGTTCCTCACTTACTTTCTTCTAGCTTCACTGGGCATGTCCACAACATCTGGTGCCTTCAAAAACTGTCCAAGCGTTGTGGAAATATACAGAAGGTCCTTGTACCCTAGAGGGCCATGAACATGCAAAATGAAAAAAAATAAATTAGAGATCACCGGTGTGGTAACCAATAAATATAATAAACACAGAGAGAATATCCAACTTCCTCCCCCATCAAATAAAGGTCCCTGCAGGAGACACAAGCCATCTTATCCACAGCCAACAGGTACCCCCCAAATTTAACTCCACACCAAGGGACAGCAACACCATCCTTTAGAGTGGGCAGCCGGAGATGCACCAGAAAAGACGGGATTTGTAGAAGCAGATGATGTGCACAGTGGGTGAGAGAAGGCAGAGCCCAGCAGCGTGCCCACTATGCAGCTTACTGCAAGCTGTTAAGATAAAACCTAAATCTACTCCTCAAAGTAACCTAGGCAGGAGAGCTGCAGGGACAGGGTGACTTGTCATTACCCCTCAGCTGATGTTCACCCAGGCCACCCTGGGTGCGGGACACCAATCCAGGCTAGGTGAGAAGCCAGCCTGCGAAACCAAAAGAAGAAAGAACAGGGGAAGAGAAGTTACATACTCCTGCCAGCACCCAGGCCAGAAGGTGGCTGTGGATGACAATGAATGCGGTGAGGAGTTTCTTCAAGGGCCAGAGTCCACGACAAAAAAGGGTTTTGCTCTGTCACTGCATCAGAGCTGAAACTGGGCATGGGTTGCCTTCACCGGGCTATGGTGAGAAGAAAGTCCTGGTGTCAGCAGCCAGTGAGATTTGTGGTGACACAGACACATTCCACGATTGTCCTCTAGCCCCACAGGAGAGCCTTTGCAAAGAAAACCTCCAACCTGAGATGGGAAGTGGTCCACAAGCAGATGTTAGCTGCTTGCATGCTTTTCTCATGACCCTCCAAGTCAACTCCCCCACTGCCTAGTCCACAACACCTCTTGTTGCCTCTGCCTGAGCTCTGGAGTTCCCTGAAGGCAGAAAGCCCGTCACTTAGAGTAGATCCACGTGCTTATTCCCATAGTCTGGGCAGCATACAGCACAAGATTCAACACAATCATATGTTCCAAGGTAGGCTTTTCCTATGCATAACAAACCCAATGATCAAGGTTGCTTATCCTCAGGCTTCCCCCTTTCCCTCTCTCAGCTGCTGGCCTCCAGGATCTGAGTAAGTGACACTTCTAAATCTCCTTGTGCCCAGCACAAAACTGGGAGGCCCTCAAGGCAGACCAGCAAGTACCTTCCATTCTATACATGACCCAGTGGATAAAGTACATGCAGGCAACTAGGTGCCCCCTCTTCCAGAGATGTGAGGCAATCAGTCTTTTTACAGAACTACATTGTGTCATGTCTACAAAACAAATGTTTTGAGTACAAGAGTTTAGAATACACACAACAGGAAAAGCAGAGAAAAGAGATAGGATCCTGCAACAGGTGAATGAGGACAGTCACCAGATAGTGAGAGCTTTGACAGTTCCCAGAGCACGGCCCATCTGAAGAAGAGGTCTGAGACAGCACTGTGAAGCAAGAAGGGAGAAGAGCGAGGGAGGGCCAGGGAAGGCGTTACCTAAGCTGTTGAGGTCGCTCCGTGAGGAAGGTTGGCCTTCCAGGAAGGAGGCGGAAGATGGTGCCAGGCTTGGGGACTCAGGGTTGGGTGGTGGGTGGCAGCGTTCGGTCCCTACAGTTTGCAGCAGGTCTAAGAGCACTTTCCGGTTCGCACCTTAGGTGACGAAGGGGGAGTTACAGATCAGAAAGAGAATCAGTGCACATGCACACCACGGGGGAATGTGCTCTGCCGAATTCACAGCAGGCTTGACCCTCACAAAGCCTCTGGGATGACCTGGGGGAGGGCAAAACACATCCCGGGTATTTCTCCCCAAACACCAGGCAGCATGACTTGAGCACAGCAGGAGTATCCACTGCTATGCAGCTTCAAGGGCGCGTGCCACACACTTCTCGCCCCTGAAGAACTGCCTGTGTCTGCCTGTGCGGTTCAGCAGTGCTACGTCATCCCGTTGTGAGCCTGCAGTGCCTGACATGGTGACCTGAAAAAGGGGGAGTGCGTGCCAGCTTCTCCTCTTACATCTCTGTGTCACAGAAGAGAAATTCATCAAGGGCTGTTAATACAAAGCCTATGCTACTGGCAAAGTACGTGCCTACTATGTGAGCAACTAGAAGCTGGGAAAGCATGTTGGAGAAGCATCACCCATGCATGCATGTTTTCACCTCTCCCCAAGACACTGTTTCGGCCCCCAAGGGGAGACAGGATGCTGGGCTCACCCTGTAAGGCTGCTGACGTGCTCTCTCACCTTTACTGCTCCTGGCTGCCAACAGCCCTGGTGTCTCCCCAAAATCATTGGGTATCTCAACATCTCCTCCAAACACAATGATTGCTTTGATCATATCCAGGTGGTCATGCTAGGGAACAACAGAAAGCTCAGTTAAGAGCCACTTACACAATTTCTCATTCCTTCCCTCCCCTTTTCATCAGCCAAAGCGCACCCACAAAGGAACACCACACAAAATAGCCAGAATTTCAAAGGACTCTGTCCCTATCCCAACGCTTCAAGAAAACCATCTCTCCTTCCCAGCAGCCTCCGCAGAACACTCACCTTCATGGCCAGGTGCAGCGGGGTGTTGCCATCGTGCCCCCGGGCGTTGGTGTGGGCGCCGTGTGTCAGCAGGACCATGGCGCAGTCCAGGCGGCCCCTCTGCACTGCAATGTGCAGAGCCATGTCGGCCGTGCGGCTGCTCACGTTCACCTCGGAGCCGTACTCCAGCAGCAGCCGTGTCATCTGTGCCCGAGCGAGCAGGGGCCATGTCAAGAAGCGAGAAAACAATCGTGAGGACAAACAGCTGGGCACTCACACCATGCAGGTCTCAGGGCAAGCAAAGCAGGGGAAGAGGAGGGAGACATAGCCCGGATATAGTTGGCTGGCAGATGCCAGCTGAATTGTTCCAAGCACTGGGGTTTCTCTGTCTTTTCCCACAGAACTAGTTGGTGGCTGCACAGTCTGGCTGGAGCTTCTGGATACTCTGGGATTGATACACAACTATAGTGACTGGCTGAGACCAACGGAGAAAAAACCAGTTCCTACTCAGGCCAAGATCCTTGGAGACTGAAAGGAAAAATTCTGCCTTCTGAGCTTCTCTTTATAACCCAAGCAAATTTAGGTCTGCTCTGAAACTCCAAAGGACATTTCTGAGACGAATGGAATATTGCAGGAGGGAAAAGAGCCCTGCTATAGCAATGCCCTCTGCTTGCAACGAGCATCATTCAGGTGCTCCAGCATGGCATATCACCATCCTGCCCAGCTCTGGCAGGACATGGACTTTCACCCACAAGCCACCACTCTGTGCCTACCTCACACTTCCCCTGCAGTTTCTAAGGCATCGCTCTGTTTGCTCCCAGGAAACTGGCAGGTAATGAGAAGAGAGCTCCCTCCAGGGACAACTGTGCTTCAGGGACAGTGGTGCGATTTTCTCAACAAAGGGGAAAAGGGACAAGCTGGCAGTTTCACAGCAATGGATGAAATACTAGGGATGAGCCCACCAGTTTATTTTGCTGCCAAGGCTCCACTGCTCTATTCCCTGTGGCAAACAGCACCGACTGGCACAGTGCAAAGAGAATCAATGGGCTGCTGGCTGGGCTCTGACACTCCCAGGGCTCTGCATGTGCACTCAGCAAGGGACAGGTTAGCCACAGGAGGAATTAACTGGGTGCTGGGTAGCAGCACAGGCCCCACCCACAGATTGGCTCCATTTACCTCTGCCTTCTTCGCCCAGTGCAGTGGAGTGGCTTCATAGCGTGGGTCCTTGGAGCAAACCTGGCTGGCATCTGCCTCGAGGATGGCCTGGGCACACCTGGGAAAGACAGTGAGAAGACAGGATGAGTGGCTGCTGTCTTGACTCAAGACCCCACTCACATCACCACCTGCCTTCTGCCCAGAGGAAAACCGGGAAACCCCGCAGCAGCAGCAGGGTCTCCGCAACACCTGTGACTTCCTCAGCTCCACTCTTGTTTGGCTCTTCACAGACAGTGTGGGCACAACAGAAAGCTTATCAGCCAAACAGTGTTGGGAGCAGGAGAACCCCTTCCCAATTACAAGTTGTGGAGCAACATCGGGGTGCTTCTTTAATGATAAGGAATATGGCATTTCTGGAAACTCTCCAAACCTGAGAAGTGAAATTCTGCTCTTCTCCTCTCTTTCCATGGAAACATGGGGATAGAACTATAATAGTCAGATACTTGCTGAAATTAAGAACCTATGTACTTCCCTATGAGTGAAAAACCACACCTGTTGTGAACAGATCAGTATCTGATGCCTACAAAACCGCGTAGGTAGACTTATGAAATAAGCATGCCCTCTCCACTACCACCAAACAAACCCTGCACAACAGATGGAGCCCCAGCGCAACCCCAGTGACCTGCGTACATTCTGGGCTTGTGAATATGTCTCTGATGTTGGGAAGTACTTTTCAAAATGCTTAAAAATCAGCTACCAGCAGCTAGTGTTGCCTTGAAAGGCCTGTTTGTAGAGCTTGGACACTCTCTGAACATTAAGTATTATAAAGCATATACAAAGGGCATCAAATTTCTCCAAAGAAAACAGGGAGTAAATATTGTGCCTCTTTTGATTCAGTTCCAGAATGTGCTATTAAGAGTCAAGAGTATCTCTGGCCTACAGGAGATAGGAAAAACTAGGCTTTGAAATGAAAGCTTATTAGGATTAGAGCACTCAAAGACAGAGCTACAGCAATTAATACTAAGGATCAGCCAATCATCTTCCTACAGCTCATTCTGAGAAAATGTATTTCACAAACATATCTTTTAAAATCTGTGTCTTTCTCCTGACGTCTGATACTGAACAATGTATTAATTCAAGGAAAAAAAGGTTTTATTCTGAAAGCATTTCTTTCTTGCCCATACCAGCACTTCCCTGCTCTTCTGCCAATGACTGCACATGAGACCTGTCCTACTGAGCACAGCCCTGAACAATGCTGAGCAAGCACACAGGTCCCCAGCCTGGAGGGGAGACTACACACCCCTTCTGGGAGAACTTCAGTGCTGTGTGGATGGGGTAGCCCAGCACGCCCACGACACTGCAGCTGGCACGGCACTTCAGCAGGGACCGAACCATGTCCTCCTTGCCCAGCTGGCACGCGAGGTGCAGAGCTGTCAGCCCGTCATTGCTCAGGTGGTCCAAGCCAGTAGTTGGGGTTTTGCCCAGGAGCTGGAAGGAGGAGACAGTAGATAAATAAATAGACAGACAAACATGGAAGAGCACCGTGTCTCTTCCTGAGCTCTGAGGACAGACTCTGGAGCACTGGACCCCTCACAATGCTACAGCCTGTCCTCTCCATCCCTGCTCCCTGTAAATTGTAGATCTGTTATGTGCTGACTGGTCTGTTGCACAAAAATATCCCACTGCCACGCTGGGGAAACCCTGCAAGCCCTGGTGCACACATGGGAAGTGGGAATTTCGGTTCTTTTCTTTAGTTTAGCAAGGAATCAACAGAGAAAAGAAACAAACATGAGACAGATCAGACAACAAGCCAAGTTGATGCCACCAGCGAAATAAAGAAGAGGATATCTTTTTAATACAAAGTTCCTAACTGCCCACTCCACAGCATGGCAAGCCCAGATCCTCATCCCCATCTCATCATGCATTAGGAAACTCCAACACAGACTGGTAGGCAGAGGGAGAGCTGTCACAACAGGTGTTGGGCAAACGTGGGGGTTACAGCCATGGGGAAGTCAGTCTCAGGATCGCACCAAGTCTTGGGGAGCTGACAGACCTCAGGAACCACGTGCAAGGCCACCCACGCCTTACAAACCCTGTCACTCTGCCCAGCACTTCTCAGCAATCAAGAACACCTACGACTTTAGACTGTCTCTGCCTTGAGGCTCTGATCACTGTCCTCCATGCAAGGCCACTCAGTTCAAACAGCAGGTCCTGCAGCTCAGGAGAGCCCAGGGCAGCTCTGAACTGTCCTTCAGCCTGTGGGCAACACAGGATCCCCCGAGGCAGCCTCAACACACACTTCTCTACAGGAGCACTCTGCCCAAAACCAAACACCCTGCTCACAGGAGAGAGGGAAGGGACAGCCATGGGCCTGAGGAAAAGCAGGATGAAGGCCTGATGCAAACAGCAGTGAAGGATACTTTCTGAGGAAACTTGATTAACATCATTGTTCTACTGCAGGGTGGAATATGGACTCTGATTATGGGAAACAGCACCAGTAAAGAGGGGATGGAAGAGGCTGAAATAAGGCTCAAGCAATAACTCAGCAGAGGGAACTGACTTTCTCGTCCCCTGTCTGCAGCTGGTTTCCCATCTCTATCACAGCACAGAGACCCGTTCTGGTCCCACTTTCTCCCAGACTAGAAGTCGCTCCCACCTCAATGATCTGGGGGTTGTTCCCTCGCACAGCGTAGTGGAAAACAGTCTCCCCGTTCCTGTCGGTGATGTCCACCCGCGCGTGGCACTCCAGCAGCTCCAGCAGGCACTCCACGTCCCCCTTGCGGCACGCCAGGTGCAGCGGGGTGCAGCCATCCTCGCTGTCCGTGCTGTTCACGCAGCTGCAAGAGAGGACTCGGTGTGAGGCCTGGGAATGGCCGTGGGGAGGAGGAGGGCATGCAGCTGCTCCGGGAGCTGACACAGAGGTACCTTCCGCATCTGCCCCATCTGGTGCGAACCATGAGGTTCAGGAAAGCCCGGCCTCTTGCCAGGGATGGAGCACAGGGAAGGGCCATCAAGCAGCCCTGCCCTGGACTCTCTTCCTGATGTGCTGTTCCTTTTTCTGCCCTCCATATGGGATCAGCTCCCTCTGCCCAAAGGAAGGCAGGAGACAGGTTACAGTCAGCAACCTGGCGATGGTGCTGCCATTTGCCCTCCAGTCCCCTAACTCCCCACCAGTCTCCCCTCGGTAAACTTGTGCTGGTTTTGGCTGGGGTAGAGTTAACTTTCTTCACAGCGGCTGGTGTGGGGCTGTGTTTTGGATTTGTGCTGAATACGGAGTTGACAACACAGAGATGTTTTTGTTATTGCTGAGCAGGGCTTACACAGAGCCAAGGCCTTTTCTGCTTTTCATACTGACCCACCGGTGAGAAGACAGGGTGCAGGAGAGGCTGGGAGGAAACATAGCTGGGACAGGTGACCCCAACTGGCCAAAGGGATATTCCAGACCATATGACATGCTTAGTATATAAAACTGGGGGAAGGAGACAGCGGGAGGACATTTGGAGTGATGGTGTTTGCCTTCCCAAGTCACCACAATGCGTGGTGGGGCCCTGGAGGTGGCTGTACACCTGCCTGCCCATGAGAAGCAGTGATTCAATTCCTTGTTTCACTCTGCTTGTGTGCATGGCTTTTGCTTTCCCCTTTCATGGGTTTACCTCAGCCTACAAGTTTTCTACCTTTTGCCCTTTCAATCCTCTCCCTGTTTCTGCTGGTGGGGGAGTGAGGAGTGGCGGCATGGGGCTCGGCTGCTGGCCGGGGTTAAATCACAACAGAACTTCCCCATGAAAAAAGAGCAAGGGCTTGTGGCCAAAAGCTGTTTCCAGACAGTCCTACTGTACCTCCACTCTCACGGCTTACAAAGTGAGCAACACCCCCCCTAATAATCAGCTCCACAAGGGTTGCAATAACCTAACCAGTGTCTCTAGCAGGGCACTTCAATCCTCTACCTCAAACACCAGAGCTCCAGGCTCTGCAGCAGCAGGCTGAAACCGGCCAGCCAGCTCCCACAGCGAAGAAGGGATACTCTAATACAGCCCAGCCTGCTCTCCCAAGCTCCTTCTGAGCACCGACCCCCTGGAGACCCCCCTCTCCTTGCCTCAGGATGTGGTTGTGCCGGAAGCTCTCCCGGCGGCCAAACTCCACAGCAATGTGTGCAGGGGACCAGCTGGGATAGCTGCGGAGGCAGTCGCTGAGCTGCTGGAGCTCCTCCAGGGACAAGGGCTGGCACGAGCTCTCGTAGAAAGGGCGCAGCTGCCGGGCATATTGCTCAAAGTACACCAGGGCGTCTGCCTCGTTGTCCAGCTGGAAGAGCCTGGAAAAAAGGCAAGCACAGGGGTCACCCTGCTCAAAGGAATAACCCCAATCCCGTGTATCTGAGGGAAACAGTTCCAAACAGCAGCGCTGGGAACTTTCATTTTCTTCTTCAACTAGTGTCATCCTTGTTCCAAGGGAAGCAGGGAGATTATTTCCCTGGAAGAGAGCATCTCCCTTCCTGAACAACGTTAGGTTTTGCTCGGAAGTATCCTCCAGACGCTGAACCACCAACAGGAACGAACAGAAATGCGCGTACACCTATGGATGCGCTGAACGACAGCACAGCTGCCTGTTGTCGCAATGTTTGGGCCCTGTCCCGTTTCCACGAGCTGTTCTGACGGCAACTCCTCCACCAGCCCACGCACGGGCCTTCCACCCCTCCCAGCCCACCTGCTGCTTTTACACATCACCCCACACCCGCGGCCTCGAAGCAGCCCCCCACATCAGCAGTCTGGGGTCTTCGGTTTCCCACCTCGGCAGGGACGGCTGAAGGTCTCTCACTCACCGGAACGCGACCTGCGGGCTCTGGGGATTGACCAGCAGGCAGTCCCAGGAGCGAGCGAGGCTGTTCCTGTAGAGGGCCACCCTGCCCTCCTCCCGCAGGCAGGCGTGACCGGCGTACTCGGCGGCCGGCACTTCCCTCACGCGGTACGGGTTAGAGAATATCTGCGTGACGCTGCTGAAGGTGTCCAGCAGCCGCCCAAAGAACTGCATCTTCCCAGCGCCTCAGGCGGCTTCTCGCGAGGGAAACGCGGCCACTGGCTCCGCCCGGCGCCCGCCCTGCCCCGCAGCCGTGTGACCCGGAGCGCCGCCGGGTGCCGCCCCGGCGCCGGGAATGGGGACGAGGGCGGAGCGGGGATGGCGCCGGGCAAAGCACCACGGGCCCCCAGCGCCCCCCGCGCGCGCCGCCGCCAGCGCGCGCCGCCCGCCGCCCGCCAATCGCCGGCACCGCCCCCCGGGACGGGCCAATCAGAGGCGCCGCTTCCGGGGCGGGGCCGTGGGGGGCGGAACTAATGCCGCGCCCGCCGCCTGCCGGGGGAGGAGGGCGGAAGAGCGGGAGGCGCCATCTTTGTGGGGGGCGGGGCGGCCGGGGCGGGGGCACCCGTC
>VZTE01001811.1:1461301-1482974 GCA_013397775.1 Eulacestoma nigropectus
TAAGAGATAAAAAAAAAAAAAAAAAAAAAAAAAGAGGGAAAATGACAGCCTGCGCTGGCAGTTTCCCCTCCTAGAATTCATCATCGGAGCTCAGCAAAAGGGTCTTCTCATTGTCACGGGCACCGGAGCAGCTGTGGGAGCGCGAGACCACGTGGCTGCCATTGCGCCAGGGGGGTCCGTGCTCCAGTGTTGACTGTTGGGTGTACTGCTGGTAGGCTGGAGAGAAGTTGTGGATCGCATCTTGGACAATGTCATGGGGATTCATGGTCTCCTTGAGGCTGCTGGAGATGCTCTTCATGGGAGCACAGCGACCTGTTTGGGTAAGACAGGAAGGGACAAGTAAAGAACACTGCTGCCTTCCCCACACCCCTTAACATGAAGGTAAGGAGAACAGGGAACATGCAATCCTAGATCCCACAGAAGGTGTGTTACAGACTTCCTTAAGCAGCTGCTGAGGAAATGCCACATAAATAGTGTCAAGTTTTACCAGTGATGCTCCTAAACCCAGACACCGTGCGCCAAGTGAATCCACCACAGCACCAAATGGGGGACACACCATGAGAATGGGACACACCCACAATGACAATCTCCACTACACACTACCAGTGCTGGCCTGGGTGTGCAACGAATACAGTCAGGTAGGGAGGTGCTCCTCTAAATGCTTTCAGAAGACAAAAATTAAGTAAATTCTAAAAATATAGGAGAAATAGCATTTGCCATTGCACTCCCTGAAAATTAAGACTGCTAGGTGGTATCAAAGTGCCCATGGGAAAGAAATCATATGAGTGGAAAGCAACACAAAGTAAGGAAAGGAGGGAAACAGGCAGTACTAGAGGCAGAACCACCCCATGTGTCATAATGATACCATGAAGGAAGCAACAGCTGGAGAATGTACCACCCAAGTGCTGAGCACAGAGGGAAGCTGTGTCTCCTTCTAGGAGCTGCCATGTCTCATGGCTTCAAGGTTCCATTTCCAGTGTGGGCTTCTGGCTCTGGTCAGTTCTGGGGATGAGCTCCCCAGAGAACCAAAGCATGCTGATCATCTGTGGCAATTATAAAAGTGAAGGGAGGCTGGGGTGAGAGCAGCTCCTTTGAGAGCCTGCGCAACTCTTTGGAGAGAGATCCCCACAGCTCCGACACAAATGCTCTAAAGCTACACGTTAATGCCCACGTGGCTATTTTACTACTTATAATCCAGACAACCCTAAAGCAGCTTTGTGAGGCAGTCGAGTTACAGACTTGCAAGGAAAGGGGAACAAGGGACAGGGCAGGCTATAGGCAGGCTGGGAATCAGGAGAGAACAACATCCCAGCTAAAAACCAACTGAGACAAACACACAAAGCATGCCGTACCTACCGTATGGCCCATATGATGGAACAGCTGCATCAGGGACCAGTGGCCAAAGCCAGGGAGAGAGAAAAGGAAGAAGAGAGAGAGACAGAGACAGAGAAAGAGGAAATAACAAGAACTGAACAAGGCCCACAGCCAAAACATTCCCCACTGTACTGACCAGCAGTTTACTCTTTCATCACCCATAGATCTCATCTCCTCCCACTGCAACCACTGTTCTTCCAAAACCTCTGAGATGGAGGGGTCATTTACATCAACACTGCCCAAGGGCTGCTGTCTTCCCACACCTTGGCACAGATCTCCCCCAGCAGAAAGGAAACCCTTTATTTTGAAAACACTGCATAGACAAGGCACAAACCCCCCTTTTCCCAGAGATAACATCCATCTTCTTCTTCCCCAAAATAAGAATCTTCCTTATAGCAGCCCAGCCCTCACAAAGTCGTTACAGGAAGATCCTCCTCCTCCATGACAAACATATTGCCAAAGCACAGCCTCATCTTCCCAAGCCAGATTCAAAACAGAGCCTGTTGTAGGCCGTCCCTCCTGCCTTCAGTCTGTTGCACAATCTGGAGCAATGGAGTTCCCCTTTGGGGAGACAGGAAGGAGGACAAACCCACTCTACTGAAACAATGCAACATCTTACAGCCCTCAGGTCTGCAACAAGTTGTTGTGGGTGGCATACTGGGGAACTGAAAAGGGAACAGTGCAATTCAAGGCAAGGTTTCTGCCCCAGAGAGCTGTTGCACAATAAATCTGTTCAGACACCACACAGGAGGGGATGTGGCATTTTCCAAGCTATCAGGTTGGGAGTCATATCAATGTGCTGGCTGCCTGAGGGACCAGTCTCCACCCAGTCTCACTACCAAAGAGACAAGCCACATGCACTGGCATACTTCCTACCTTGGGCATCAATTCTCTTGTCCACATACACCTTGTATGTGAAGGCGTGGCGCAGGGCAATGGCTGCAAAGAACATCTCCACACAAATGATGAAGTCTTGATAGCCAGCAGCTACTGTGCCTTCACCCACAGACACATTAGCAGAGTGGATTTTGGGGATGGCACCACACTTTTCCAAGATGGCCAACAGCATCCCTAAACAAAGGAACAAGTTCATGTAAATGTGCAGAAAACATGGTCTCACGGTAACTGCAAAGAATGGAAATAGCTGTTTGTGCTGTATGTCCTAGACACAACCCCACTCGCCACAGGAGCTACAAACAGAGTGGGCTACATACATCCACCTATGGTCACTTGTACAACAAAGAAAGGAGGAATAAAATGAGACAAATACATTTAGGCAAAGAATGTTCAAACACTGATCCCCTTCTATTCTCAATTGACACATAAGCTGTGGAACTAACTGCTGCAGGACAATCAAGTCCAAAAGGGTAAGAGGAGTCAGATATTTTTGTAAGCACTCCTGTGATCTCAGTGTTGTCCCAAAATAGGTTCTTTCACACAGTGTACAAGAGGCCAATCCACACAGAGTCAAGGTATTTGGCTTATTTACAGTTCTGCATAAAAAGAGGTGCTGGCTGGCAAATCCATGAAGCCAGCATGATGACTACCAAAGCTTTTTGCTATTTATACATTTTAGCAAACAAAGCCACTAATGTTCCTTGACTAAAAATTACCTAATTCTCTTTTTAATTAGTATTCTGTCTTCTATTGGTTAATGATCCTCTCACTGCTCATGCTAATTACTCTGCACGCTCAGTCTTTCTCTCTTTCGAGTCAGTGGTTTCTTGGTCAGTGGCCGTGATCTCCCCCTGCCAGAATTACCTTTTACTCAGTCGGAGCCGATTCAGCACAATTGCTGAGCTGTCTTTATTAGTTTCTTCCTTATCTTGGGGGTTCTGCCAAATGTCTTTGTGGCTTGTAAATCCTGCATTCTTTGTGTCCGCTATCTGTGGTACATCCTTCTTCCCAAGTTTTGTTAACCTCCCCTGAGGTCACTGAAACATGTTAAGCCCTAAACTTTAACAAGGCAATTCTACTGTCAAGTAATTTGTCTTTCCAACACCTGGATATCACTTGGAGTTTGTCTGTTAGCTGCTGTTTCACAGATTAAATCTCTTTTCTTGTTGATTAGACTTGAAAGTATACAAAGATCAAACATCAAAGAACATCCTTTCTTAAGAAAATTTTGACATATTCCACATTTTGCAACATCAGCACTTCCACTAGCTAGAGCACAAACTGAAGTAACAGAACTTTTCCTTTAAGCATGTTAGTGGTTTTGACACACTACTGTAAGAAAGAAGTTTCTCCCTGTCCATAGCTTAGTGGCTGAAGAATTTCAGAGAGGACAAAATGTGTGACCAGACACCTCAAGATGATAAGCTAGACAGCTTATTAGTTTGTCTGTAAACAGGGAAGATGGGTCATACTCCAACAGCCTAAATTCCACCTAAGTTCCTACTCAATTAGTCTTTGAAGTGCAACTCAGTAAACCTAAGTAGGGCATTGAACAGGGAAATGCTTAGAGCCAATTAGTCAGAAGCACGAAAGCTTAGGTGGAATTTCAACTTTCCGACTATGCCTCTGCATCATGTGTATGAATTCCGAATGTCCTTCTCCTGGCGGTGGTTCTGTGGCAGCACACACTGCATCCAGCCAGCTTGCTGCTTCACATACATCACAGACATACCATTAGAATTTTATTTATAGAGCACTAAAAAAAGCACTAAAATTTTTTAGATGTGCCGTTTTAATGAATAAAAAGGCAGCATGCAGATAAAACGTTGGCAGCTTGTGCTTTATGATTGTTTCAGGAATGCAGAGGACTCTTCACCCTATCAGCTGATTTTGCCAGGTAGATATTCTTGTGCACATGCATACACAGGGATAATAAGGATTCAGGAGCATATAAACAAAAATTAAAATGAGCAAAATAGGTTTCCCAGAGAAAAGCAATGAATGACTATAAACCAAACGGAATACAGAAAGACATTCTGTCTATTAATCAACATCTGCTCTATCAACTCTTGAGTCTGAGCCCCTGCAGAGAGCTCTTTCTGCCTATCAAGAGAAGGGAAAAGCAGCTCACCTTGCCAGAAGGATAAGAAGATGACAGACTTCACCATGAAGAACTTGAGGACTGGGCTATAGGGACTGAGCAGCTCACGTGTGGCGAAGTAGAAAAGGAAGAGGGCATACAGTGCCAGGCTGACAGAGATGTTGTAGATGATCGTCACATAGAGGTAGCCACTGGTTACACTGAAAAGAGAAGATATATATGAATGCCTGAAACTTCAGCATGATCTTTTCCCCTTGCCACTGTCAATGGAGAGTTCCAAGAGTCCATTTCCTTCCTGCCTCCCTGTTCCATTCCCCTCCCCCCCAACCAAGGCAGAAGAAACATGAAACTAAAAGAGGGCTACCTCTGCCCTCTTTTCTCATGCACATCAGCCCATGTAGTCCATCTTTTCCTACAGCTCAGCACACACAAGGACAATAAGCAAAGCCAGGCAGAGAAGGGGCAGCCAAATCTTGCATGCTAAATAAATAAACTTACTCAAAGTCACCATCCTGGTACTTGCCGAAGGCCTGAAGGATGACTGTGCTGATCGCCATGAGGGGCTTCACCACACAGAACTGCAGAGTAGCCTACAGGAATGAGAGAGGAGGAATGAGAAGACAGGAGGTGCAAGAGGACAAGCTGCCAAAGCAGCATCACGACAGAGTGTCCACTGGGACCACTCAGCAAGGCAACACAATCCAGCCTCAACAAGAAGTCTGAACCTGCCACTTGCTACTCAATTGTGCTTGAGGACTGCAGCACCCAAAAGGAGATGGAGGAGATTCAGAAGATGTACATGTGCTATCTACTTGACCGGAATGGGAAGAAAAACCTCTCTGTAAAATTGTTCCTAGAAGCTGCTCAGCCCTACTCTTCCAGAGCTGCTTTTCACAGGCTGTGGTGCAGCACATTGATGCACTATAAGACTATGAAAAACAAAAAATCCCACACTGTGCTATGGCACAGACACAGCAAGTTTAACAGACATACTGGGAAAGGAAAGCAAACTCCAGTCCATAGTTGCCACAAAGTTAGGCAATAAGGTCCCCTGGATCAGAGGGGAACCCCGCTGCCTGAGGAGGAACTTTTGACAACTGCCACAATATGAAGGCGTTTTGTAAACACAGTGATGTGTGTTGCCACATACAAGTTACGAGCTATTCTGTTGTCATCCACATGACCTTTACTGAATCTCCCCAAAGATTCTGTGGCAGCTGGGATCAGCTCTATCCACTCTGCCTGTATAAACTACTGCTCCTATTGGGACCGAGTGTTCTCTCAAAGCCACTGCATTCTTCAACTTTCTGCAGATGCTGAACTTCAAAGTCCTAAAAAAGGGAGGAGTTATGGCCCTAAAAATGTCTCCCTGAAGAGATGTGCCCTGTGTCTCCCTGAAGGAGGCTGGAAGAGCCTGGGTAGATGCTGACCTGTGCGCATGTGGGGAGGGCTATGTAAGTAAAGAAGGTAAAACCAAACAGTAATAATTGCTTTGGACACGATGCAATTTGTGAGTGGTCATAAGACTTCAAGGAGATTAAAAATCCCAGCACATGCCAGTTAGTGAGTCACTTTAAATATGTGAACTGGAAAAGGTCAAGCTAATTGGTAAACAACTCCATCCTCTGAGCTTCCCCTCCTTCCGATCTGGGGACGTTTTAACCATTTCCCTGCAATCCAAACCACCACGTACTATTTTTAGTTGCTTCCCCAGAAGATGCTACAGCATATGGGAAGCACATGGATGGTGTGTGACCCATGTGTGAGGGTCACCAGACGAGGCCCAGCAAAGAATCTTGATCAAGACACCTTTAAGGAAACAAGCTGTTCAGATTTTACACCACAGGCACCAGCACACCACCAGACTGCTGGAGGTCCACAGGCAACACAGACAGACTGACTGCTCCACAACAAGCACCTGCCTGAGAAAAGTTTGGGGGGCAGGGTGTGAAGGTGGAAAGAAGAAATGTTTGTAACACAAGGATTCCTTCAGGATTAAAGGGACTGGAAAGAGCAGAAAACGGGCAGGTGGTGATGGGACGCAACAAAAGTGCCAGAGATGCTGAGAACAGGGCTAAAAAGGGCAAGGTGTTCCTTTCAGCACATTCCTCTTCCTGATAATCACGATGGTGGATGCTGCACAGATCAGCACTGACATTTGTTCTGCCGCCCTTTTGCACCAGCCTTCCCAGGAATTTGCCTTGAAAGAGTCTTCCCCAAAAATCCTGGAAGTCTAGAAGTACCAGAAAGTGAACCTTGGCATCAACAATTTCTCACCAAGGCAATATTAAAGCTCAAGCCAAGAAGGATGGAAGTATTTAAGCATCTCTTTGCAATACACCTCCCTCACAGCCTCCTCAGCAGACTTAGCAGATAGCAAAGGGCAGGCATGAGTAAAAAAATTGCTGCCAGGTATCAGCAAAAGAAAAGCAAAACAACTACTAAAGTCAGACTTAAGCTGGAAACCAGCAGAAAAAGCACCTTCCACATTCCCCAAAGCGTGCTTCTAGTCTTCACTGCTGTGAACAAACTTTCCAAACACAGACACATGCAACCTAGGTGGTGATATCTGCCAGAGGCTGTGGGACATGAGAAGCAAGAAAGTGTAAGGGAAATTATTTCTCCAGCATTCACTCACCTTCACGGGTGTTACATCTGCTTATGATATATTTAAGGTAAAACTTAAGGTAAAACTTAACATTAGGAGCAAAAAGAATAGGTAATGCAGTGAATCAACTAAAGTGTGTCCAAATGAAATCCAAGAGAAACAGCTGAAGCAGCATACTGGGTGCAGACTAAAAAATAAAAGTATCAGGCAAGAAAACAGGAAAGCCGTAAGGACAAAATATGGGGCAGGGACAAACAGAACAGACAAGCAAAAGAAGTCCTTTGAAAACGGCCACTTGTGCAGCACAGGTTAACACAATATTACCATGAAGCTGCACTGTACTTTTGATGTTCCTGCATATTGCTAAAACACAGAAGATGGGCCATGATGTTCAGGAGAAGCCAGGGCAGATATCTAGACCCAGTGACTGAAATTACAATGACCTGAATCCTTTCAAAGAACCAGACCTGCTTCACACTGCCTCCACAGAAACCTCCTGTGTTCGTTTCAGCAAGTGAGCAAAGCCTTGAAATTCACCTGCTGTTTCATGACAGCCAGAGGTGACTGACCTGCAATGAGCAGACAACGGCTGTACAGAGGTTTAGATCTTCCCCATTCACCCGCCCTCGACGTACCCAGTTCAGCACAGACACACATGGTGAGCAATACTCGGTTCCTCCTACAAACCAATGTGTCATGCTTAACCTCCACCCCCTCCTCAGCTCCAAACCACAACAGCAGCACTGGGAATTCAGGAGGCTGTTACACAACTGTGGGGTGTCTGCGACACAATACAGACATCAATTTCTTAGAGCTGAGACCTCTGTAATCCAGAAAGGAAAAGTTTCTTCCTAGGATTAACATCAATTTCAGGAGATAACCTGTGTCTTTAACTAAGGTCTTCCTGATGTGGGGTTGAGTAGAAAATGTTAAAACCATTAGAAACAAACAAACCAACCCTGAAACACCGCCTCTCCTCAGCAGTCCGCAGGCCTCTCAAAATGCTATTAGAGCCCCCCTCAAAGATCTCAGAAATACAGCAGCAAAAGGCACCATTGCCACCACCACACACTTAATTTCTGCAAGATGGCCCAGTCCCTCCAGCCCATACCTGTTTGCAGAATCTCAGAAATCCAATCGAATATGTCTTTCCCCACAGGCAGCAAGTCCCGTACACACAGCTGGATCTGAAAGGGCCAACACAAGATGACAGAGTTCACAAGCAAGATTTGGGCAAGAGTGTGAAATTCCTACCCTCTTTATCTACCTCTGTGTAGCAAAGTTGCAGGACTGGTGCTTCTCCAACAATGACTGCAGTTATGGCCATACCCTCTTTTAGAGATATGTCTAAAACAACATCCTGACTATACACTGCATTTTTTTTTTCCTGTAACCGAGTAGCATGGGGAGAAACATAGATCCTAGAGGAGGTACACACAATCAACTGAAGACAGAAAATATTTAAAGGAGGAGAAGGGAGTAAGAAAATAAACAAAGGAATAGGTAGGTGTCCAGAAAAGCTGTGAATCAGTCCAGCTTGCCTAAGAGGATGTGATCAGCCTGATCTGTCTCAGAGCAAGGTACTGGTAAATCATCATCATCTACACTGCCCAGTTCCAGCAGACATTTGCCACCTGACACAGTTTTTCAGGACAGGGATAGAGAAATAGTAGATGGGCACAGAAGGAGGACAGCGTCATGCTGTAAGCACAATAAATACTCACTCAATTGGTTTCCCTCTGATCTCAGACATGATGGAGCTCTCCCCTCCCAAGTACTCATAGCAGAGGCTGAGAAAGTTGTATATTACAAAGGCTGCAAAGACATCAATCACAGTAAAATGACAACCAACTTCAAAACAGGTGCAAGGACCAAGAGTACAGGCAACAGACCAAACATTAGCAGGGACTGCTTATGCAGCACCTTTCCCTTCAAAGCACTCCAGATTATTTTCACTGCATTTATCATCCTACCTCAGCACTCACAAGACTATCTGAACAGGAGTTTGGCCAAGGTCCCAGGCCAGTTCCATGACTCATGCCAAAAGGGTCACAGAACCATTTAAAACTGTGGTCAGTCTCTGTTTTATTTGGCATCTTTAAGATGCCATTCTTTACAAGGTTCCTGTGCATTATTCCAGGACATTACACTGGTACTAAATAAACTGGAAAAGATATCTCTGATCCATCAGCCATATGTTATCTCCTGTACTTAACCTTTTAGCTGATGAACAGTTTGCCTCTGCCACGTAATCAGACTATAGACATAAGAGTTGGAGAAACAGAGGGTTTATAACAATCAGCGAAACTCTGTTTTCATATCTGGTGGAGATTTTTGCAAAACAAAAAGGCTCTGTGCTTAATTTTCTCAAAAGGATGAAATTTCTTGTGTGCTGAATAAACTTCTCCTTAGGCCACCTCTTCTCCACCTTCCCCAGCAACCTGGTACAGATGACAGATTGACCACTAATACTCTGCCCCATTTCAGTTCCCCATAACTACAGATATATCTCCTTTTCATGGGATCCAAACTCACTTAAATGTGCATGAAGTGAGCCTGTATACACCCTGTCTGCCACTCTCTTGACTTGTTATAATTGCTGTTGGACTTTCAAAGTTGTGAGAATTTTTAGGGCAAGGACTGTACTTCTGCATTTGTCACAGACAGCCCTGGGGCAAAATGACAGATTAGATGACCCTTCTTCCAACATTACATTCTACGGTCACCTGTGTCTGGACATTCCCTAGAATGACAACACCCAAATCCTACTTTTTGCCCCAAATAATCTGGGACGGAAACAGCAGTCTCAAGGAACTTTAAAATAAGAACAGAAACCTAATAATGTACAACACTGAGAAGCTGATCTCCCCAAGCAGCCAGTTATTAGACCTGAGGTCAATTTTTCCACATGAATGATCTTCCAAAGTCAGACATTCTTCTGTAAGCATCCAAACTATGCCCTGGCAAAGAGGTACTCCACGCTCCCCAAAACATTTATAGTCTCAAAACATTGTACTTATGGCTTGCAGACGTGTCTAGCTGGCAAGACTGCTATGGCACATAAAAGCCAGTGGTATACATGCTTCTGTGTATGTAATTGGGATATTGTTATTCCATCTGTAATCCTTATTATTGGGCAAAGTTCACACAGTAATGATTTTGCCAAAGCTTTAATTAGGACAGAAAACACCAACCATGGAAAACTTATTTAAATAACTGTGGTAACCCCTTTTGCCTTCAATTTTCCTGCAACTTAGCTGACAGCTCCCAGCACCTAGAGGAAGAAAAGCTGAGCTTTTCCTATTTTCCTCCAGTGACCCCTGCCCTTTGATGTGGTCATTACAATACCAGCTGCCCATTCCACAAGCACTAGGGAAGAGATGACATCAGAGGAAGAAAACAAAAAAAAATTAAAAAAGGGGAGAAATATCTGCCCATTCATCCCCAAAAGAAGTGCTAACTAGCAAAGCTCATCACAACAGCAAAGAACTCTTCTCCCATTCCTGATCCACATTCATCAGATGGTATTCATGATATCAACATAATAAAAAAAAACCCTAACAAACCCTATTTGTGTCAGTGTTACTGATAGCCTGGTTTGTACAGAAGCAGAGTCACATGAAAGAGTAACACCAAAACAGGCTCCTCCTAACACACACTACAAAATACAGTCCATAAATGGCTTAAGACAGCTTTCAAAATTTATTAGTAGGGTCATCTTCCACCATTCCATAACAGCCCACTTTGCAATGTAAAACCTTCCCAAAAAATAAAGAAGGTGGATGGCAAGAGAGGGAAGAGAACAGAAAGGCTGTTTTGAAGCAATTCCCAGGAAAAGTGAGGGAGAGAACCTGCTTTCCAAAGGTGTTTTCACCTCCACCTGTAGTTTTCTCACACAGGCCAACACACCGAGGTGAACTCTGGAGCATGGGCAGCCCCCTGAGCAGACGCTCAAATGTTTGCAAACTCCCAGAGCAAGAGAGGCAGAGGGATACTGGCTGTTGCTAAGAGAGCAGCAGGCTTCCTGCTGGACCTATACACACACACAGGGCAGGGAAAGAAAAAAACCAGGCCCAAACAAAGATGCCTTCTTGCATCACGTGTGTTTGCCATCTGCTGCTGCATCCAGAGCATTGTTGTGAATGTGAAGGAGGGCCTGCTGGTCCCTTCAGCTGATTAACTTGTTCACATGGCCAGGGGCAACTGTCTGCAATGCAGATCTCACCAAAACAACTGCACCGATCAGTTAAGTTCTAATGAGGGTATGGTGATAAATTGTCCTCAAAAATACACCGCTAGAGTGCAGTCTCTCCTGCTGGGTGGGTAGAGGCTTCTTCCAGGATGCAACCAGAAGGGAAGTTACAACAGCATTTACGAGAAAGTAACCATTTCCCTCAGATACAGTGCTAGTGGTATTACATCACTGCAGCAGATAACCAAAACCAAGCAGGTGCTCATCCTGAACATGGCACCCTCTCTTCTACAGGATTCCAAAGCACTTTACACTTCACCAGCCCCAGCACGTGGCCACTGTGCTACCCTGTGCAAGCACACAAGTGGCCATAGGACGAGACCAAAAGAATACATTGCTAACAAACTGCACCAAGAACGCAGGACAAAGCAAGTATCTGGCTGCTAAGTGCTGTTAGAAGAGACAGGAGCTAAGCAATACCTCACTTTCTGATGCCCAGATACCATCAGATTTTTTGGCTTTACCAAAAGTTTTTACCTTTCTGAAGCAAAGGGCCCCAGAAAACCAAAAACTTTGTCTCTACAGAACACTGGAGGGAAGGCTCATGCTCAGAGGCCAGTGAGGGAGAGGGTCAAGCTGGACAGGGCTTTGAGCAGCCTGATCTAGTGAAAGATGTCCCAGCCCATGGCAGGGGTGCTGCACTAGATGATCTTTAAATGTCCATCCTGACACAAACCATGCTATGATTCTATGATTTTCAGTCACTAAGCAAGCAAGCCATGGTCATCCATTTAGGCACACCATTCAGTAGGCGCCAGCGATGCTTTCTCCATGTTCTCAACCAGAAATAAAGTCCTCTCAGGGCAGAGACTTCCCACCTCCCAACCCCCCATTTTCTGTCGGACCCCTCCTTACCTTCATAGCAGTCCCGCACTGTGCCAAAGTAAACATAGTACTGGTCATTGGTGAAGAACAGGAGACTGAGCCATGAGTCAAAGGCATAAATGGGCACAATGAAGAGGATCCGAACGATGTAGCGCTGTTCGTTTGGGCAGCTATAGCAGCGGAGATGCATGTAGATCTGAGAGACGGAGAGGGGAGACCGGGATCAGCGGTATATGGAGCAGAGAGGAGAAAGTAGAACTGGAGAGTCAATTGGGCCAGGAAAAACAAACTCAGTAAATCACCTCTTGATTGCCTCCAGCAGCCTCAAGGTGATGAACATAAAAGAAAAGATAAATCACTATTATCATATGGCATTGATATAGCAACCCTTAGCTTGCAGAGAGGGGGAAGGAGAGGGAAAACGGAGGCATTTCTAATCTAGTTTCTTATAGGGATTGATTTATTTTTACATCACCTTGCCCACATTCTTTGGTTCATACCTTTTTTCCCAGTTATCAGTCCTATATTCCTGCTATCCTCTTTTAAGTACCTAAGATTCACAACAGTGCAGGCTGCTTTTCTCTGAAAAGGGAAGGCACATGCAATTAAGTGCATGCTTATTGCGAACATTCACTCTTTTGGCTGTTTTGGATGCTTTCGAGACTTTCACCTGAAACAACCTACGAGAGCCCTTTACAGCACATCCCAAAGCTGATAAGCCATAGCCCATCTGCTCAAAAGGTGTCATTCTGCACATGGGTGACAGCACAGCCACGAAGGGTCAGCCATCAGGGGAGCACTGTGCTCAAAGGAACCACACAGTTTGTTCTGTCTGACTGCACACATGCCAATCCCTCTAAGTCACTGGCTGGGGGGAGCACAGCATCGCCACCCTACCCGCTCCCACCACTCACAGCTCCTTAGCCATCATTAAACCCCACACCTTCTGCTTTTTCACAGAATATCCACCTCCTGGAAAAGGTATTGACCACAAGCACACCCTGAAGATGAGCACAACCCCTGTAATGCCCTAATAACACGGGCAGAGCTTCAGCACGAGTTGTGGGTATACTCTGTTGACCACGGAGCCAGCAGAGGCAAGGCCTCTGTACAGTAATTCTCATTGAGCTGCTGTCCCAGCTGCTGGAATTAGTAACAGCCAGCTGATTACATGCATGCCTCACCACTGACTGATTCTGCTGCCTGAGGAGGCACAAGCATTTGTTTGAAGCTTCACTCTGCATTTTGGGGTGCTGTGAGTATTCTCCAGAGACTAACAAAACATACACTGACAATCTCATCTTTCCATTGTAAGGGAGAGGGGCTTCTGTCTCCCCAGCTGTCTGTTGCTTATCCCTTCCTGGTCAAAATTGACTGAAGGGCTCAAAAATACTTCTGTTTCCTCTCCCTGTGAAGGGCTCAAAAATACTTCCAATTCCTCTTCTTAACCCATGAGGAGCTCACAAAAACCTCATTTCCTGAGGAGAACAGGTTGAAAATAAACGAACAAACCTTAGAGATATTTTTGCCCTGCGACAATCCCAGTGACACATCTCATCCAGCACAGAGACAGCTGACACCAGAGTTCAGATGACTCCAAGCTTTGCCCTTGGGATGTCAAAAGAGCCCTGTGATCCGTGTGCCTAGGAGAGCACAGGAACTGCTGCCGTGTAAGAGGACAACAGCGCGTTTCAATCAACAGTGTCTCTCTGGCACTGACCTCCATCAGTTTCTTCAGAGAAGGGCATTAATGCCTAACTGTGCAATGTTATACTGCAGAGGAAAATTTCTTCCTACCCTCAGCAGGTGATCAGTTTGACAGGAGGATCCATGGCACTTGTAATTGTTACCCAAGCTGGTGAAACTGCAGGTGTTACTCTTATTCATCTGTGACTAATCCATTTTCTACCTTCACTAGCCCCTGTACTCCATCAGTAGGCTGTACTTTTCTAGACTCTAGTCATCACTCTGGAATCTATGATCCAACAGGTACAAAACACAGGTTGATAAATAACAGGGCTTGTGTTTCCCCACTGTATTTTTCAGTTCACATGACAACCGCATGAAAGAGAGGGACAGAACAGGATGCAGGGTTTGACTTAATATGGCTCCCAGGACACCTGCCCCAGAGAGAAGGGAGGGGAAAAAAATTAAAATGAAACATTTCCTGCTACTCCTTTCCGCAGCAGAGCTCAGCCTGTGGAATCCACTGGCACAGGAGATCAAAGGAGGAATGTCAAACAACAGGTGACTAGGTTCTTTCAGCTAACAGCTGACACAATTTAAAAAATGGCAAGATTCATCTAAAGACCTGTGAAAGAACAGCCTGAGATAACACACCTTTCTGCAAATCTTCAAGAGATGGCCAAATGTTTTACACCTGCAAGTTTTAAAGAGTGTGCTTCCTCTCCATTCACACTATGGAAATGGCCTGTTCCTTCATGTGGGGAAAAGGAAAGGATGAGAAGTACAAGTGACAGAGTTTTACCTGATGGCAGGTGATGAGCAAAGCTGTCCATACAAAGAAACCTGAGATAGCCTGAGCAGCAGTGGTCATGAGGAATATTGGCTGCTCCACAGCCGTGGGGCTGCCATCCTCCGGCATCCAGGAGAAGTTAGGAGCCACAGCTGGAGTGGTGGCAGTTGACCCCAATTTCGGGGCTGCAGTGACATCAGTCATCATTATCATGGTGCCTTTTGGTGTGAGGTTCCAGTTGGGATTGCTAAATAGCTGCCCACGAACCAAGACCTGTCAGGGAAGAGAACCACAAAGCAATTGAACCCAGCTGAAAGGAGTCAGGAATGTAACAGAACTTTGCACCTCTCACATGCCTTTCACCAGGCTGCTCACAAGTTTTATGAACAGGACCTGGGTAAGCCTGCCACTGCCACCCCTCGTGATATAACAGATCACATGGTACTCAGGAACCTCTGACAGCCTCCCAGAGATCATGAAATCCAGCCACTGCCATCATCACCCCCCTTCTGCAATAAAAATATATAAGATGAAGACAGCATTCACCAGAGATCACAGAATCACATGATGGTTTGGGTTGGAAAGGACCTTAAAGATCATCTAGTTCCGAGCTCTGTGCTGTGGGCAGGGACACCTTCCACTAGACCAGGTTGCTCAGAGCTCCAACAAACCTGTTCCTGAACACTTCCAGGGATGGAGCATCCCTAACTCCTCTGGGCAACCTGTGCCAGTGTCTCACCTTTCTCACAGTAAAGAATTTCTTCCTAATATCTAATTTAACCTACTCTCATCTTAAAGCCATTTCCCTTAGTCCTATCACTACACACCGTTGTAAAAAGATCAGAAGGAAGCATCTAAATAATCTGTACTGGAAAATGACAGGCACACCTAAGTTAACAGCTCTATTTTCCATGGGTACAGGCTATTCTGCTGTGTCCCAATGTCATGGTTAGCCTGCCAAGCAGCAACAAGCAACAAGAACACGTGCCACAGTGTCCCTGTGCAGGAAGGGGGCAGGGAGAATATCCTAATTCCTCCAGCAAGCAGTCCCCACCTCTCCTACTGCCATGTTGAAAACCACACTCAGCCCAAATCACCCTCATTGAAGCATACGCACTGAAAGCTCTTCTCATTTTGACAGCACGAACAGCATGAAAGTCATGCTTTTACCAAAATTTGTATGGCACGGTACATTTAGCCAGCCTGTTACTAACTTTACATTGTTCTCTACATGATGTGAATTTAACCTGATTGGCTTTTAAAAGCCAGCTGACACATAAAAACTCATGCAGAACACAAGAATACGCAAGATTTCAAAGCAGCATGACCCTTGGCCATTTCCTGGATAAAAAGCTATCTTCTTTCAATGGAACAAATTCTTGAAGGTCTAAGATCTAAAGTAGCTATTATTTTCAATTTGGTCATAAGCAGGCTCTAGTGTGACCTCTGGATTGTAGGAAGATAATCCACTTAAACCAAGATCACAAGCAGGCAGCCATTGGTTCTATCCATTAGAAGAGCTGCTTCTGATGTGACTATCAAAGGGAACAGCATAATACTGCCTCCTTCTGATAACCTCCTAATATTTTTCGGGATAGCCCTTCTATAAAAGCCCAAGACACAGCTCTTACCCAGGCCTTTATGATCAGTGGGTGGAAAGGGCTTTAGAAAGGCCAATGATCCATTGCCACATTTTACAGCTGCAGCAGGGAAGGACACATCTGTCATCTACTGACAGGTTGTTACAGAACACGAAATATTCACAGAGGAACTGCCCCAGCCTTGCTTCACCTGAAGCCACAGTACAAACCAGGGAACAGGTACCCAGTAAAAGCAGAGCGCCAGTAGCAAGTCCTTTCCACATACACACTAAGGTGTGCAAACGGTCCCTTCAGCACAGGCTTTTCCAGAACACACTCTCGTATCAGTGATGTGCAGCAGTCTGATGTTACCTTATGTCACACTCCACCTCCTTTCTGCTTTCTTCCATAGGGGAAAGAGGAAAATCCTGGGAAATACCCAGATTTGTTTAAGCATGAATTATCTTACTATAGGTGGAGTTGCACAACTGCTGTGCTTTAATTTACAAACTAATCATCAAACTTGGCTTTTCTTCGTTCTTTCCAGTTGTTGTTTTTCCAAAATATCCCTGCTCTGAGTTACAGCTTTCCATAACTGCATGTACAGTAGGGTAATTCCTTTCCAGTCCTGATCAGTACAGGAAATATAACTTAAGTTTTGAGCTTCTAAGCATACACACACACATTTTGTTATCTGTAGTGTATCTAAAAATTTGGAGAGATGGAGGCTGGGTGGAGATGTCACAAATTAGCAAGGTTTTCATTGATTTGAGAAGAGAGGGATTTCTACCCAAGTAACTTATGAAGTAACTGAACACGCACACTGCTGAGAGTGCTTGCACAAAGCTCAAAAAGGGCACATCTAGAATGAAATCAGAGCAGATGCACCTGTGGTTAACCTAGCTCTAAATAAAGTCCAGCCAGTTGCAGTCCTGCACATCCCAGTGCACTTTGGGAGGTATGCAAGACAGGAAGCTGCTAAGCCCTTCCTAAAGTTCATGGGGGAGAAGATCTGTACAGCAGACCACAGGTGCCAGGAGGAACAGGACCTGGACCTCCGCACTCCAGCTAATCAAACCACATCAATGGCACAGACCCAAATGCAGCATCAGTAACATCAGCAGAACTGAGGATCTGAAAGGAAATTCTTCTGTGTCTCTGCATTCATTTTAAAATAAGCGGAAACAGCAAAAAGTGATCAACAAGCATTTTGTCATGACAGGGGTTATGTATTCAGAAGCAAGGTCACTTATAAATTGAAGTTGTGTATGTAATCTTAACACTGCCCCCTTGTGATTATAAATCAACAGCCATTAACTACATGATTGTGCATCATTCTTCACCTAATCCCCTTCAATTCATACAGTCATTGAAATTAATAACTTTTTCCACCACTGTGTTCTGAAAGAAAACACACAAACTCTCTTACAACAGGGCTCTACATCTCCTACCCAAACCACCTCACCCACAAGCACTACTCCCCTGTTCCTCAGGGTTGCCCCTGAGGAGAGCTTTTTATTTCCTCCGAAATCTGCAAAATTAACATAAACTTTCCAAATTATCCCTTCTAATCTCCTCAAGTCCCACACATCACAGCTACAGTGACAGGTATAAGCAGTGCACAAAGCTGTTGTGAAATACTACCGTATGCAAGAAGCTGAAGCTGTAAGAGCAATTCTGATCTATACTTAAGAAGCAGACAATAGCACAGATGCCTGGAGACTTAACCAGTAGAGTGGATTTCAGCTCATTCACTACCACCAGCTCAGTCTGCTAGCTCCTCTTCTGCCTTGTTAAAAAGAGCATTGTGAAGGTGGGCTGTGGCAACTCTCTCAACAGGCCTTGCTTCTGAGATGCCTCTTCCCCACTGTGCAACAGGACACAAGCCCAGTAAAGGTGGTGCCTAGGAACATGTCACAACAAAAATACTGCCTTGATAAGCTACGGATCCAGTACCTTGGTATCAGCAGCTTCCCTCTTACCTGACATTGTGAATGTGTTTTGACACTTATTTCTTGGACACCTACCTCCATCACAGCCCAAGTCAGTGCCACAACACACCTTCCTGCATCCTGTCATGCCTGGGTAAAAAGGTACTTTCCAAACAGCCAAAAAGCTATTCCCTGTTCACCTCTATCTTCTCCATTCTCCCACTTCGCTACTACAGTTGTGCAACAACCTGACATCAGCCAGGCTCCTGGCTGTGATCTCTTTCCTGGTGCTCCTCCCAGCTGGCTGTATTTCTCTGTTGTTTCTTGCGCATTTTAAGCTCCCTGGGACAACCATCTTTTTGTTCTCTGTCCATACAGTTCCCAGCACTGCAAGGTACCAAACCATGAGGAAAGCACTTGATATTACCATATGTCAAATCAGGGACATTTAGAAACCTTAATTACCAATGCAATACGAACCAATCTAATGCATAATAAATTTTGAAGTGTTTCTTACTCTTCTGCCATATCCTGTTTACTCTGCCCACCTCTTTCATCTCCACCTCACTGCTTTCAGTTGAAGGGAGAGTAAAGTTCCTTGCACACTTATTCTCCCTCTGGAGAGCTCTTCTAAATATATCAAAGGAAAATATTTCAACACTTCTAAATTTCACTCTTGGAGCTTTCTCCATCTCCAAGTGACTACCTTGCTCCCCCCGGAGGTAACCTGCAATATAACAGGACCAGAACAGAGAGCCACGAAAAGCACCAAACTTTGGAAACTGGAAACAAGCACACATATAAGTACATCTAAGTAAACACCTAGGGCTTTTGGACGCAGGTTAGGTGTATTCCAGGATGGCCACAGGAAACTTGGGTTATAGCTAGTATGATTCTTCTACATGGGCTACAGGAGCTTCTGGGAGTGCTGAGGTCCGTGTGAGGTCCGTACACAACCACCTCCCAACGTGGAAGGCAGAGATCACAGCCCCATCCCCTACAAGCTGGCACCTGTTCCTGCCCAGATGTCATTACAAGTTGGGTACTTTAGCGCAAGACAAGGCCTTGTGCTGCCAGGGCATCAGCTTAAACACCAACCTAGTACCTCTTACACTTATCTAACACATCTTCTGGAAACACTTTAGGAGTACTAGGGGGTGCTCTCAATGCAAGGAGGGGAAAAGAAAATGAAACAAAGCCTGTGCTATTTCTATCAAGATAACTATCCTGATAAAAACCTAGAGATGCAAAACACTGTTACTAAGATTCTTGGAAGCTCCAAATGGCATGGGGACCAGTTCTCTTAGAGACACAACATAGATGTAAAGTAGCAGGGATGTGTCCACATGGCCTGCATCCACATTAAAAACAGCAGCACACTAATTCTCTATCAGGAGCAGATTGCCAGTCCTGTATCTTTTGGAAACAGAGACCTTCTGTCTCCAGCATTAACGTGGCAGCTTCTTGTGCTGAAAATAAACTCCGAACACAAAACAGACAGGATGTGGCATAAGTGAAAACAAAAAACTTCATTTTTGGCTTGCATAAGGGCATGGAAAATGTCACCACTGAGGAGGAGCTATTTCTACATAAAGATAAACAAACATAAATATAAAAACCTCATTTCTGACATAACAAAAGTGGTGTAAGAGGAGGGAAGAAAGGTTCAGGCGTGGTCCTTCAGTTCCATGGGGTATATCTGAACACATATTCAACCACAATCTAGTGAAGGAGGAGGTGTCTTGCTGAGCAAGACCCACCCCAGTGCCAATAGGAAAAGAACCCCAAACGACAGGACTCAGAAGCTGTTCTCTCCCATCTGCAAACACAATCTGTGTTTTTAAAATAGATCATCTCATCCGAGGCTGAAAGTATTTAATTTCTAAACTGCTGAGCGAGCAGAGAATGATACACAAAGCTATCCCATGAAAGAGTCTTAACAGCTAAGCCTCCTTCTGGTGTACAAGACACAAACAAAAAAAACCCACACATGACCTGGCTGCAAGGTTCTCCTGGAGAGCTACAAGACAAGAAAGTGTTCTTCCTTAAAGCCCACTCCACACTTACATTGCATTAAATATCCACCATACCGAACTTTGTTAAAATACCACAAAACCATTTTCCATTCCCTTCAAATTCTTATTCCTCCAAGAGTTTCTCCATTAAATTATCTTTATTCTGGATCCAAAAAGGCCAACACAGAAGTGTCATGCAGTAGATAAATCAGAGCCTGAACTTTCTGCATCTATTAGGACACAAGCAAGAGCTTCATATCAGTGAAAGCAGCAGCTTAATGTTTTTTGACAATGTGCCCTACACTTACAAGGAATACAAAAACACAGAACAAAATGGTTCAAGGTTTATTTCAGACTATTTTAATTATAACTACCTAGAATTGCCAACTGGGACCAGCTCTTGCTATTGTGCTAGGTATATATGATAAATAATTAATTTAAGGTCTTTTCAACACCCAAAGGAATGGCATCACCAGCTGAATTGGCAAAAGAGAGGAAAAGGAGCAGGTAGGACAAAATAGCACTACACAGTAAGGGAGTCACTGGCACAGCTGAAATCAGTGATAGCAATCCAAGAAAAATCAAATGCTTTTACATTTATTACTTCTTAAATTGCTTTTGCTCTCTGGGGTGGCATCTAGTTTACTTAGCTATGAGACATGAAAAGGTCCCAACAGTGCATTTTTAAGCTCTCCAGCAGCACTCCCAAAACAATCGGAGTTAAGTATGTGACCTGGCATGCAATTTTAACTTGTACAACTCATTTACATTTTACTGCTCATGCTGGGCAAAGCTTTCTTAACTTCAAGTCGGTGAAAGTCACCCCACAACACATACTTGACACACAGACACACACAGGTAACTCTGAACACACATGAGCAATGCTGTGCTCAGTCAGAAGACAGGCACTCACCAGACTTACGAGCACACGCACTGCTTGCATCTACAGTTACCGCACTCCATGTCAGCTTAACGCACTTGTCTGCCTGCACAACAGATGCAGATCCAAATGCCCTTCTCCTCAATGTTATTTCTTTAGAGGAGCGAGCAGTCTGAGGAGGTGCCCCACTGACAATTTCACAGCTATCGGTACAGTCAGCGAAACAAGAGAAAAGCGTCACTGGGACAGAAGACCAGTAGCATCAGCAAGAGTGGAGCAGGGAGCCATTAGCTCAGAAGCAGAAGGTAGAGAAGTCAGGCACCTAAGGAAGACCAAACCACAGGGCAAGGTACACACCCACTAAGCCACACTCGAGAGATGATCCAATGCCTACATACACACAAGACCGCACTGTACACACAAACAATTTCACCTTCAACAAGGTCACACCCCCACTTTTCTCATTTTAGGGAAATTAAAATCTGAGAATACCACAAAAATCTTCTCCACTTCCAGCTCAGATGGCCCCCACCCATTTTGCTAGCCCATAGTCATCCCAAGAGAAGCTTCCCCTCCCTATGTGCCCATTAAAAAACTCAGAATCAACAACAAAACCCTTTTACCCTGAGCCATGCACTGTTCTTTCCAGAGTTTTTTTCTGCTCTATTAATTTCTGTTGTCTCACTGTATTCGCACAGCCCTCCTCCCCCCATCCTCCTCCTCCTTTTTTTTTT
>VZTE01001811.1:1489005-1512303 GCA_013397775.1 Eulacestoma nigropectus
CCGCGCGCCCCGCCCACTGCCCGCGCGGGAGGGGGAACAGGGTGACGTCACCGCCCCTCTCTTAAAGGGGCAGCGCCGCCGGGGCGGGTGGCGCGGGGTTGTTCCGCAGCGCCGGGAGGAGGGATGGGCTTCCCGGAGCCGGGCACCCGGGCGGTCCGGCGACCCAGCAGCTCTGTCCGCCCGCCAGGCCGCCTAAGGGCACTGCTGGCCTCAGGAAGATCCTCCTGCAGGCAGATTTTCATCTCGACCTCAGCGCCGTTTTCCCCCAGACTCCGAGTGAAACAAACATACGCAGAGGTGTTGGAAACCAAAGCCGTGCCTCCGCTCAAGCCCCAACAAGGCACTTTGAGGTTAAAAAAAAAAAAAAAAAGCGCCAAACAAAGAAAGTAAACGCACCACGCCCTAGAATATTTAATGCGACTGTGTTAGCAAAAGGAGGTGACATCCTACCCGAGATAAGGTTGATGATTCTCTCCTTTTCTCCTGCTCCTTTAGAAGTCCGCTTGCCCTCCTGAAACACAGATGCACGCCTGGAGCTGCTACCCTACATGTCCCAAAACGGCAGTGCATTCCCCCTCCGTCCCAGGCCAGAACTCCTACCCCAAACACACTCATGGCTCCTGGACCCTGCCAGATCACGGCTCTGCTGCCTCCACCACGCTGTAGGGAGGGCAGTGTTGTCTTACACAGAGGAAACGTTCCCCTTTCTCACAGAAAAGAGGATTTACTATGGAAAAAGTCCAGTGTCATTCTGATCCAGCAAAATCACACTCAAAAACGGAGACAGGACCAATGCAGGATAGAGGCAGCCGCAGAATACCCCATACCCCTGGAACTACCTTCCTCTTCCCTCCTACTCTCTCAGCCCTGGAGCTGGAAGACGCATGCAGCAGGGAAACAAAGGAACAGCTCTTCCTGCTTGGCTGGCAGAGAACAGGCTTGGAAAGAATCTGCAAAGTCACCAAGATCCATCATTTATTCCCAGCAGGTGTTTCTGAAAATAAGTTTCAATGGTTTTACAGAGCCTGGAAGAAACAGGCCTCTCATCAGGATAATGCAGGGATGCATAACTATAGGAGCAGCAATTTAGAAATACATCAGTATTAAAATTTAGTATTTTACTGCCAGACAGGTCAGACAACTAAAGGAGGAGAAACCCAAACCAACCACACCACTGCAGACACCAAAGCAGCAGGTGCCACTTCACAGGGAGTTCAGTCTGTTTGCATCAGGCACTATGCTGTTGTCAGGTGCTCCACGCCCCTCGCCTTCAGGACTTAGGTCTGAAGACAGAAGAAAGCAAAAAACACAAAATCCAGGGTCCACCTCTGTCAGAGTCAGTGCACACCAAAAACCAACGGCGTGGAAAGGCCCATCCCTCTCCTCCTCAAGGCCAGATGCATAGGACGCCAGAGGCTCAGATCCAGGAACAAAGAGATCCTGAATCAGATTTCACATAACTCTTGCCTGTTCCAAGGCTGCAACTGCAGAGATCAGCTCAGGTTTATTTTTAGGCGCTTCAGTCCTGTGTCTTTTCTTCCAGTAATTCTGATCAAACTTGTTCCTGGAATTCAGAAACAGGTTCAGCCGCAAGTCCGTGCTTCCTGTGTGTAAGATGTGACTCCCAGCAAAGATGCCAGGGCCATTAAAGGAAGAAATGACAGATGCTGGCGTCACTTTATCATTTTCTACTTTATTACTTCAAATTAACAACCACGATAAAGCTCAAAAAAGTCCAATATTTACACAGGAAAAAAGTACAAAATCCCCCCCAAAGTTCTTCAGGTTTTTTTTTGTTTTTTTAAATTACAAAGTAATAAAAAGTTTTGCTCTTTAATTAAAAAAAAGAGAGAGACAGTAAGAGGGGTAAATAAATTAGGAAAAAAATAGGGAGGAAAAATAAAGTGTTAAATAGAAAGGGTAAAAACAAACAAAACAAAGACTAACCCCACCCTCCCCGCCCTGCCAACAACCCATCGGCTCCACACTACAGTGACAGTGTGTCTGCTACAGGCCATAGGTCGCAGTGGTGATCATTGTGTTTCAAAGCCCCAAGTGCCACAAAGCAGCTTGAGTATTCCTAAATTATATTTAAAAACAACTAAAGTGGGGGGGGAAGGGGGGGGGGGACGGGTGGGAGAGGGCAGGAAGGGATTGTGCATGTATTGGTGGATCTTACTTGGGGTTGCATGAGGAAAGGAGAGAGTAAGAGCCATCGCTCTGAAAGAACTCCAAACTCCCGTTTCTGTGCGCCCCTCTCTTCTCCTCAAGTCCCACACTCTCTCCGCAGGAATTAAAATAAGTTTTAATTAAAAAATAAAAATAGAAAAACACGCACAGCCAGACAAAAAAAAGACCCCGCTGCAGGAATGAGAAGTGTATTTCTCCCTGTATGTCAGCTCCAACAATCCCATCCTCCATGGGACTAGGTGCGTCTCCAAAGAGATCCCTCGGCGTGTGAGGACCGCTTGGATTTCAGGGAAGGCTGGCACTTCTCCCAACAGCCAAAAAAGAAACCGCAGAGAAGCCACCCAAGGAAAGGAAGCCCGAGTCAATGATTAGGCTGTTGCCACAATTCCCCTCACAGCTTAAAATCTGTTTAATGCTTGAGAAAATAAATTCTGTTATAATAATAAAAATCAGACTTCTACCATCAAGTGTGGCTGGAATCTGATTCCCTCCTGGCCCACAAGGCTCCTGAAAAGAACAAAACAAAAAAAAGACCAAACAAAAACCTCACTCACCCACCACCAACCCCTGCCCTCAGAAAAAAGGAGAGCAAAGTTTAAATTTATATGGCTAGAAACCATATGATTTGAAAATAATATTTAAAAAAAACCGTAACGCAGGAGAAGATATCCAAGAAGAAGAAAAATAAAAAGAGAGAAATCAAAACCAGGAGCAGAGAGCCAGGAGAGGGAACTGAGGGTAGCCAGTGGGGGCAGCGGTAGGGGCTGGGGGGCAGCGGAGGTGTTCCCGCACGGCTCCCGCGTCGACAGCTCCTCGGAGGCGCTCACGCCGGGGACAGGTGGCCCTCTGGAAATGGCTCACACCAGCGCGGGGGCACAGCTCGACTCCTCATCGTTGGCAAAAAGAAATTCTGTTGGGTTTTTTTGTTTGGTTTTTTTTTTGTCTTTTATTTTTTTTTTAGGTTTTTGTTTTTTGGGTTTTTTGTTTTTAAAAAGAAAAATACAGTGAAGACACTAGAAAGGGAATTCAAAAGAGAGAAAAAGGCAAGAGATGTTAGGAGTGAAGGTTCTTCCCAGCACTTCCAATGCCAGCTGGAGTGTAACAAATCAAATCAGCCCTTTCTTCTACACTCCTGCCTCCCCTCAGAGTTACCTTGCCCAGCTACGGTCGCTTCCTCTACAAGAGGCACTCAGTAGCTGTACAAAGTCTTGCACACTTGATTACCTGCTCAGCACCCTCCTTCCCAACACTGTGACACTGCCAGAAAAGCATTCATGAGGAACTAATGAAATGGCTCCTCAGCCCAGCACCTTCTCCACCCTTCCCATCCTCCTAGAGAAATGGAAGCTGCCTTTACACCTAAGACAATCTGTCCCCTCAAGGTTTTGGCAGCCAACCTTTACTATTCCCTCTGAAGCCAAAAAACATCTCAAAGTAAGGTGAAAGGAAAGGAAATATACCAATCCCCTGTAACAACAAAGTCTTAACCTAAGGTTTTTTTTCCCCAGCAACTCCCTCCTCAGAGGTTCCCAGGCATGAGTACAGGCTCACCTAAGCAAACACTGGTCCAGTGGCAATTGCTCCTCACTTCCCAAGGTGATCAAATGGCACACTTGTCTACAAAAGAAAAGGAAGAGTTGCTAAGGACTGGAGAGGAAGAAAAAAGCAAAATATACACCAAAACAGAGAGGCTGCACGTTTCTTTCAGGACCCCCTCCCTCTCAAGACTCTACTGCTTCACTTCTCCAAACCACCGTGGTCTGGAAGACAATCAGATGAAGGCTTACTCCAGGCAAAGCAGAGAGCTAAAATGGCAGTACTGAGCATGGCCTCCAGAAAACATATAACTGAAGAGCAAGGGTTTAACTTGGTACCTCTGCCCTCACCACACCAGAAGTTTTCAGCTCATGTCAGTTCCAGCAGATCAGGCAAAAACTGCTCTGGGGCCTGTAGACCTTCTGGAACATCCAGGCCAAGGCCAGGAACATCACAGCAGGAACTCACCTGTGATGCTGAAATCCGTGACACTTCTTGCCGCCCTGTGAGGTCAGATGAGGAGACGTTGGCAGGAGCTCCTCGGTGTAACCTCATGCTGACCTTCCGCTCCCTGTCCACTCTTGAGATTGCTCTGGGGGACGTGTTGCCTGTTGGGGCAGAGAAACGTCGAGACAAGAATATCAGTCAAAATATATTGGTCTCCAGCCAACAACAGGGGTGGTACCCTCTCCCAGCTCTTCCACCCCCCTCACCGGACTGCTGGATTCGGGAGGTGGGGGTGGAGGCCATGGGCTCGGTGACATTGCGAAGACGGTTGGCAGTGGCTCCGGCAGGGGGGCCAGGGGGCAGCGCTCGTGTGGCTGACCCTCGGAGTTGCCCCATCCTCTCCTCTCGCTCGTGCTCTCGCCGCTCCCGATCCATATCCTCAGGGTTCCGGGCTGCTCCCTGAGAAGAGAAACCCCCATGCCACACACAGCTGTCAGGCAGGAGAGGCAGCAGCAGCCCCGGACAGAAAACACACGGTGCTCCGTCACACCAAGGAAGTGGAACTCCATCCCCAAAACTACCCCCACCATCTTCCACTGCACTGAAAAAGGACCTCATTCTATTTCATAAAGAAACAAAGAAAGCATATGGAACTACAGCTGTTATTGCAATCCATGTCTGTGTCCCAGCTCCAAATATAGTTCTCTCCTGAAAAATTATCTCTACCTACCTCTAGCTATAGATCTACTGACACATGTGCTCCATCAGACACACTCACTAATACAACAGCAGCTATACCCCCAGTTACACACCAAACAACTCTGCCTCTTTTTCACTCTACCTGGTCCCTTTGCTCAAGCTGTTCACTGAGGCTAAGCACAAACAGCAGGCAGTTTCCAACTTTCCTCCCCCACCTCCGTGATACAAACCAACTCTGGTCCAGCCCTTTTGCCAAACACACTCACAAATTTAAGCATGTTCCAGTCAAAGACGTAGTCGTAGGAGAAGCCTTGGCGGTGGAAGAGGTTGCGGAAGAGTTGCCGCAGGTACGAGTAGTCAGGTTTATCATCAAACCTCAGTGAACGGCAGAAGTTGAGGTATGTCGAGAACTCAGCTGGAGAGAGCAGAGAACAGTTGGTGGCTGTTGTTGGCCATCCAACCTCCCTGGTCCCACCATGGAGCCACTGCAGCATTTCAACAGTGGCTTGCTGGACCAGGACAGCACAAACACAGAGCTGTGTAACACAAACTGAGCCTGCTGGTTGCAGCGCTTTGGCCACCAAAAGGATCCCATCTCTCTTTTTACCAGAGAAAATGTTATGCATCTCTTTCTGTCGGCTTCTCCAAGCAAGACCTAGCAAGTCACGGTGCCTGCTGAAAGACAGTAGGAATGCGGGCCTAAAGAAGAGCTAGAGATGAACTTTGGGAAGTTCAACTCAGAACAGAAGTCCTCCTAGCTCAGTAGCCTGTCGTAAGCAGTGGCCAAAAGTAGACAAGAGGAGAAAGAGTGGGGCAGGCATGTCTGACACTTCCACCAACATTAGCCTAACACCTAATTTCAGCTCCAGGAACTTCCTGATCTGGATGTAGTTTCTAACTATTTAGTAATCCTCATAGGATCTCTCTTCCATGTACTTGTCCCATCTCCTTGAACTCCTGTAAGCTTTAAGTATCCACAACATCCTCTGGGGAGGAGTTCCACAGGTCTACTACAGGCTATGTGAAGAACCACATCTTTTTGTTTTGAAGCTGGCAGAAACCAGCTTTGTTTTTCTTCCAATAAAAAAACTGGGGCTACCAAATAATCGGCTCCCATCCAAACTTCTGTAGGCATAGACAGAGCATAGACTTCTATCATCTCTCTACCCACCTCTTTTTCATGTTCCAGCAAACTCGTTACTTGTGCAGAAATCAAATCACCTCTGGTCACCCTTTCAGCCCTTTCCTGAGCCTTTTCTCGGTTATACCATCTCGGTTATCCTTCGTGAAACAGTGGGATGGACCAGAGCTACACAGTGCATGCAAGGTGCAAGTGGGCCGTGGGTTTATGCATACTGGGCTGCTTTCCTAGTAATTCCTAACGCTCCCTTTCCTCAGCAGCCACCAAGCACAAAGTTGATGTTTTCACAGACCCATCTATTGTAATTGCAGCAGCTCATTGGTGAGTGGCACTGGTCAGCCAGAGCCTACTACTGTGCATATGACATGAGAACCAAGACTTCTCTCTGTTCTCACATACACAGCTCCATGTTTACCTACAAAGAACTGCATTTGCCACTTTATTGCCTGGTCATTTCTGAGACTCCTCGTTAACCAGTAAAAATTCAGCATCATCGGCATACCTTCTCAGCTCAGTGTCCACCCCCCTTCCAAGCTGCTCACAAGGTCCTAAAGATCCCCCTCTCAGCACTCTCACACTCTTACTAATGTAAATTTTGACTGTCCACAAAAACACATTTCCCGCTTCTGAGCCCGAACTGTACCACGACCGCTCTGTTATCCTTCTCATCACCGGCGTCAGCAGCACCTCCTGGTCTGTGGTGCTGGGCACTGCCCTTTAGGATTCAAGATTCCAGGGGGTTTCAGCGGGTGTACAAGCCAAGCAGCAGACAAGACAGCCATCAAGATGAGAGCACTTACAAGGGTACCCTTTGCAGAGCACCTCGATGGGCGTTGACATCTTTTTCTCGCTGATCCTCTCGTACTTTTGGCGCTTGGTGGCAGCCTTGAGGCCCTGCCAGGGCAGCGAGCCCAGGTTGAAATACATGAGCACATAACCCAGGCTCTCCAGGTCATCACGGCGACTTTGCTCTGTGAGAAGTTACAAAGGGGCAAGGAGTGAGCAGCAACCAAAACTGCTTTGGCAATCACATAGCTTTGGAGGTGGACACAGAACTGAACAACCACCCCTCTCTCTTCTCTGGTAGATTTCTATAGACAGACAAACTTGTAGAAGACATTCCAGAGCAAATTCCTGTGATGATGGTCATACTACAAGAGTTAAGGTGCTCCTCTCCCCATACAGCCCAACCCACTTCATAACTAATGACTCTGACTACCTCCTCACTTGGACAAGCTTTAATTCACACAAGAATTTCACATCTCAAGAACTGCTGCAGCAACCCTGCCTACTTTGCTCTTCCCAGTCCCAGAGGAAGGGCACCTACACTTCTCCACCCAGAATGATTCTTCAACCCAGGGATTAGTCATGACAGAGGTAGTCACAGAGAGACAAAGCTAACAGAGGTAAGTCCAACACAGCCCTTTCAAACACATCTTCTAATTAAACTGCTGATAGTCTTCAAGCAGGGCACAAACAAGGAACTAGGGACCCCTTCTTGTAGTAAACAACTTCGTTGATAGTTTAGAGAAGCCTAACAGGTAATGTGCAAAGAAGTCTTTCCAGCTTGGTGACATTTTTCCAGCTGTGGAGGAAAGAGGCATACTTTGAAGAAAAAATTCCCCTCCAGATGGGGAATGACTGTGCAACTGGCATCACTACCGACCCTACTCAGAGCAAGGACTGCCCTTAGGATGCCATTGCAAGGACCCATCTTTAGATGCTTACTTATGAAACAAAAGAAATTGGCTCACAAAAAAACCAACATTTCACACTGACCTTGTTCTCTGGAATAGCCAAGCCATTTTTAAGTTTCAAGACAGCTCAAGAAGGATTTGATGTAGAATCTCAACAACTGCAAATGTTGTCTGGTTAACTCCTCCCAACTCCTCCAACATGCTTGCAAATTCATCTATAAATCTTGCCAAGATTGTCTTGTTCTTGTTTCCCTCCCAAATAAAATAAACACTTTGGAGAAAGTACTTTACATCTCGAGAAGAACAACAACTGACATAGCAAACAAGCAGGCAAAATATGGCTAAAGGGAGAGCACAGGGATAGAGGAAAGACTAAAGAGCTTCATCTATTGGATTAGTTTACTGCAGCACATTTTGCTGGATTCAGTGCCACATCCTGGAAGATGCTGCAGATTATGTACTAGTCTCTGGGCTGTCAGTATCAGATACATGCTACCACCTGCCCCATTCAAAGGCCAGTAGATCACTACAACTATCTCTTTTTCTGTTAGCTGAGCTGAATCATGACAAAAGAGTAGCTGTAGCAGGTCACAGATACACAAGTCCAAATGTAACAACACAAGCTGTGGGTCAGAAGGCTCTTTCTTCCTCGTGCCTCTCTCTCATAACCTCCTAGTTGTTTTGAGAACTGAGGGCTTGGCAAGTTAGAACAGTTGAGGGGGAAAAAAAAAGTACTGTGGTTGCAGAAGAAAAGGAGGGTCTTGTCACTCCATAGCTGATAGAAGAGAACATTTGAGTCAAAACACATGAAACACCATAAAAATGCCACATTCCAAGATGGCAGAGGAGAAAGCAGCTCTGCAGATTCCCTAAGTGTCTTACTTTGAGCATACAAAAATAACAGCATTTTCTGACCTCGCTAACTTACAGCCTCAAGTTGCCCACTTTAAAGGGGCTAATACTTCCTAATCTTATCAGGCTACTGCCGAAGATAATTACATGGCTGTCTGGGAGATACTTAGATGCTATGACAGGAGCAGAGAAAAGAAACCCAGTTTTGCATTTGGCCTAAGGTTGGGATACGTGTACTCTCAAGAGGGCCACGATTACTCACCATGCATATCAAATAAACAAAACTAAACAATATTGGCTAATGACCTACATCCTTAGACAGAAGGCATGTGGAAATGGAGTCAGAACACACACTCGGGGCTTGAAAGCAGAGGAGACAAGAATAACCTCAGTCCTGCAGTCTTGCCAGCCCTTGACTTATCCATGCTGTAGCTTTAACACCTCTAACTGTGGCTTCTTGTCTAGAGCGTGGTGGTTCCCCTCAGAGGAGCAGGGAAAGGCAGGGCAGGAACCAGAGAAACCTACTGAACAAGCAAATCAGCCTTTCAGGAACAAATCCGGATCTCACCTCCAAAATCCTGCTTGAACTCCAGACTGCTTAGGGCAGGCTGAATAACACACCTCCACTTGTGTGAAGCACAGCACTTTTGAGCACAGCCACCAATCCCATCCAGAATGGGATATATTCTGTGAACATATGCCTGAGCACAGTCCTAGCACTTCAGGGAAGGCCAGAATTAGAGACTTGAGATTAGGGAGCCTGAAGTCAGTGGGGGATGCTGCGAGCCCTTACAGAAGGCAATGAGAGGGGTTAAAAACCAAACTGGGAAGCTAACTAGTATCCATTACGTGCACGCAAACACACCTTAGCTGTGTCTTAACACAGCAATATGATCAAGGAAAAACAACTGGAAGCACAACACCTAATTATTAAAATGCCAAATGGCAAGTGTTTGACTGTGCTGCATTCCCGATGTTCAGCACCTCACGTACATGTGGTTACTGTAGCCCACTCAACTCCAGTGAGATTCAAACCTGTGATGAGCCTGAAGTACCAATGTGATGGGTCACAGTTGTGCAGCTACCTCAAAACATTGTAGCAGTCTGTCATCTGTAACCCTACCTACAAGTTCCTGAATTAAACCTTGGGGGAGGGTAAAAGACAACAGGTCCTACATCCCGTTTCTTTGTTTCATCTTCAGTTACTATTACACATCTCCCAATATTTAATTACATTTTGCAGGGCCTCATATACCAACATCCTCAGGATACTAGATAACATTAAACAGCGAAGAGTTAGAAATAAAACTTTACCTCCACCACCAAAGAAACATTATTTAGTGTTACTACTTTCCACTTTTAGAAACCTGACAATCAGTGACTAACTCTCAGAGCGTCCCTGGGCTGCAGGGGCGGAAAAAAAAATCTCACCTTGGAGTTTGAAAAGAGAAAGAGAAATACAAGTGATGTGAATGCATGCACTGAGCAAGTCAGTCCAGAAGCACGATTATAGTCACAGCCTGTGATACCACACCAAACTTCCTCTCTCCATTTTGTCTCAGCTGTCCTACAATGGGGGGATTTTTTGAAAGCCAATTTTATGAAAAAATGTCTTTTTCGTAAGACACTCGTCCTTTCCTCCCTCCTTCCCAAAACCCCTTCCAATAGAAAACACAAGGTTGCCTTCCCACACAACCCAGCACGACCTCTCAAACCCAACCCACTGTGCCAGCAATCTCCTGCCAGTTCTCTCCCACTCCCAGCAAGGCTCCCAGCCATCCCACACCTTCACTCCCTGCCCAAAGCAGGGTCCTCAGAAGCCAAGTCAGGGGTGAGTGGCAGGACAGGAAAAGACATGTTTGGGCAAAGACTGAAGACTGAGTGAAGACTGGTTGCCTCGGTCACAAAGTTCATGACAACACGTGTTTCTTTGCAGCCTAAACTGTCTCCTGGTCCCCCTGTCCAAAGAGCGTTTTCCTCCACTCTAACCCTACCCAAGTGATGATGCTCCCACGCAGAACTCCATAGAAATCAGCTGTCTTCCCTGGAGCCAGCCCAGCTGCAAGCAGGCTTAACCAAGCAATGTTTTCCTGATTACATACTCAGATCTGATCTTGCACATGCTGGACTAAAGTTCCCCTTTCTCTCCTCACTGCATGGCAACAGCCTTTAAAAACACACAAGAATCTGGAATGGGTGACAGAGGGCAGGATGAGCAGGACGACTTACGATCTGCACAGCCTACACTGATGCCATCTAGGACATTCATTTGGGAAGGCACTGCCCCCCTGCCCCCAGCCTCCTGTTACCCAGACAGAGCCCACCAGGCTTCTTCCAAGACTGTCTCCTGGGCACCCCGGGCATCTATTTCAGGCGTTACAGGCTACAGTGGGTGCAGGGGACTCTCATCCCTAGAGCATGTGAAAATTGACTGGAATGCACGAACCAAAGCCTGCACAGTCCAATGACTCCCCCAACAGCAAGTCTCCAGCTGTGGAAACCCTCCCCAATCTCGCCTCCTACTTTTTTCCCCAGTCACTGGGAAAAGAATGTGTTTCCTCCAGACATCGGAATGCCCAACCCTTAGCTTGCAAATTCAAATAAAGGCATTTATTCATTTGCTATTCCTGTCACACAAATACCCCGGCACCTGGTTTCTTCCCTCTCCCTAGACCACATTAACGTAACATTAAGACAGAGAATTTAGTCTCTGAAAAGTCAAAAAATTCAGAGTGATGGTTCCCACGGCAATGCTGCTAATTCACAAATATCTCTGTCATATACCCTGTGGCAAGGTCTAGAGAAACAGGAACTCCAGCTGAAACCCAAACACCCCCAACCCCCTTTCCTCCAGGCAAGCCATGTAACCTTTATGCTGTTGAGGGCAACTATCTGCAACGCGGAGATAATACACCAGAGACCTGTTGCGCAGAGTAACTCACGCCCAGACTTTCCCGAAGCAAAGGGCATGGAGAGAGCGGCGGCCGCACTCAGACTGATGGCATATGCAATTTGCCCTTGGATTACTGTTTAGACATTGTTTGTTCATCCTGACACACAAGTCAAGCACCAGTAGTAAAGGGCTAAGTTGGGGTGGAACGAATAATGAAGTCATTCAAAAGCCACAACTAGACATTTAGCCTCTCGTGATCAGTTCAGGCACAGCAGGCACACACAAAAGAATCGACAGACATAGCAGTGAGAATTATTTTGTGCATGTCTCCTTGTGGCAGTTACCATGGCTGTGGAAATCTTGACTGAGAATCCAATGGAGAGTCAGCTATATATATGCAGGTCAAGCCAAAATACAGAAGGCCAACTCAGAAAGCTCTACGAGAACTATTTTTGTAACATGGAAGAGGTCAGGAGATTACAGCCCACTCTCAACACACAACACTCCCCATTTTGATATAAATAAAGCATTCTCCATCTAAAGTTATATAGTATTAAGCAAGGAAGATGGTGGGAAACAGCTTTATTTTCTGCAGGCCAAGTATTGACTTCAGATATCTGAGAAATACCTGCAAGGGAGAATGCAGGAAGAGTGAGGATGTGAAATCCTGTGAAAGCTGTTAGTTTAAACGGTTTGAGTGCCTTGCTCTGATTTTCAAATTCCCAGGTCATCCACTTGAGAAGAAGGGCCTCCCAGAGATACAAACAATATGCAAGCACAGCAGATACTTCCCTGGCTCCAACAGGCAATACAGCTTCAGTGTTTCTGCTGCTTAGAGTCGCCAGTCAATAGCAGAACCAAGTCGGCCAGCTCAGAATGGACCCTACAGTAACTAAGGAAGCCTCACACTGTGAACAAAGTTTAGCTAAAATTTAGCAGAGAAAGGAGGTCAAATACTGGAAAAGTTTTCGGGCAGAGAACAGAAGAGAAAACTGCAAGAGGTTTTCAACTATGCTCCTCACAGCCACCAGGGGGTGACTCCCAGGACAAGAGTTTGGGTGACTTCAGGAGGTTTAAGCGCAGTGGGTAAAAACCTGCACAAGGTTTTTACCAAACCTGGGATGATGGTCATCACCAGTGTAAGACCTGGCTGAACACTCAGCGCTCTTTTCCAGCCTAGTTTCATCCCTTCAGTACTAACCACACACATTAAAGGCAGAGCCCTACCTCCCTGAAGCTGCCCCAGTGAGGTTGTGCAGTTCACAGACACATTTGTATTTTGAAGGCCTGTGACAGCCAATCCTCAATCACAAAACAGGAGTGTCCAGGCAGCTGGAAGCCTCCCCTCATTCCAGCTTCTTGTACATTTCCAGCACATCCCCATCCTCAGTGGTGGGTAACACCATATATCAGTGGGCCTCTATCTTCCAGCTCTGACAGCTACAGAACAATCACTACCAACAGCACTCAGGAGTCAGAAAGACAGGTTTCAACTGCACATATTCCTAAAGGCTCAGTGCCTGTGAATGTCTCCTTTACACATCTAATCAGCCTGCAAAAATTGTGCAAAGGCAGATTTAGTAGAAGCAGAGTTGGGGAGGTCACAGCCTTCACGTTCAACAGGGCCCCCCCTGCACTAAGCAGCGCACAAACACAGAGCAGGAGACAATTTCTGTCTTCAGGAGCTCACAGTGCCACCGCAGCAGCAGAAGTAACAAAGGCACAGCATTTGAGTTATTTGCTCACCATCTCAAGGCAGGTCAGCAGTGGAGTCAGGCAGAGAACCCAACCCCCTCCTTCTGAGGACATACAACCTCCCCTGGAAAGCCCCACCAAGGGGCAACAGCAAGCAGGCTCACCAATTCCCAGGTGGGTGTTGATAGAGGCATAACGGGCTGTGCCAGTCAGATTCTTGTTTTCCCGGTAAGGGATGTGCTGGTGGGTCCGGGCGTCTCGGTACTTCTTGGCCAAACCAAAATCAATGATGTACACTAGGTTGCCCTTTTTGCCAAGGCCCATAAGGAAGTTGTCTGGCTTTACATCCCGATGGATGAAGTTCTTGGAATGAATGTACTCAATACGGCTGATCTGGAGGAGGGATAGATAAATAAATATGTAAGTAGTGAGACAAGCAAGAAACAAACTTATTTTAACTGCATCTGTTAAAAATAGTACCCTGTCCAAGACACTGGCCTGTCAAAGCAAGAAAAGGACACTTTGCAGAGAATATCAGACATGACAGCCAAGGAAAAGATCCTCTGGATGCTGCAGGATATGGAGATGGAATTTAACCCTGCACACCAGCCCAGAACTCACTCTGGGAAGGTGTCCATTAACATCACAAGGAAGGATGGGAAGCAAGTCTAAATGGACTAAAACTTTGAGCTTCAGCATTGACAGCTGTCAACTTTTGAACTTAGCCGGGCCGGGAAAGGAACAAGTCTGTCCAAAAGAGCTGAGGGTCTTAAACCCAGGGCATGAGCTGTGGAATTAAGATAGGTGCCAATAATTCATCATGCAGGCAAAAGTATTTATGTGTGCAACATTAACACAAGGCGAGCAGCAGGCAAAGGAAGGAGGGATGGAGATAAGGAAAAGCCACCAATGTCTAGGTTCCAGGCCCCCAACTTCATCAAGAAATAGAAAGCTGGCAGCCACTTGTGCTAAATGAAGAAAGCCTGGGATACAGCAGTTCTCAAGCAGAGGGGATGGGAGGGGAGTGTGGGGTGGGGAAAAGGCATGGAAAAGGAGAGTAGGCACAAATGCTTCAGAGGAAACTTACCATCTGGTCTGCCAGGAGCAGAACTGTCTTGAGACTAAATTTGCGGGAACAGAAGTTGAAGAGATCTTCCAGGCTGGGCCCCAAGAGTTCCATCACCATCACATTGTAGTCCCCCTCTGCTCCACACCACTTAATGGAGGGAATACCCACTGGGGAAAGAAAAAGATTAAGCCCAGGAAAGAGAGAGAATAGATGTTGCATCCCCTGCTGAGAAGATCATGTGTAACACCAAACCATTTCTTTTCTAAAGCCCTCCAGAATAATTTCCTTCTCCAACCACTCCCCCGGCCCCATCCTTTCCTCCCCATCTCACCTCCTCCCTGCATCATCTTGTAGAATTTGCTTTCAATGTGGAGCTGGGGATGCTTGGTTTTGACACATTCCAGTTTGATGGCCACCTCTTCACCAGTCGCAATATTGGCTCCTGCATAGGAATGAGAGTGAAATGAAGATTGCACAAGCTTCCACTGAAGTTAAACACTTTTAACAAGGCCTGTAAAGATGCCAAAACCTTAAGATTTGCCCTGAAATTTATGCTCTATGACAGAAATACGATTCATCCACTTCAACTTCATACGGAGTGCCCAGCACTGCCATTTGCAAACGCAAGCCCAGAGAAAGGCACATGAATAGGAAACCAGGTCCAATCCTGAGGTCAGGCTAGAACAACAATCCTACATGTGAACTGCCTTGTCATCTCAAAAAGTGCCAGACTTTGGAAGGTCAATCTGTACATATCAACAGTACCTAACCGAGTGGAAGTTTTAGCTTCCTCTGATCACAAACCTCGGCCCTGAACTCAAGCAGGCCTTCAGGCAGTGATACAGAGTATCTCGTCCCCAGCAAAATTACTGCTTACCTCAGTTACATCATTTCAAAAAAGCCAATTAGTTCAGGAGGAGACATTACCAACATCTCAGCTCTCTCTGTTTTCTCCACAGCGCTGACCTGCTCAATATAGACAATTTCTAAATCCCCAGCTTCTCCTTCTTCTGAGGGTTTTAATAATACCTTTATCTTTTGCCAACACAGAAACATTTGCTATATCCCAAATTAGAAGCATGAAGAAATAAGCAGAATCCAGTCCTGAATTAAGCTGCCCGGACACCTTTGTTGAAGGTATTGCTAGATACTCTGCAATGACACTAAACCACCACCCCACACACTTCTCTCTGAAAACAACTGAGCTGCCAGCTGCAAAAGCCAGCACTCTGGTCCCAAAGTGCACTGTCAAAGAAGGAACAGGCTGCTCTTTTTCTTTGTACTAGCTGAAAGGATTCCAGATGTTTCACATCATCCTAAAATGGAAAGAAGGAATATCTGTACACGGGTCACGGGAATGATACTCAAGACTTGCTTCTCTCCTCCCCCGCCATGCCTGCTTCTCACACACTGACAAGCCCTTCCTCGTATCTGGAACTATTAGAAATTGCACTTAAACACAAATCAGAGAGCAGCTGATCACGAGCAGTTTATGAACACCGTCATAAAATAAACTACTCCAGAACATGCGTGACCAAACATGAGCTGGAGTCAAAGGTGATGTTTTGCAGATACCCCATAGCTTGTTTTGGTAGGTCTGGCTAATTTCTGCCTCCTGAACTCTGTGATAAGACTGTAAGAGTCCACAAGGACAAGCTGCAGATAAATCTCTTCATTTATCCTCTTTCACACACTGCTTCCAGAGCCAGGGACCAAAGAGAAGAAGGAAATGTTCACACAACTGGATTGCTTCTCCCCGTGGATCCTGAAGAGATCCATCTCCAGCTGAAGAGTTCTGGCTTGTACACAAAGTTAGCCAAGAGCTGCCTGCTAGCAAAAACACATAATCTAGATGCTGCAGTGCCGGGTTGAGACAGACAAGCTGCTAGGAATTTGTAAGAGAGCAACAAAAACGATCGAGGCCTAGAGGGATTGATTTACTAAGAAAGATTAAAAGAGCTAAATGTGTAACATAGACAAGAGATACAACTAAGAAGGGTGGGGAGGAAGAATGGGACATGACAACAGTCTGCAAATATTTGAAGGCTGTAAACACTAAGGAGGGAGAGGAATTATTTAGGGTGCTCTGAGGGAGGGGAAGGAGAAGCAATGGTATTAATTTCATACAGATTTTAATGTAGGATCCAGGATAAGGGAAAGGGAAAAAGCCATTCTGAGAGGTAGAGACATTTGTCCAATGCTTACTTTTGAAAAGATGATGGCATTTTCCACTTAAAAACTGGTGGCCAGAAAAACAAGTCTGTACCTTCCCTTCACTCTACCACAGGACCTTTCTTAAAAGCATCAGGAGTCAAGGAGGAAAAGAGCAAGAAAAGGGACTAGTATCCATCCACCTATTAAATTAGTGTTCAACCACTGGCCCTCATTCAGCATGGAAACACCGAGGACATCCAAAAAAGATGAGAGCACTTCCTTCCCTTGTCTCTTCTCCCTGCCTTCGTGAAGACTTTCCTCCAAATCCTCTGAAGCAGCTCCCCTGTCTGGTCCCGAGGGAGAATTTTTCCCTCTCCTAATACATTTCCTGACACACAAGCAATGATGAGTCTGTCTGACTTTTTGCAGCATTAGCATTTTGAATGAACCCTATTCCCAGAACGTGAACAGTGGAAACATGAGTGAGTTCTCATCTCCACACTACCCTGGGTGTTTAGAAACATGAAGATGCATCCATCTACTAGGCTGTCTGCAGGTAGGGAGTGTTATCTGTGGGCTGGAAAAGTGAAAGCTGGAAAAGGGAAAGCAGGGGTAGGCATCAAAAAGACTCAGATTCTTCAAAATGCGAATGTGCAATTCAAATGTTCAGATGGCCTTCAGCCCCACACTCTCCACAGCTCAAACACAGATGTTAGTTAGAGAAAGAAGAAACAACCCTGTGGCCTAGAAGAGCACAGGTAGACTCAAGAGGATGGTTTGGGTTGGAAGAGACCTTAAAGATGACCTAGTTCCAACATCCCTGCCATGAGGGACACCTTTCACCAGACCGGGTTGCTCAGAGCCCCATCCAACCTGGCCTTGAACACTTCTAGGGATGGGGCATCCACAGCTTCTCTGGGGCACCTGTTACAGTGTCTCACCGCCCTTAAAGAAAAAAATTTCTTCTTAATATCTAATCTAAATCTTTTTCAGCTTAAATTCATTCCCCTTGTTCTATCACTACGTGCCCTTGCAAAAAGTCTCCCAGTCTTTCTTGTAAGCTTCCTTCAGGGAGGGAAAGCTGGAACTAGGTCACCCCAAAGCCTTCTCTTCTCCAAGGCTGAATAATCTCAATTCTCTCAGTCTTTCCTCACAAGAGAGGTGCTCCATCCCTCTAATCATTTTTGTGGTCCTTCTCTGGACCAATCTGACCTATCCTTTGCTGAGGGGGTCACTGGCTGAACACCTTAGGCTTGCTCCCTCTCCAAAACCTCCCCATGTCTGCAAGTTGCTCCCTGTACCATTTCTTGGCTAGAGATCCACCCAGATCGGGACCACCACTAGTGAGGAGGGAATTTAAGGGCAGCAGTCTTTCTGATCCTTTGTTCCATGCTTCGACCACCATCTTTTTTAAAGCTACAAGTACAAAAGCAACAGTTCTGTGCTCTCTTTACAGACTGGAAAGCATCGTGTTTCAGACAAATACAGCAGAGTCTGCTAGCTTCAGCCACTTGAGAGACTGAATATAGGATCGGGGAAAATTCCTAACATCCTCCCCCAGTCTCGCTCCGCTGTGGGGGCTGCACAAATTCAACTCATTCATCACAAGCTCTTTGAAACGGGGCCCCGGGGACAGAGGATGTCACCGGCTGAACAGGATCTTTTCAGAGTGGAATCCTGACTGCATGTCTGATACAATAAACACCACCCTCCCTGAGCATCGGGGGCAACAGGCAGAGGCCCCGTGCTCCCCACCGCCTGCGCCCCTCTCCAGAGCCTGCCGAGGGAAGAATGGAGGGCTGGGAACAGATGGATGAAGGCAGATAGGGCGAGAGAGAGTTAACAAGCCAGGAAACAAAGGGAAGGCACTCCCCTCCCAGCAAGGGAGGAGCCTGCCACCAGGAACTGTCCCCAGCCAGCTCAGGTCCCAGCATGCTTTGTCTGCCCAGCTCCTCTCCACCGCCAGTGTGCATCCCGGCCAAACGATTCCTACACGTCCAGCAACCCTGCCCTGCCTCTTGGCCAGCACCTCTGACAAAGCACCTCCCCCTCCAGCAGCCCAAAGGTCTCGGCAATTCCTCTGCAAACTAGGTTTTGCTCTTCTGAATGAGCATTTTTAGAGGTAAATGGGCTAGCCAAGGCCCGTGGGCAGCCTGATCTCATTTCCCACCCTCTCAAACAAATGGGGGGAGAATATTCCACCTAGCACATCTATCCCTCAAAGTAGGGCACGGAAGGAAGGCATTGTGCTTCAAGCCCCAGCTAAGGATTAACACAGTCCATCCTTTGTGTCTGCCCATGTAGAAATCAAAGTTTCCTTCTGACAGACAAAAAACCTAAAACAAATCCCAAAGAGGACAGCACGCAGCACCCATTGGTTACAGAGCAGGTGAAGGTAGTAACATCCTGGAAGAGAGAAGATGAGGATAAACCATACAGCCCCTGCTAATCCTCAGAGACAGACAAGCCTTGCTCTGTGTCCACACCATTATCAAAGGAGAGAACTGTGAGGTGAACATGGTGCAGGACAGAAGTCTCCGTGAATGAGTCCTTCTGTCTGCAGAGCAGGCCGTGAGAGTACAGCATGAGCACAAGCGTCCTCCAGACGCACCACCACAGACTACATGCCCAATCCCTCCAGGCTGGGGAGTCACCCAGGCTCCAAGAAGTCTCGCTATCACTGCTTCAAAACATGCTGGCTTGCACCTCAATGAACATCACAAGGGCTTTGATACAGCATTCAAGTAACTTGGTTGAATCCTGCTGTGCTCACCACACTGGGGCACTGGGCCTCCTCTGTTTGGTGACAGGCAAGGCAGGCACAATCCCCTCACCAGAGGCTATTTTCCATACCTGCTTTGCACAGGTGGATGACCTGCTACATGGTATAGAGGAATACAGGATCAGGCCTTTCCGTTCAGCACCTCCTTTCTCCCCCCACATGTACCCCAGATGTTTTGCAAGATCCTGACAGTTTATACTGTCCTAGAGAGGGTCTGGAAGGCTTCAAGCCCTAGCATAGGTGGAAAATGCTGTGTCCGAGCTATCACCCCTCAATCCCTAGCACCTGGGAATTAAAAGCACTGTCACCCAAGACACTAACTGGTTGGAGGGTCACAGAGGAGTGGCATACAGGAACAGGCTGCAATAAAGCAGCACACACTGGAACTGGGATCCCAGATCCTTTACTTATGATCTTTGTTCATGTTCTGGATAAAGGTGGCAACAAAGCCTGTTACTGATGATTCCCACAGGACACTTAATCAAGAGAGGCTGCCAACACCAATCAAGAGAGAATAATAAAGCAAGAGGGAACGGGAGATAAAAACCAGAGGTTGAAAACAGATGGTGATTTACAATCACAGGAGAAAGTAATCTGAACTAGAGGTATTCAACAAAAGGGATTTGGGGAGGGATGGGAAGATGTTGGAGATCCTAGAAGAGCTCTCCTACAATACAGCTGACAGTGCATTAAGGCAAATTCTGCAACCTGATAGTGTTGGTGATGGGGGAAGCCAAGGAGATCTAAAGCAGCCTACGCAGAGGCATCACATTACAGATCACTCGAGGGTAGCCTTCCACTGCCAGGCACTGGAAATGCCACACCTCAAATGCAGTGTTGGCTCCAAGCTGCTCAGCAGATGAACAAACGAGGAAAAATTGAAGGACCAGCAAAAGCAAGGAGTGGTGGATGTACAGGGAAGCAAAATACAACTCCATTGAACAAATTAACAGTCAAGGAGCACATGACGACCATCTGCAAGTATCCAAAGGGTGCAGACACCAAAGCAGAGGGCAGCCCTTCTGCCGGCCTGCAGGACCACAGCTCAACAGCTAGTGGTGAGAACCAGAGACAGGTAACGCCAGCCCTTGTGGAGGGATCAAGCAGGCTGCTGGGTAGTCTCGCCACTCTGGCCCCACATGGTTTGAGCCAATAAAAACATGAGCAGGCAAAGCATCAGGGAACATATCTACACACCAGCACACTGGCTTGGAAGAACTACCCAGGTGACCGGCTGTGGTAACAGGAAACCCAGCACCCCATAGGCACTGTCCACTGAGCTTTCGGCTCAGGTCATTCCAGACATTAACTCTAAATCCCATTACAGATCTAACAGATCTGAGCCCCAGGACTTCAACTGGGCCAGGCTCTCTGACCTGTTTTACACCTCCTAGTCTCAGACCTCTCTCTTACAAGTCCTGGACCACTTCTTCCCAAAACTGTATTCCTTCCATCCTTGAAGGAATAGCTATGTCCTCCCTTTCCACCACCCATTCTGTGAACAGAGTTTATACCCACACACACCCGAGCTCAAGAAAAGGAAGTGAGAATGCTGGAACAGGGTGTATGACAAATATGCCCCAAACAGTCCAAATCTAAATCAGTCTGATCAACCACCACGGTGTCTCCAGAATGTGGTAAGGCAAAACTGAGCTCATCCCACTTTTTTTGCTATGAGAAGGCCAGCAGCAACTAGCAGTAGTCCTTAAGGTTTTTCTCTTCTCCACCCCTTCCAACCTTACATGGTGCCCACAAATACCAACAGGCAAGAAAAACAACCCCAAAACAATGATGCAATTAAGAAACCCAACCTTGAGACAGACTCTCACACTCACCTAGGTAAATGTCTCCAAACGAACCACTGCCAATCTTTCTGCCCAGCCGGTATTTGTTTCCCACTCGAAGCTCCATGGTTCAGTCGTGCTGCGAAAAGAAGCACAGAAAGAGCAGCGTCAGAGCAGAAACAGGAAGTGAATCATGTAAGACTACAGAAGAGTCCTCTCCACTTCATCCAGAGGCTGAGTAGTTTTAAATTTTGAAATATTTCACTTTCTACATGGCTTCTATCACCTCTCTTATCTCCTGAACTTCCAGGGACAGCATAAGCAAGAAACACTGCAGGAACAGAACACTCTCGAGCATGTTTTTTCCATGTTCCCATGATTAGAATGAAGCATGATTGGATCTCTTCCCCATCATTTTGCTCAGAGACTGGGGAGGGGTTCAGGAAATCCCTCCTAAGAAGGTTTCAGGGCATGATCACACCACACTACTGTAGAGAGGTACTGCTCCTTGTACCCTACAGTACCTGGCACCGGGACAGAAGTAGCCTCATGAGACACCAGAATGGTCAGGCATAATAAACCCTATCAGGAGTTTCTCTCTGGCCCAGCCCTACTGCAACACCTCGGTGGTGGTGAAGCACAGGACCCAAGGGCTGCGAGAGACAGACAGACTGCCAGGAGCAAGCAACTCCATCACTCCGAGGCAGGGGCCAGCACAGGGGGCAGGCGGGAGACATCTTGCTGAACTGAACCCTGCGAGGCACACACTGACTAGGAACACCACTTGCTTATCTCCACATGCTTCTGCTGATGGGATCACCGCCTCCTTTGGTCTACCTGAGCCTCTCCATCTCTCTTGCCTACCTAGGCGTGCCGGCTGTTTGTTTTTAGCAGCTCAGGCCTTTCCTCATCCCTTCACCTGAGATGATTAGCTAACCCTTTGACCTGATATACCCCACCAATATGCCCAGGCTCAGCCTACTCACCTTCCACAGAAAACCAACTGGGTGGAAGGACCATAGCCACAGAGTTTGCTCTCTCTGCCAACCTCAACTTCTGCTGCAAACACAGCTCCAGCAGTTCCCCTCTCAACAGCCCCCTTTCCCTTGCCTCTTCTATGGCCACCAACTTATTCTAGGAACCATGTCTCTTCCTGAGACAGTCAATGTGTCTCCTTTTAGAGTGATTTGCCACAGTCCTAATTTATGCAGTGCCACATTATTATTAGCGTACAAAATGCAGACACAGAGCCTGTTGGGGACAGGAAAGGTGAGGAATGATTCATGTTTTCACAAGTGGGTGCGAGGAACTTTCCCTTGCTGGAGCTTGGTGGGAAGGAAGCATCACTGAAGGAAAGAAGGGAGGAATGGCCTTGTGAGATAGAAGTACAAAAAAATAATCCCAGCTACAGGATTCTGGGCATACTATAAACCCAGAGCTGCTTCTCCTGCCCCAGGAGATGGGATTACAGAAAGAAGAAAGGACGGGCTGCGGAGATGTACAGGGAAATAATCCTATCAAGGCATTCAGGGGACATTGTGAACCCTGAAAGCAGAGCTCCAGTCACCAGAAACCACACACAAAACACTCAGAGGTGGAGTCCCCTCACCTAGTATTTGCTTATGCATGTGGGTTTCTGTGCATCTAAAGTCTACAAAACCCTGTGGCTATTTCTGACTTTCTTACTACAAGGAATGTAGGCAGAGCCTTGGGAACCGAACCAGGAGGCAGGCATACCTGGGTGAGGGAGCAGCAAACAGACATGATTTTTATCCGCTGCCTGCTGTTCTGTATAACCACATTACCATACATCTGACTTGCTTACACTCCTACTCCAATAAACGATCAAAGGTCTATGTTCCCAGGAACCTGTCACACCACTGTCAAGAAGACAGCTCTCGATCCTCCTTTCTTCATGGAGTGTTTACCCGGGCCTGTGAACTCCGAACACTTCCACTTGAGTCCAACTCCCAGCTGGGGCAAGCACAGCCAAGCACATGGCAGAGACGGGGCAAGAGGTCCCAGCAGGGTCTCCTCCACATCGGGACACAGCAGGTACTGCTCTGCAACACCACAGTCCCAAACCTAAATTCAGTCCCACCCTCCTGGGACAGGCAGGAGCCAGGTTAAGAAGGGTTTCTCACACAACGAGGCAGCAGCCCTTGTAGCTGATTAAGCAACAGGCTCCAAAGGGGAATCTAAAAAATGCTCCGGGGCGTGGGGGTGGAAGTGGGAAGCAGGATAATGGAGTAAAAAAAAAAATCACGGTCTCGCACAGCTGTCATTCTGCCTTATCTCCCCCCCAACACACACACACACACACACACAAGTGGGGGTAGAAAACCGGGACAGAGGAGAG
>VZTE01001811.1:1514419-1561506 GCA_013397775.1 Eulacestoma nigropectus
TCGCTCGGCTCGGCGCGGCGCGGCGCTGCCTGCCGCCTCCCGCCCGCTCGCCCTCCCCCCCAGCCGGCGTGTGCTCGGCACAGCCCGGCGCTCACCCAGTTTCCATTGAGCCCCGGAGCCAAACCCACTGATGTCACCCAGCGCAGCCCCGGCCCTCCTCCTCCTCCGCCTCCTCCTCCGCCCGCCGTTAAAGGCGCAACCGCCGCCGCTCCCGCCGCCTTCCCACCCGCCGTCCCTCAGCTCCGGCGAGCGGGGCACGCACACACGGGCTCGTTTGGGGGGACGCGACCCCGCTGAAGGTTTCTCCTCAGAGTGGGGCAACAGCCCACCCATGGCACTCCACAATCCCCACAGCAGGGTGGCCCCGCATGGGGATGATCAAACGAGGGTGCTGGGTCCCATCGCGTTGGCGGCGGATGTCAAGCGGGGGTCCATCAGGAAGGCCCATGAGGCATCAGCGCCGCCCCGACCCCAAAGGAGCCCCTCAGCCCACGCCCCTCCGGAGTCGGGACGCCCCTTGGGTGAAGCATCTGAAAATCCACGCAAATAACGAAGCACACTCGTAAACCCTAATGTGGACAGACAGAGGTCCACGAGGCACCCACCAACAGATGGGTGCAAAGCTGGGGCTACGCCCCAGACCCTGGGGTGTTCGGGGGCCAGGTGGGCACAGCAAGCCCCAGAGCACCTCCTAAAGCCAGCTGAGTCAGAGGGAGCAGCCAGGATATATCAAACCTGTATGGGGGTGCAGGAGCAGAGCCCAGGCTGGGGAACTGTTTGGAGGCTTCTGGGAGATTTGGGCTGGATATGCAAAGGAGAATGCAGGTGCTGTTGAGAGGTCTGGGAGCAGAACTGCAGGAAAGGCTGGAGGCCAGTGTACTGTGAGCTGGAAGGGACAGAGGGTCCAAGATCCAGATGCTGCCCAGCTTTGGAGGCACCAGTATGCTACGCCAGGGTCCAGGAGCTGCTCCAGCACAGCCATCCCAAAGTCAAGAACCACAGTTCCAGCAGCTGGAGATAAGTGTGACGGGGAAGAGCTCAGGAACCCCCATACCAGAACAGCCCTTAGGTGCTTCTAGGCCAGCTTCTAAGCTGATGTCAGCTTACAAATACACAATGTAAGCACAGCTGTCGGCACCAAGAGGCCCAAGCTGCAGCCGTGCTGGCACTGTGCGCTGCAGAGAGCAGTCATTGCTTCAAGGTGTACCAAGATGGGGGGCTGCAGCCTTCTGAATCCCACTGCCAGCCAGTGCCTGCGCTGACTTTACAGGCCATTGAGACCTGGGAATAGTTCCTCATTTATGCAAGCCTTTGGGAACCAGTGCTGCTTCCCTCTCTCACTGCTGGGCCTGTTTTATTACAGAACTTTGCCTTCACTTGGAGAATTTAAAATTTAATTGATTTTTTCGTAGTAATGACATTTCCTTACACATGCTCCATTGAACCTCTGTTTTTTCACAGCTTATGTAACAGTGAGCAGATGGGAAGGCAGGTAACAGTATGCAGCCACTGCTGGATCCAGCCAAGGGTTGCTCTCCTTCCCTGGGCGGGTGCACATCAGTGGAAAAGGGATTTGCCGAAGCCCAGCACCACTCGTGACTCTGCTGCAAGTGGCAGGCTCATACAGGCACTGAGTGAGGTGAGCTCTGATATAGAGCCGGGAAGGATGGATCTGAATCAGCACTCAGGAGAAGCAGCTCTCAGCATGCCTTGTGGGAGCAGAGTTTGGGGTGACACTGCTTGGCAGGCAGGTGCAAGGTCTGGGAGAACAGTGGCCATACCAACTCTCCCCCTGTTGCTGACTGAGGCAGCAGGAGGGAATTTGAAGAAATCCCCAACATAGATGCAGTCCTTGGGGATGAAATCGGCGTGTGTACGGACACTTCAGCTACCTTTATTTTAATCATTGACAGCTTAAAATAAGAACTCTTTAATTAGAAACATTCCCTTAATTGAATTGTAATCAAGCTTTTAGTACTGGCTAGCCATGTGATCTATTAACACCCACCTCTCTCCAAGCATTGCCTAGTTACACCTCTTCTTATGGAGTAATTTTTATTAGGGAGCCTGGGCCAGGGGCTGCTGATTTTGGCTATGCATGTGGCAGCCAGTACTGTGGGGACCCTGTCTCCATCAGAGGTGCCAGTGCTCCAGTGGTGCAATAGGTAACTTCTGCCCCAGTGTCTGAGAAAGGAAGTTGTTACATATAACACAAGCAGCAGCATCCCAACTAGAGAGAGGCCGGGATTGGGTTGGAGAGGGAAAAAATTTGAGGGACAAGCAGAATCCATGCTCACAAACTCTGCTGGGCCATCTCCATTCCTCTCCAGTGCTCAAAGTGGTGGGCAGCTGCAGCACCTTTTTTCCTCTGCGCACCTCTCCAAAGATGAACACCCCCTCAGGTTAGCACTATATTAGGTGCCACAGTACAACCGAGGCACACTAAGGTTCTGTTCAGACAGCAGCACCTGGAAGGCTGTCTAAGCTCCCAGACCCAGCGGTGAGACGCAGCTCACACATTCAAAACAACGTTCCCAGATGAGGCCCCAAGAGGCCTCAACTCGTCCTGTCTCCCTGGTTTGCCTGGAAAGGATCTTTGGGTGTAACAGCAGGGAAGGGAGTCCAAGCCCCTCAGCTCAGCAACTGAGGGCCCTGCACGTGGGACACCTCATGTCTACCTTTCACAGGATTCAGACATGGTCAAAGCACCCCTAGATGATACAGGGAGTGCTGCTGCTGAAGGCAGGCAAGAAGAAGGTGGGCTACATTTGGCTGCTGTCCTATTCACATGGGAAGGTCCTTGGGCTGTCCCCAGTGCTCTCGCTGCAGCGCTGTAGAGGGAACCCGTGGCAATGTGTCTTGAGGTGAATCTTGTGGGCTGGTGTATCCAAGGGGGCTATACCTCACTGGGCACCCGGCCAGCCTCTCCACTTCCCATCATGTCATTCCTCGGGTAGGAAAGGAAAAGAAGGGCTAGACTTGTGCTGTTTATTCCCAGTGTCACGGCTGGATGGCCTTCCAGAGTCACGGTATATGATATTCATAGCACCTAGTAAAACTCATGGGAAAGCTGAGCTCCAGTGACCTAGCAGACCTCAGAGAACTGCCAGATCGCATTTGGCAGCTCTGCCTGATCAACAAAGAGCAGAATCCCATTTCACCCACTCTCTGGAGAAGGACACACTGCTTTGAAGACCAATGTCACTTTGCCACAGAGACGCTTGTGTGTGCTAGGGAAGCGTGAGCAATCGGGCAAAGAGCAGACAAAACTTTGACACTGTGCTGAAGTTCTACTTGTCCGAGGCCAGTGAAAGTAAGAAAAAATGAGAAGTGAGAACAAACACATTGCCACCTGCAATTCAAAAGCAAAGGTACCTGAGGAGGAAGGTACCTGAGGCTTGACACATCCAACAGGGCTGACAGAGTTCTTCAAAGCACTGACTCACAGCTCATTCAGAACATGCAGCCCCCAGTCCAAAAACAATGATCGATGTTCATAGGGTCTCTTTTACACAATATACGCTCTAGTTTCTCAGTACTTTCCAAACAAGAATAGATTTGCCTTTACGATACTCATACCGAGCAAGACAGCAGCATTTTAGAGAAGATCCAGCATTCCTGGAGGGAAGGTCAAATGCAGCCTGCAAGGTGGGGATGCTGATCTGAGCGCTTTGCCAGAGCGCTCTGCAGTTTAAAGCATTTTCTAGAGTCAGGTGCAAGTCCCCCTTCACATGCAGCAGGGAGCAATAAATACTCCTGCAAATGAGACATCAGGATCCCAGGATAGCACAAGGCTAAAAACAAAGCAAAATGCCAAAATAAATAAAAACATAGCTAATAGCTACCTCTGAAAAGATTGCTGTGAGTGACTCGCTCAGCATCAGGTAGGAAATCCGCAGCAGGGGCAAGGATCCAGGCCAGCATACAACTGCCTCAGCAATGAGTCACTCATTTCGCTTCACACTTTTGGGAAAAAAAAAACCCAAAACAAAACAACACAACAAAAAGAAGAGATGATGCTGAGTCCCTGCAAAGAGCCTTTTTGGTGACACAGCCCAGACTCAGCCAGAACACCATCTAACCTGTGTGCTGCAGGTGTCCTGTGGAAAATAAATCTGTGGCCACATAATTAAAGACTCAACCATAATTCATATGCACGAGGACATTGAAGGACAGTTGTACAGCCAGCCTTGGTGCTGACATTTCTCAGTGATGAGAAATGTGTATTCTGATATAACAGAGAGCAGCAATTGCCTGTTGTCATCAGCAAGGCACAGGACTAGCAAGAGGTGACATGTGCTGTCGGGTGGCGTTTGGGGTAACAGCACAGGAACAGTAAGAGCTGGGAGGAAGACTTGGGAGAAGACCCTTGTTCAGATACTGGAGAAGTCTCCAGCCCCAGAAACACAAGCTGATATGGCTGTGCTCCATTGTTCTCTTGTCCCCTGCATGCTTTGCCACTTTTGGTTTCCCTTCTTGTCAGGAAGCCCTGGGCCCTGGGCTCAGCCACTGCCCCCTTCCAGGTCCTTCTCACTTACCCTTCACTGTTCCTTCTCCCACTGTATTCCCAGGCCCAGTATCCTGCCCAGACAGTACCAGACTGGCTCAGCTGCACGTCCTTGGCCAGTTAGCCCCAACCTTCCCACCACACTCTGTCCCACTCCACACAAGCTGCTCCCTATCGCCCCAGCCTTCCTTTGGAATTGGATGGATGATGGGTGCTCCTCTCCATCATCTGTCACAAGAAACTCCCACCACCCGGGCAGATGGGCTGAGTTCCTCCCATCCCCCCTCCCCATCCCGCTGGCAATCACCCCCTCCTTTGCTCTTCCCATTCCCCATCTCACTGCCCCAGCCAGCCCTGCTTTCTGCTTCCAGTCTTCCTGCTCAGCCATCCCAAGTCACTCCAGCAGCTGTCAGGCAATAGCCCCTTTCCCAAACAGACTCAGCATTTCCCTGCAGCTCATGGTCTCATCTGCCTCCCAGTCTCATTTGCTCTTCCCCAGATTTTTGGTTCTCTCTCTTGAGTTTCATCCCTTCTATATTCAAATCAGGGGCTATTCTCCGCCAGGCTTCCCAGAAGGCAATAGAGAGGTGGCTGGGAGCACAGAGCAGAGGAAAGCACTGAGAGATTCATCCAGTGCATGACTCATAACAGCAGGTTGCAGCTCTAGAAGGGAGAGCCCTCCCAGTTTCCTCCTGGAGTGCACCACCCTGGGAAAGCCCATATGCTGTCATGACAGTCTCAGAAACCAAAAGGGTTGGGCAGGTTAGCAGAGGTTGAAAAGTTTGTAGCTGTGAAGCTGTGACGAGTCTTCTTTCCATGTTTAACAAAACCGTGTAATTTGTCCGTGCTGGTGGGGGAGTGTAGTAGTGTTTCATGGAGCTGGCAGAACACAGCCTCCATGACACAAAAACTGACGTCCTGCCCAAGGCCAAGCTCTTGCTTGAAAACCCTTAAGTCCCAGCTTTTGTCCCCTGGGCCATATATATAAACATCCCCTAGACCAGGAAAACTAGTGGTGGGTCCCCATTTTAAAAAATAACTAAATGAAAGTGCCCAATTCCAGCTGAGACAATCACTTTCTATGGAAAATTTCTGCTCCAGTGGTGAAACTCTGACAAAGTTATAAGCAAGTGAAAACAGGGTCTTGAAAGGGGAAGTGTTGGCAACCTTAATAATAGGAGCTGTTCCTGGCCACACCTGTAATTAAGCCCGTTTATTGCTTTTTTCCATATATGCCTTGCCTTTTTTATCCTCATTGTATTCCCAGCCTCCATCAGTTTGCAACTAGATCTCTTTATTACACTCCTGCTGGCTTGCTTTGGTTTAAAAAAAAAAAGTGGATCTAATAGGAAAGAGAAACAAATAAACAGGAATATTTAGGTGCATTCTCAGAGCTGTGTCAGGTCAGGGCAGATGTATCAGAGAACTACAAGACAGGGCCAAGGTTCTTTGGGAGGAGCTGGACTGAGGGCTGAATCAGCGGGATCTTACTTGAAGATGTATAACCTCATCCTGCTCTCCTGTACATTGAGTGCTCCCTGGGCACCAAGGCACCCGAGTGCCTACGGGACAGGGGAAGAACCTGGCCCAGCAGTCTGGGCAAGATGAAGGGTCACAGGAGAGGCACCACATCTGCCTTGCCAAGTCTTGTGGATTCCTCCTCACCTTGAAAGCAGCACATCTCCCTTTAAAATACTCAACTCTTGGGTTTGGGTTTGGGGTTTTTTTTGAGAAAAAGAGCTGAACTGGCCCCTCTCTCTGTTTGGGCTTTTGTCCCATGGCCTCATCCTGTGGCAGAGCCATCAGCTGAGGCAGCCATGTCCTGTCTTCGTGAAGGGGTGGAAGCAGGCTGCTCTGCACCCTTCTCCCTTACTCCAAGGCACTGGGGGTAGCCTTTGGCAGCAGTGAAAACTCAAAGCCTTTAGTGAGAGGTTGTGATGCCCAAGAAGATAACAGCCTTAGGGCTCAGAGACACAGCCCTCTCTGTCTCTCTTAGGAACAGTGGGAGTAAAGTAATGGAGAACTAAGAAGCCACATTCATCCCTTTAGGGAGCTTTGCAGGTCAAGCCAAATGAAATATAGGACTGGTCAGCTGGGAGGCAATGCAGCTGTGAAGTGACTTGTGTTTGGGAGGCTGCTTGGAGGAGAGGCTAGGTACAGAAGTGTGGATCAGGCAAAGTCCCCCATTCTTCTGAAAGAAAGGCCTAAATATTGATTCTGGGAACTACTCAGGCTGGTCAGACTCATTTGGGCCTTGGAATGGGTCCTCTTGAAACGTACTTCTGAGCACATGAAGGAGAAGAAGGTGACTCGCAACTGTCAGTGTGAATTTACCAAGGGTAAATCATGCCTGAACAACCTGATCCCCTTCTTTGACAAAAAGACTGGATTTACAGGTGAGGAAAGAACAGTGAAAATCATTTCTCTCCAATTCAACCAGGCTTTCAACACTGTCTCCCAATGTTCTGATATCCAAGTAAAGGTAGTGTTGTCTCAATAGGTGGACAAGCAGATGGACATAAAAAATATTTGGCTGGTCAGGCACAGGGAGTAGTTAATTGTTAATGGCTTATCCTCTACCAAGAGGCTGGTACCAAATGGGATGCCTCAGGGGGCTGTGCTGGGACCTCTCCTGTTTAACATGGTCATTGATGACCTGGAGAAGGTGATGGGGTGCACTTCCACCAAGCTTTCAGGTGACACTTAGCTGGAGGGGAAACAAGTCACCATGCCTGAGGGGAGGACTCCTGTCAGAGGGATGTAAGCAGGCTGGAGAGATGGGCCTGCAGGAGCACTGGGAGTTCAGCAAGGGCAAATGCACAGCCTTGAACCTGGCAAGGAAGAGGCTCTGGCAACGATTTGGGCTGGGGCCTGATAGATGCAGAACAGCTGTATGGGAAAGGACCTGTGAGTCTTGGTAAAATACAGAGCCAAGCTCTTCACAGAGGTGCTTGGTGGGAGGATGAGAGACAAGGAACGTAAGTTGAAAGAAGAGAGGTCCAGCTTGAATACAAAGAAGATCTTTCTGTCCTCAAAGGCAGTCAAGTGTGGGAAAAAGTTGCCCAGAAAGGCTGTACAGTCTCCATCCTAGTAATTTACGAGATCAAATAAAGCCCCGAGCAACCTCATTTGACCTCTTTGCTGACCCTGCTTTGAGCAGGAAGCCAGACTAGAGCTGTCCTGTGGTCTCTTTCAAACTGAATTATCCTTCAACGCTGTGATGCCCAGGGCCCCATTTGTGTGTAGCGTGTCTGGCAAGTGCCAGGTGTGTATGTGCTACACACACGTGTGTCCGTGGCAGGGGTGAGCTGCAAGCCTGATTCCCATGTGAAGGAAGCAGCTCAAGGGAGCAAAGGTATCCCACAGATATGATGGGCGATGGGTGAGGAGCACAGCGTGGCGGGGGAGCTGTAGCTCCGAACGCCTGTGACAGCTGTGCCAGTTTTGTGCACCCCGGGGAGCTCGCTGAGCATCACAGGAGCAAAGTGAGCTGGCAAGGAGCCTGTGGTGTCAGCGTGCGGGGGGACTGTGCGTGTGTGTGCCGGGGGGGGGGAGCATGTGGCCGTAGGGATNNTGCAGCGTGGCGGGGGAGGGTGGGGGGGGGGGCGGGGGGGGGGGGAACATGTGGCCGTAGGGATGAAATGTGTGTGCAGCACACACAGCAGGCACTGCGGGCAGCGGGGAGCGGTGTCTGTGTGGGCTCGTTGTTCACAACAGCACAAACCAGCCGCAGTTAAAAAGCCTCCCATGTATGAGCATCTCCCGGGCGGGCTCTGGGGCTGAGGGGACGGGACAGAACGCAGGCGGTTATGAAAGCAGCTGGCCCAGTCAGAATAATTCACGTACTGCTGTGGGAGGGACAGGAGAGATAAACAATGCGCTGGAAGGCGGGAGGGCAGGGAGAATGGCTTAAAATGCGTCTTCCCGACATGCCCTGGTGGATTAGTTCAGCATCTCAGCCCAGCTCCTCTTTAATTCTTATGCAAGGGGTTTCTCTGGAAGGGACAGTGTGTCCTCGCCAGCTGAACACCAGGCACAGGGCACCGATTAACAAAAGGCCATCTCACCACCCGTCCCACACAGTGAAGGGCGAGAGGCAGCTGGGACTCATTCCCTGTGAGGACTGAGGTTGTGTATTTTCGTTTCTGTCTCACATCATGCTGTTGCTCATCAGGGACTGCAAGACTTGCTCATCTGAGCCTCCTGTGGCCTTCTATTCACTTCTAGAAGGTGATGATTTGTATCTGTAAGGCCTGCCTCATGTAGGCTATTTCTGGGGAAGCTCTGAGGCCCAATGGCTCCCAGTTCCTGCATCTGGATCTCTAGAGGCCAGGGGTGTCTGAGCTGGGAAAAAGCACAGCACCTGGTCTGTCAGAACCACTGCTTGGAATTGTAGGCAGCGGTACAAAGGTGATGGGTGTTGTGTGTGTACCGAGGGAAATGCGATGTCCTGGCAACAGCTTTGCTGCAGCTGCGGACACAGGATAGGCAGAGACGGTCTAGGAACTGCTCCTGGTTCATTTATCACTTGCAATGTCCTTCTTTAGCTTTAGGGAGGTGACAGGTTAAACCCACAGTGGAAGGTTAAATCTGTCCTTTGGCTTCATGATCTTGGGAAAGTCACTTTGCCTTGCTGTCAGCTGCTTCTGTCCCCTTTTGCTTGCTTTCTCTCTGAGAACAGAAGCTGTCCCTTCTCTTGTGACTGCAGCAACAAGCAAAATGGAGCCACGGAAGCCATGAGGACTCTGGGGGCTTCTCCATGGGACAAATCATCAAATAATTACAAGGACTCAGAAATTCCCACGCTTTGCACAAATGGCTCTTGCATTTTAACAGTAGACAATGCATTTTGAACCCATGAGACCATCTGACTGCTGCAGGAGAGCTGTCTCAAACAGCGCAGCAGGGAACATGCAGCTTCATCTGGCCAGTACAGCTCTGCCAACACACCTTGTACCTCCTCTGCAGCAACCACTGCCAGCTGCTCTCACCCTGACTTGCCTCCTCCACTGACCTCAGACTGCTCTGTCCCATTGGCACCCCCTGGCTTGCTGAGCACTGCTGGCTCCTTGGACACTCTAGGGCACCCCAGGTGCAGCCAGTCACCCCATGTCTGCAGCTCCCTGCTCCAAAGCTGGTTTACATCGCAGCTCTTCCCTGCTTTTCCTACAGCCTCATGCAACACTGGAGGGGGTCACGTAAGTTTGTCTATTCAAGGCAGCCTCATTGCTAGTGAGCACAACACTGTATCCCAGAAAACAAAAGGCACATGGTGTAACCCAGCAGCCTGGAGCTAAATGATGGCTCCACTCTGCTTACATTTAATCAGATCATTCTGTGTGGTACCAGGAGTTCTGCTATAGGTCTGCACTGCCTGTCATGTGCTCGCACCCACTCTCGCACTGATTCGTTACCTTATCCCTGAGAGAAGCTTGTGGAGACTGCAGGTCATGTTATAAATACCTTCAAAGTCTTCTCTGGAGTTCCCACATCAGCTTGTCCTCCTCTGTTCAACACCCCAGAAGTGGTGCTCAGGTCTGTGCCGGGCCCCTGGTAGGCACACAGAGGCTGTTGCTGGGTGAGGACCTAATCACCTGTCAGAAGCAATTTCAAGCTCCTTATTCTCTCGATTGTGCAGCTTCTGTAACAAGGCTTTGTGCTCTACAGGCCCTCAGCTGACTCTTTCAGTGCTGCACTGCTGGGACATTCAAACAACTCTGTCACTACAGCCAGGGACCCAAACATTGCCCAGTCCCAGGTTTCAAGACTTGCTATTTCAAATCTGGGGCCAGCACTAAAATAATCCTGCTAACTTCAGAGGCAAAAAAACCCCTTTTAAAGCTCAAATATCTTGTGTCAGCAAAAAAACCCTTTTAAAGCTCAAATATCTTGTGTCACACAGACTATTTCAGGATAGTGTTTGTGTCCATCCTGAATTTCTTCACAGGCATCAGGGCAGTGGGATCACATTGCTCCACTTTACCTCTTCCCAGGCTGACCTGACGTGGACAGCGAGTCTCTTGGGGTCCACGTGCCCAGGCTGCCCAGAAAGCAGAGGCATTGCCCACACTAAATGCTCCCTTCTGGAGGGGACATGGTCAAAGGTAAGCATTATACTGGCAGCCCACTGACTGTTCTGCTGGTGTCGCTTTCCTAGGGAACTGGAAGAAGCTCAAGAGCAGAGGCTTCTCACAGTTTACAAGCCAGGCTGTCGTTATCTGTTGTCCCAAGGGGATACGAAATGGTTGTTTGCCTGAAGAGCTCTCAGGGCATTACAAGCCTTCTTCCTGACAGTCCTCATGCTGATGAGGACACCACTTGCATGCAGTTTCACTGCCCCTCTCCCACCACTGGAGCATGCTGGCCTCCCACCTGTGGCATGGGAGAGGCAGCAGCACCATGCTACAGCCATAGGTTGTACATGTGCCATAGAGGGACTGAATAATAGGAAAAAAGAGGAGCAAATTTTGTACACTGAGCACATGCAACCGGGCAGAGCTGAGAAAGAACTGAAGAAAAAGCAGACAGCAAGGTAGCAAACAGAAGGACCTGACTCTGAACAAAAGTCATCTCTGCCTAACTTCTCAGAGCTGGCATGGCTTTGCAGATTTCTCCCCAAGAAGAAATCAAAGTGGTAGCACATATCTGAACTGTTTTCAGAGTCAGTGTCCGCTCTGTGAAAGCCATGGCCTGGCTATCAGGAGGGCTGACCTTTATTGCAGTGTTGGTGCTGGATGCTGGTGCTTTCAGAGCCTACTTTCACTCCAGATCAAACATTTCCTCCCTCTGTGCCCCATGGCACTGCCTGGAGAGTCGGCCTCAGCCCCAGCCCAGCCCCACAGTGTCCCACCAGCACTGGGGCCAGAAGCAGTGCTGGGTGAGCCTGGGGAGTCAGGAGCTGCAAGGATGCTGGTACCTGTGAGGATGAGCACAAGCCTTATGAGGAACGTCTGAGATAGTCAGGTGTGTTTAGCCTGGAGAAAAGGAGGCTCTGGAGTGACCTCATCACTCTCTACAGCTACCTGAAAGGAGGTTGTAGCAAGCGTTACTTTCTCCCGAGTAACAAGCAATAGGGCAAGAGGAAATGGCCTCAAGTTGCATCAGAGAAGGTTTAGGTTGGATATCAGGAAAATTTTCTTCACTGAAAATGTTGTCAAGCACTGGAACAGGCTTTTCAGGGAAGTGGAGAAGTCACCATCCCCGGAAGTGTTTAAAAGATGTGTAGATATCGTGCTTAGGGACATGGTTTAGTAGCGGACGCGGCAGTGCTGGGTTAAGGGCTGAACTCGGTGACCTCAGAGGTCTTTTCCAGCCCGAGAGATTCCATGATTCTGTGACGCCGGGCCCCGCGGGGATGCCAGCCTTGCTTCCATCTCTAGATGGTGCTCTGAGGCCGGGCAATGGCCGGGCTTCCCCAGTCTCGCCGCGCCACTCAGCCCCGCTGCGCCGCGTCCTGCCGGCGGGAGCACACCGCGGCTGGGAAGGGCAGGACCCCCGCCCTGCGGCCCACGGCAGGAGGAGAAGCCTGTGCAGCCCTTCCGAGAACTGGCTGCCCTCTCATCTGCTGCTGCTGTGGCATCCCCCGTGCCGCGGGCAGCTGCGAACAGCGCCTGCCTCCCCTGCCTCCCCATCCCTCTGCTGTCCCCCTCTGTCTGCACCGGCGAGGCTGCCCCAGCTGCCCTGCACCACCCCACATTTTCCGCATGCCAGCAGGCTGCGCTCCCTCCTCTCTCCCTCCTGTGCATGCAGCAGCAGCCCATCCCAGCTTTGCGGATTTCGCACGGGGCCGGGCCCTGCGGGGTTTTCCAATAGTGATGCTCCATTAGGGCCCAGCTCTGCTCTGCTCTTACCACGGGCAGTGCCAAAGTCCCATTGACTTCGCGGGGGCAAGCCCTTAATGGCCTGGGAAGGTAAGACTGCGGTTTTTTCTGGGTTGTTTTTTTGTTTGGGTTTGTTATGTTGTTGTTGTTGGTTTGTTTTTTGGGGGTTTTTTGGTGACATTTAAAACCATGGCCACTTCACACTGCCTGTCCAAAAGCTGAGAGAGACCTCAGGCCCTCCTGCAAAGGTGAAGAAGAGCTGCTAAAGCTGGAAGAACAGAGAGGAGTCATTCCTGCAGAGGTCACGAGCCTGTGCACAGCTGCTGGGGCAGTGCCATGTGCCCTATCCATTCCTGGGCAAAACTTGGACGAAACCAAACTGTTTGAAACCTGTTTGTTCAGAAGCACAGACATTTTCAGCACCATTTCCTAATCATGGAAATCCAAACCCATTTTCTCCCCAATTGAGATTATTGTTGTGTTTCTTAAAAATATTTTTAGTTGCAGTGTGTATCAAAATGTTTTGCTGAGCAAGTTTTGTGTGAGTTGAAAGGTGCCAACGATGATTTCTTTTCAAAAGGGTTGTCCAAAAGTGTCACCAAAAATAAAGCATGAAACAAGTCTCTCAAGTGTCGTTTCAAATAACAACATTCATTTGAGAGCTGGCAAGAGTGCCAACAGCATGGTTAGTTGTCATGGGGTAGAGGATCTGAACCAGTGCCTGGATCCTATTCATAGGGGAAAAGTCCTTCCTCTCCCCATTATCTTTCTGGTATTTGAATAGCTTTCAATAATGAGCCAAGTAAGACGTTCAGAAGTAAGACAGGAAAGAAATATAGATTGTGGTCGAATAAACAAAGAAGCAGTGTCTTCCTCCTGAAAAACAAGCTGCCAGTCCCTCGGGGTTAGAGGCAGATCTTAGGGAAGCAGTCCCTCCATCAGGTCCTGGAGGAGGGAAGGACCCCAGGGACATCATGCCCTCTTCATGCATTAAAGGTATCTTCTCTGGAGGGCACAGGGCAAGGAGGTATCACCTACCTGATGCTCCACACACTGTGTGCAAAAAGGAAAAATACCTGGTGTGTTTATAGTTACGAATGGCCTGGACGGCTGATTTGCAGAATCCTTAAAAATGTCAAGCCTTCTCTGTAGCAAACAGTTTTCCAAGATGGATTCTCCCGGCGGCTTTTCACAGGCTGCGTAAAGGAGTCCCCAGCATACAGCCAGAGAGGCACTTGTTGAGACACTCGCTGCTGTGTGGCATTTTTGTGAATGTGGTTGGGTGTTTATGGGATGAAGTTGTGGTGTAGGATGGGTTATGCCCCCGTGAGTGGCATACACATGTAGGCACGAGCAGTGTGTACTTGGGCACGAGTGCTCTGGGATTCCAGCGGGCAGGCACAGAAGCCCCTGTGCAGAAGGATGTCCTGCTGCTGAATGTCAGCAAAGCCTGTGGGCACGTGTGCAGCTTGCAGGAACAGTCACTGGAGTGGCTGCACCATGTTGTTGGAGGGGCTGTGTGTGCCAACAGCAGCACAGCTGCATGAGGAGTGTCTGATAGGCAGAAACTTACTGATCACCTCTCTTTTCCTACACTGGCTGTTCCTCTCCTTCCCTCTGCCCCCTCCCCTCAACCTCCTTCTCTCTCCCCTCCCTAATGATCTGACAGCACTGAAAGCTTTCTTGCAATTTTATTAGGAACAGCAGGGGTTCAGCTGGGTATTCTTCAATGCCTCACTGTCTTCTCCACTGTGATGCCAAACGTGACATGAAAATGACCAGCAGGTTCAGACATATGGAAGGGGCTGGAACCAGTATGGCTGAACGATGCTTTTCCCCTCAGATTTATTGCACTCTTGTCCTGTTTTTCTCCCAAAAGTCCCACCAGGTGAAGTGAGGGGTGGCAGTGCTGACCTGTTGTCCCAACCACTCCAGCTGTGCGTGCCCATGGCCCTGGTGAACCATTCTTGCCTGGCATCTCTGTGCACTTGCTCCTTGGTGATTGATGAGCCTCCCAAGAGCTAACAGGACACTTCATCCCCACCAAGCACTGCCACCAGCCTCCAAAGGATGCTCTACGTCCGTGACGGGGGTGCCCAGCCATGAGGGTTCCCTCTCTCCTGGAGGCCACCACCCCAGCCTGTGTCCTGAATGCCCATGTCCTCACACGCAAAGTCCTTCTCTCTCGGTCCATTAGTTTGTTTCCATGGCCAGTGGCAGGCACACGACTCTGAAAGCTGTATTAAAAGCCAGGTCAATACCAGCCCCTGCTTATTCCCTCAGGGGAAAATAAGTGAATAATGAAAGGAGGGAGTGACTTCATTTCCTAAACCAGCAAACTCTCGAATTTAGTACTGAGAGAGGTGCCCCAGTTCCCAAGTGGGGAGTATTGGAGGTCTGAGGAGAGGCAGCTCTGCCTCAGCACCGGCAGAACCAGGAGGGATGGGGGCCACTCAAAATCCTGTGTATCCATCATTTCAGTGAAGGCTCTGAGGCAAACTGCTATGGCAGATGAGCTCCGGAGCCGAGGATCACTACAGGAGCGAGGTAGAGACTGAGGTACTTAATGCCTTCTTTGCCTCAGTCTTTGATAGTGACACCAGTTGTCCTCAGGGTACCCAGTCTCCTGAGCTGGAAGACAGGGACAGGGAACACAATGAAGCCCCGTAATCCAGGAGGGAATGCTCAGTGACCTCCTACACCGCTTAGACACTTCCAAGTCTGCGGGGCTGGATGGGATCCAGCTAAGGGCACTGAGAAAACTGGCAGAAGAGCTCACCAAGACACTCTCCATCATTTATCAGCAGTCCTGGCTAGCCAGAGAGGTCCCAGGTGACTGGAGGTTAGCCAGTGTGACACCCATCTACAAAAACGGCTGGAAGGAGGATCTGGGGAACTACAGCCCTGTCAGCCTGACCTCAGTGCCAGGAAAGGTCATGGAGCAATTCACCTTGCCATCATACAGCACATGCAGCACAACCAGGCCCAGCCAGCATGGCTTTGGGAAAGGCAGGTCCTGCTTGAGCAACCTGATCTCCTGCTATGACAAAGTGACCCGCTCAGCGAGTGAGGGAAAGACTGTGGATGATGTCTACCTGCACTTCCGCAAAGCTTTTGACACTGTCTCCCAAAGCATTTGTCCTGGAGAAATTGAATGAGTGCACTGTTCATTGGGTAGAAAACTGGCTGCATGGCTGGGCCCAGAGAGTGCTGGTGAATGGAATTATTCCAGTGAATGGAGCAAACCCAGGCAGGACAGCTGTTGCCCCACAGAACCTACATCCTGGGATGAGAAATGACCATGTCTGGGTCTAGACACATCTTGTGAGTCTATTTGTGCTCTTTCTCAAATGCACTTCCATATAACCTCACTTTCTCTTCCTCTTTTCCCCTTCCTTCTCCACCATCTGCCTGCTGTGTCTGCTTCTTCCTCTCAGTCCTGCTATTTCCTTCCTTACCCTTCTGCTTCTTCCCCTCTTCCTTTTGCTTCTTGAACCAATTCCAAATTGATACTGAGATGCTTTTTTTCTGCTTTGTAGATCAGGGATTAGGTGAGACATGATTTCTTCAGCCATTCCCCACCACAGCACAGCTACTGGGTGCCCAGAGCAGCTTCCTGAGCTTCCTGTTTGTCTTTCTGTCTTCATCTCATCTGCAGTTTTGGAGAGCTGATTCTGCTGCTCCTGAAGGAAGATGCTCATCAGATTTTCACCGCTTTTGTGAAATGACAACAAAGTGATGTTACAGGTCTAGATTTGGTTGGTGTCCTCCCTCATTTTCCCTCCACTTGCCTCTGGCAAAAAGAGAGGCTTTGGGGTTTTTAATGGGGTTTTTAAGCCTTCCATCTAGAGCAATGTCTTGCACATCTCTGCCTCTTCACCAAGTATATCTACAACCCTTCCCTGGGCAAAACTCTCACTATCTCCATAGCAAACAGGATCGCTTGACCCATCCTACTGGTAATTTTAATGCAAATTATTCCCTCCATACATACATTTGTATGACCTTCTCCCTGAGCAAATGCTCTGAGCCTCTTATTGTAGGTCTTTACCAGCGACGCCCAGAACAAGAGAGCCCTCATGGCGGAGCGTCCAGGGTCCAGTGCCATACAAATGGCAAACAGCAGCGTTAATAACCCTCATCAGTCTCCATACCAGGCTGCAGCCTTGGAGTCTGTCCCTTGCTTCCAAACCTCCCCTTGGGATTTTAGACTTTATTAAAAATAAATAGTTACAAATTCAGTTTTACAGCTGATGGCAGCAGGGAGAAGAATGGAGGAGGCAAAAGGAGCAAGTGGAGGGTCTGCTGTCCAGTCAGGTCACCTGTCTGTCATCCCGGCTGTGCTGTGCCAGGGAGCAGTCTGAGTGTGGCAAGCACAAGGCCCTGCCTCCCCTGCCAGGTATCTCAGGAGAGGAGCAGGACATGTTTTTCAAGAGGACTGGGAGAACTGGAGCTGAGTCCATGGAGCTGAGCTGCTTCTGGAGGTGGCAGACACCAAAAGCCAAGGGGACTGCAGAGTAGCTTACGTAGAGCGTCCTTGTCTCCTAGCTTGGCGTTTGCAGTGGAAGAATATGGATTTCCCTTCTCCTTCTCTTTTATATACAGAATCATGTGCAACCAGCAACAAACATGCAAGTAAACTCCTCCCTTGAGATCCTTCCCCACTCCCTCCAGGAGTCCCAAACTCTCCCTTCTATCCTCATCTGGTCAGTGCTTAGGTGTCGCTCCTCTCCTGGTGGCGGCGATGACCCTTGACAGCCATGGGGCCTACCCATAGCGAGAGGGGACAGAATGTTTGCTGTTGCCTCAGCAGCAGAAACACTTGCTGTGGGTCCCAATCTGTCCGCTGAAGGCAGGGACTCCTGTCACCTCTCCAGAGACAAGAAACCAGGCCTGCTGCTCTCCTGTCTCTGGGCAGAAAAGGGGTTCTAGCCCGAGCTGCATACCCAGGAAGAGTAGTGTATCCTCACTCCTCTCCCAGGCGGTATAACCTCATGAGAAAGGGAGTAGATCAGAGCAGCTCCAGGCCTTGGTGTGCTCAGGGGCTGAGAGGCAATTGTGGGAGGCATTGTTTGGTGGTGAAGGGACTTATCCAGCGTATGGGTATGGAACAGAGGAGATGTGGGCAATGGGTGTGGAACAGGGAGGCTGGAGGAGTTAGATGGCTGACTCCCTGCGGTATGAGATTGTATCTAGGGGCAGAGTTGCCTGGAGCCGCTCCAGGTCCAGGTGGCTTCCAAAATCCATCATCTGGATGATACCTCCCTCCTCCTTGGTGTTGCCCCCTAACACCACACCCACTTCATCATCATCTTCATCTTCATCTTGACTGACAAGTGCCAGCTCATTCTCATAGCAGAAGGCACTGGGAGGTGGTGGAGAAGGTAGAATGGTCATCTTGCTTTCTTGCAGCTCCCGGGCTGAGCAGCAAGGTGTGCCAGCCACCTCGTACGTCTTGTGAAAGCGTGAGTAATCCACTTTGTAGTGGTTCTTCTCCTCAAACACAACTGGTTCAAAGCGATGACCCCAAAGGATTTCACTAGCAAGGTAAGAGCTCCGTGCCTGTGTGGTCATGGCTGTGGCTTCCACCATCCCCTCCAGAATAACCACAATCTCAAAGTTCTCCGTCTCCAGCTCTTCCTTGCCAATCCCATAAAGGGGGCTCTCCTCATCAATCTCATGAACGATAATAATGGGTGAGACCAAAAATATACGATCAAGACCCACATCGTAGCCCACATTTAGGTCCCGCTGGTCCAGGGGGAGGTATTCCCCTTCCTCTGTCATGTAGGGCTTGATGAGCTGGGCTCGGACATGGGCCTCCACGATGTGACTCCTCCTCAGGTTGCCCACCCTCCACATGAGACACAGTTTGCCATCCCGCACAGAGATGACCGCATGATGGCTGAAGAGGAGGGTCTGGGCCCGCTTCTTGGGCCTTGCCATCTTGGCCATGATAGTGCCAATCATGAAGGAGTCAATCACGCAGCCCACGATGGACTGGACCACAACTGCCATGATAGCCAGCGGGCACTCCTCAGTCACGCAGCGGAAGCCATACCCGATGGTTGTCTGTGTCTCCACTGAGAAAAGAAAAGCCCCCAGGAAGCTGTTCACGTGCATGATGCAGGGCTTGAGGAGAGAGGGACCACTTGCCACCGCCGGCGCGTTGAGGTCGCCGTGGAAGAAAGCGATGCACCAGAAGAGGAAGCCGAAGAAGAGCCAGGAGACCAGGAAGGCAGCAGAGAAGATCATCAGCATGTACCGCCAGCGCGTGTCCACACAGGTGGTGAAGATATCGGCCATGTAGCGCTGAGACTTGTTGCTCAGGTTGGCAAAGTAAACGTTGCACTGGCCGTTCTTCTTCACAAAGCGGTTGCGGTGCTTCCGCCGGGGAGCGTGGCCCTTCCCGTTCCGGCTGTGCCCGTTCACGCTGCCCAGCGCGGAGACCTTGTGTCCATCCTCTTCGGTTGAGACGATGCTGTACCTGGGAAGAGAAGAAACAGGTACTTTCATCAGGAATATGTGGAGGGTGACAGCAACCACTGAGACAGCAAGGGCAGGAGACGTGGGTGGCTCACAGGGCTACAGTACCACCCTATCGGATTTCACCACGGCACGATTCAGTGATCATTGCACCATGGTGCCAACCTGACCAAACTGGTGGAGATTGGCAGCAATGTTTGCTGAGTGTTGCTGCCAGGAGGTTGCATCTAGCAAAGTCCTGACAGGGCAGCAAAGCAGCAGCAGCGTGTAGCTCTGTGGTACCTTCCAGCCTTTATGGCAAGGAGGGATACAAGGCTTTGAAACCTGACAGCAGCTGGGACAGCCAGGAAGCCTTGGAGCAAGCACCCACAGCCTGACCACATTTTGGCCCTCATATAATAACAAGGCTGAGAGTTTCTATTTTCTCCTCTGCTCTGCTCACTGGTTTCATGGTATGTGGTGACAGTGTTTATACACATCCTGCACTCAGGACAATTCTGTTGCCACAGCAACAAGTGTGTCTTCCATCATCCCTTATCCAAAGCCAAAGGTGTAATTTGGAAATCAACAGCCAAAGCACTGGCAGTTTCCTTGGCAGAAGCTACACACACACTTTCTGGGAGACCTTTACCCCTCCGGCTCCCCTCCCTCGCAGTCAAGTCTGACACTGCCCCTCGTGATGCTGTGACAGTTGCAGACATTCCTTAAAGACGTGATGGCAGGAGATGTTCTGACCACTGAGGAAATCGAGAGAGTGCACTAAAGCACGAAGACTGCTCTGCCCTCATGCCTGACAAGCTGCAGCCTCACAGGACCCTGGGAGTGTCTCCCTCCCACCCCATGGTGTTGACATGTCAGCTGGAGTCCTCCAGCATGGGCCTCTGTCCACATCTCACAGCAAGGACAGCACCAGTGGCTGGAGTTGTGATTCCTGGGAACACGGGGCTTCTGCAGTGCTGCTGGAATCTGTAATTTCTGGTCCAGCACCATGCAGTGCTTTGCTTCCCCTCCATAATATTCCTCCAAGCACTACCCCTACATATGGCATGTTTTGGATTGGAGAAGCAGAGAGGAGTCATTCCTTGGAACAGGAAAGCCGCTGACAGGTAATTTGAGAAGAGTATATCAAAAGGCGGTCTGAAGTTAGGGTCTGAGGGGCCAGATGAGGAGAACCAGGTCACACCCAGGGCAGTAGCAGGTCTTGAGGGGAGGGTTACTCACCGATTGACTCGGACGCTGCCCATGGCTCGCTCTGTCATCGGAAGTCAGGGGGCCGCGGGAGCTGGCAGGGCGTGGGCACTCATGCAGCAGCACTTACGTGGGACTGGGCAGCTCCCGGTTTCACCTCTGGCGAGCTGGGACCAGCGCTGCCATTGCGACTGCTCCTGGGCACACGCCTGGCAGAGAAGGATGAAGCAAAACCCAGTCAGAGCCTGCTCTGACAGCACCCACCCCAGTCCAGAGCAGCGGACACAGGGCTCCCAGCCTTTTGCTCAGGGTGTGTCGGGAGGTCTCCCTGGGGCACTGCAGCCTGGCTCAGGCAGGTGAGGAACTGGTGGATGCACACTGGGTGCACGGCCCACAGACCCCGCACTCCCCAGCACCTCTTGCCAGCAGAGGAGCAGGGCTGGCCGGTCACCGCTCTCCAGATCAAGGGCACAGAAGCCGAGCAGCTCACAGGGCCCTCGCCCTGAGCCATTATATTAATATCAGAGCTTTCACCAGGACGAGAGCTCAGCCAGGCTAAATACTGCTCACACAAGGGCTAACAAAGCACAGGAATGCACAGCAGCCCTCAGGGATCCCCGTCAGCCCAGCCTAACCCTGAGGTGTGTGCAGAACATCCCCCCCCCTGTTTCAGATAAAAGAAGGAGAGCAACGGGTAGAGCCCAGAGGAACTGATGGAAAGGAAGGGCTCAGGGGTAGCCAAGGAGAAGCCAGTTAGAGGAAACAAACCTTGCACCATGCCCTGTGTACGGCATCCAAGGAGCAGCGCAGCAGCAGAGTCCTGGGAGGGTGTCCAGCAGATGTCCCAACCCAGTCCTCCCAGAATGGAAGAATGGGGAAGCCAAAGACACAAGAGCCAACCTATTTCACCTGCCCAGAGCTGCTGGGAAGTGAAATGCACTGAAGGGGTAATGACTCACAGATTAGGAAGGGCTTTGTACACCCATGCTAATCCTGCACTGTAGCCGTCGGATTACAGCAGCCAGTGAAGAGTGCGGATGCAGACAGAGCCAGCTAGTTTGCCTCCTCCCGGCCTCACCAATGAACAGCCACTGGTTGCCAGATATGGGGAAAAATACAAGGATTTTTGGGATCAAATGTGAGGTTTAGAGCTGCTTGCAAGTGGTTGTGCACAGACAGGAGAGAGGAACAGCAAATGATGTTGTCTAGGATGGAAAAGCTGGTGAGAACCATCCTTGTCTCATCATCAGTGATGCAGAATGGGGCTGCACGTGGCCAGGGGTGCCCACCAGCTTTCCCCATTTAGGAGCACAGACTGTAAAGCAGCAAGTAAGGACCTCCAGACATCACCTCTGATAGGATGAAGACTAAACAGTTACCGAGGCAGTTAAAGCTCTACAGCAACACCAACATGGTTGTTCAGACCAAGGGTGTTATGACACCAGGAGAAGACAACAGCCTTGTAATCCACAACTCATCATATAGAGACAAAAGTGGACAGCTGCCCAGAAATCTCCATCAGGAAAAAACACTTTGACACTGAACTCTGCCAGCTCCCACCCCCTCACTGCCCTACAACCTCCAAGGCTTTATGGAGTCAGTTTAGCCAGATACAGGAATTTTTGCTGTGCAGCTGGGTAAACCTATAGCACACCCTGGGGTTGGTAACCTAAATTAATCAGAAATATTGATGTGGTGAAGAGAGGGCACTTCATACCCACAGATGGTCCTGCTGGAATAAAGCTAACCAGAGCGATTACATGGTGAGTTCAGACTGCAGGGTCCCACATGACTTTGGGAGGTGACAAAGGTGGGCAGTTTAGGTACACCCCTCTATGGCAGCCCCAGCCAGGAGAAGAAGGGCATCCTCTTCAACCAGCATCTTCCTTAGCCAGCCTGGATATGCCAAGCTCATCCTTAGCCAGCGCTGACCCCGATACCACAGGGAAAGCGCTGCCACAGCTCACACGTACAAGTAATTCACAACTTCCTAAAAGTTTCTACAGCCAACAACTCTCTTTCTCCAGCTGCAGAAACAGGTGCACCACTTCTAGAGATTTTGGACTTCTGGCCCAGGCAGCAGCCAGCTCCAAAAGAGAGGAAGGAGAACCTAAGGAGCTTTGTGAAACCATGTGCAGCAACACCTGGATCTCTGCTCCCCACCTTGCCCTCCTCCCCAAGAAGGGGCAAAGGAAGCAAATGAAATACAAGGGCTTTGTTCAGGCTGGTACAGCTGTGGGATGGGACGAGCACGCTGTTTAAGAGTGCTGCATCCTGTGTTGCTGTGCTTTCTCCTGGTTCCCACATGGGAGCTCATGTCAGCCGGAGCTGTGGGACAGCCTCTTGCACAGAGTCCACCATGGCTGGACCGTGCAGCTCAGAGCCTGGGCAGTGTTTGCTGCTGGCTCCACAGTGCCCGAACAGAGTATCAGCAGCTAAAGCCACATCACTTCCTGCAATTGGTACTTAATCACAAGGAAAGTATTTCCACAAAGGATAGAGGCTACCAGTCTGAGCACACACACTTGAGAATGAGAAAGTAAATGCTTTTATTTGCAGTAAATGGCTGCAAGTGGGAGACCCATGGCCTCGAACCACACACAGAATTGCACTCGTGGATCTTTTTCTGCTTAAAATTTGAGAATTTTTCTGGTAGATTCGAGGACCTCAGCAACAACGGGCAGCACTCTTGAAGCAGGAGCTGCCTGAGGGAGCCATTTTTGCCCGTTATGAGCTCGTGGAGGTTTTGCATGTTGAAGTCTAAGCTGTGCTTCACTGCTTCCAGGCCAGTCTGTTCTCAGGTTTTCATTCTCCAGCCTGGATTTCTCCAGCTGTCCTTGGAGAATAAAGACCTTCTGCTTCAGCCTCTCCACATTTATTTCAGCATCCAGAGCCCGCTGGCTCATCAGCTGAAGATGACACTCAGTCTGCTGGACTAAGGACTGGAGCTCTTGGACTTCCCTCTTTCGTTCAGCCTGACTGGCCTTCAGCTGATCCTGCAGGCTCGACACCATGCACTCCTGTCTCTTCAAGTTGTTCTGGAAGGTGTTAAACATTCTCCTGACCATGGCATTGTCCTTCCTGAGCGCAGCATTCTCAGCCTCGAGCCTGTCATACTGCTTCCTGAGCACGTCGTATTCCTCCCTGAGCACGACGTCCTCCCCCATGAGCACAGCGCTGTCCTTCTTGAGCTCTTTGAACACCTGCCTGAGTGCAAAGTTCTCCGACACGAGCTCGAGGTTCACGTTCCTGAGCATTTCGTTCTCCGAACTGAGGACGCTGTTCTCCTGCCTGAGCGACTCGTGGGTTGGCTGCAGGGACGGGGACTCCCTGTCCTCGCCGTCCTCCTCGTGCAGCACGTGGGGCTCTGCTCCCGTGCTGCTCTCTGGGTGTCCCACATAATGGTCACCGGCATGGGCCTGTGTGGCAGCGGCCTCTGTCCCCAGGTGCTGGCCTGAGCTATGCTGGAAAGAGTCATGGAAGCCACTTGGTGCTGTACTGGTGAAAGCAGGCAGCCTCTGATGCCCAGGAAGGTGATAGGTCGGGCTGGGCTCCTCATCTCCAGCCAAACTGTCAGACATTCCCATGTCTTCGTAAAATGGTTCCTGAAACTCCTGATCTTCCTCCTCAAGCTCCAGTGCATGCTTGGCCAACCCCACTTGCTTATCTTTCACCATGTAAGAGAGCCTGGGAGGTAGGGAAAATGGGGTGGGTTCTCCCAGATCCTCTGTCTGATTGTCATCTGGGCTATCATTGCTCTTGCACAAGGGTGAAGGAAGCTCAGACTGGCTGGAGTTCCCTAATTCTTCATTGTCATCATCATCACCACCATTGTCATCATCACCTTCCAAGCCTTGGGATTCTGGGTAGACTGTCATCATTAGCCCAAAGATGCTAAATGGCCGTGGCATTTTTCAGGATGCTCTGGGCTGCAGCAAGCAGGAGAATCCAAATTGTCCTCCTGGAGCGCAGGCCATGCAGGCTGTTGACACTGACGAGCAGTGTGCCACCTTCTGCAGCCTCAGCAATGCTTGCTGTGGCCACCAAATCCTTCTGTTTACACCACCAGTATGTTCAGGAGGGAGAGGAGAACCACATACCTCTGCATCTTGTCTCTGGGGACACCTGGAACCACCAACATTCCAAGATCTGTGATGTCATCAAGTTCCGTGTGTGCTGAGTTGTCAGAAACAGGGAAGAGGGAGGAAGCAATCAGCTGCTGTCCCGATTCTGTCTAGAACTGCGCTAATTTTCTTTGTAGTAGCCAGCACAGCACAGTGTGTTGGATTTAGTACGAGAATAAGGCTGATAACACAGACAGGTTGGAGTTGTTGGTAAGTAGTGGCTTACTCCAAGCCAAGGACTTTTCTGTTGCCCGTGTCCTGCCAGTGAGGAGCTGCGCAAGAATCCAGGAGGGAGCATGGCCAGGACAGCTGGTCCAAACTGGCCAAAGATATATTCCATGCCATAGAACATCATGCCCGGTATATGAACTGGGGGAGTTGACCAGAAGGGGCTGACGACTGTTCGGGGACGTTCCGGGCATCAGTCAATGGGTGGTGAGTAATTGGGTTGTGCATTGCTTGTTTCTCTTGGGTTCTCTCCCTCTCTGCTTATTATTACTATTACTATTGTAATTATTATTATTGATAATAATATTAATGTGATTAGCACATTTATTAGTAGTATTATTATATTTTGTTTCAATTGTTAAATTGTTCTTATCTCAACTCACAAAAAGTTTGCCTTTTTTCTTTTCGATTTCCCTCCCCCCTGGGGCTGGGGGCAGTGAGAGGGAGAGAGGGGCTGAGTGATACCTAAGTTGCCTGCTAGGGTTAAACTACAACAACTGCAAAAGGTGTTTTTGGCAGCAGGAGGATAAGCTGTCTTCCTGGCTGCAGAGCTGACCCCAGCTTGGGGATGCTGCCAGTGGGCAGAGAGCAGCTCATGAAGCCACCTGAGACCTCCAGTGTAAAGGAGGGACAGGGACCATCCGGCCCGGGCAGGCAGCATGGGTCAGAGGGGACAGCCCTGTCCCACAGGGTACCGAGACATCTCCACCAGCAAGGTCAAGCCACTGGCATTTTGGTTGGGGCTCACCCTGGACAGAGGCAGGAGATGTCACCAGCACTTTGGCCAGAGGCGCCACTCCAAGCTGGGCAGCCACTGAAGGGTCCGCGCTGTGGTGCTGCCAATCTGATTCATCCCCTGCTGCCAGCTGGCACAGGGAAGTGTTAGTAATACCGAGTGCCACAAACTCAGAGCGGCACGAGCCAGGAGACGAACAAAAATAAACACATTTCCCACTTCCACCCCAACACACCCCCACAGCGCGTGGTGCCGCCATGGGAAGGACAGACAGGCAGGCGAGGAGCCCTGGGCTGGGGACTGCTACCACATTGGGTCACTGTCCCTCCTCAGCAGCTGGTGGCCCAGGGCCACCACTGACATCCCTGCTGGCAAAACTGATGCCGCCAGCTTGGCAAGGCCAGGGGCCTTACCAGGGGCCCAAATCCTATGCAAACATAGTTCAAATGGCTGTGAAAAGGTCCCATTGCAGCTTGGAAACCTGGAACACAAATGGAATGAAAGGGGAAGGCTGAGAGGTGTCTCCAGCAGAAGGGGATTATATTCATATCCTGAATAGGCAGGTTCCTGTCACATGGACAAGGGGGAGGAAAGCCTGGCTGAGGACAGGGACACCAATCCAGAGCATGCCTGAGGATATTTCTTGGAGCTTGCTCTGCTTCCTGGGACCCACAAGTGGAGGAGGAAGCTGCAGGGTCAGTGGCAACTCCTATGGAGTGGGATGAAACCAAGCTGGTGGGTGCAGCAAGGAGAGATGCTAGGCAGGAGGCTGCATCCGTTCCTCTCCATCCCTCTGCTGCCTGTCCTGGGTGTACATGAACACCCATGTATGTCATGGCCTGCAGAAGCCCCCAGCACCTTGGGAAGCTGCTGCAGCACGGACATCACTGCCTTGCAGTATTGAACCTGTCAGCCAGGTGAGTCTCCAGGGGCCAGCCGCGGCTTCCAGCCCCAAAGCATGTGCTACCCTTCCCTCTCTCCCAACTTACTTTCCCCCTCCTGTGCCTTAGACTGAGCAATGCTGGGGACACCACCATGGTGCTGCAGTCATCTCCTCCTTCCCGTGTGACACCGTGCTCCAACAGCACAAGCCATCACACCAGCCCACGCTGCCACCCAAGTTCTGCTCTGGCCCCGAGCAGACACGTGGGGCTGCACTGCAGCTGTCCCTTTCCCGGGGATCTGCAGGCTAATAAGGTCAAGGCACTTGGTGCCGCAGCAATGCCTCCATCGCTCCATCTCCTGTACACAGTGCAGTGCCTCGCACGTCCCAGTCTTTCTCCAGCCCCTGCCAGAGTAGATCATATATTGTCAATCCTTCCTTAAATTTGCAATTGAAGAGTCTCATGAAACAGAACAGAAAAGTCCACGCTAAAGCACTCCCCCACTTCTCTTTTTATAACAACCGTATCTGGTGCTCTGGGACATACACTGTGAGCGATGATGATGGAAAAATCCCAGGGTATTTTTACACTCTTAGTCTTTGCTTTATCTGGAGTTGTCTGGCAAATGCTTCCCTCCTGTCTGTGGTCAATACCGCAGCCGCTGGTCGCGCTCCGCTTTGTGCCTTTGTCCCTGTTACCGGCCGCATAGCACCGGCTGGCTCAGGATCAGCATCCACAGACCCATCCTGCCAGCTCGGGCACGCTGACAACATGGCAGACGAACTTCTCACCTCTTGGGGAGTCAGGGCAGGAACACCCGCAGCTGAGAAGGGACCTCTTTGCCTTTTTGCAGAGCCTTACAGACCCACAGCATTTCGTGTATCCTCTCCATCCTCTTTGTAACTCCATCTCTTCTGCTATACCTCACGAATATTCCCAGGGATTGTGCCGGGGCTCATAGGGCAGCTCGGTGCCATGGGGGACTGTCCTGCCACACGAGTCAGCGGCCGAGCTCTCGCTCCTCCGTGCGGGCAGGGCAGGGTGCCAGGCGCTGTACGGGCACACGCGAAGGCACAGTCACCGTGCAGGAGAGTTTTACCATATTAAAAAGGCAAGTGACATATGGAAGGTGAGGGGAGGAAGCTGTAATCAACTCTATACCATTTTTATATACACACTTCTGCCTTTTCGTTCAATAATTATAAATAGATTAAGTGCCAACAGTCCCCATCTGCCCCTCAAGGCATGATCCGCTGACCAGTTTCCCTCTCCAAAAGAGGATTTTATTCATGTGCCTCCACCCGGTTTATATTTTGGAGTGGAGTGAGAAGGGGGGATATTTTTTCCCCCTGTGAAGCTCTGGAGCCTGAGGATGGGTAATATGAAAACAAAACAAAATGATTTGAAGTTAAACCATCTCAGTGTGTGACTCAGAGCTATTCATAGCTCCCTGAAGCCAGCTGCAGCAACGGAGCCAGAAGGATTCTGCCCGTATTATTATTCCAATTACCATCTGAATTAAAAGTTTGAGCAGTGATCAGCCCACATGCTGATGGGAGGGGGAGAGAAGAAAGCAAAGAGAGAAGGAGAGAAAGAGTGAGAGGGAGAAAAAACAGATAAAAATGGGAACCACACAAAGGTCCTCAGGATGACAAAGTTGGGAAGAGGCACAGAAAGGTGACAGCATCACCTCCTGCCTGCTCCCACACCGCCCCAGCGATCCCTGCTGTGGCTGCACCGTCTGGACAATGGCACTGCAAGAACAGCTGCCTGCTCCCCGGGATCTCGGACTAGATGGGGGATACCCCATGGTGGGGCTGGTGGGATTGGCACTGGCATTCACCCACTCTTCTCTGGCCAAAATGGGCTGGGGGTACAAGACAGAGGGGCTGAGGGTTGACTGAGCAGGATTGGAAGGAGAGGGTGCTGCTGGAGTGGCAGCTGGGGAGAAGTCCCTGCTTTTTCTTGCTGAGTGAGGTAGGTGGGTGTTATTCTTTGTAGCTGGCATCAGAGGAAAAACTAAATGCTCAGAAGGCCCCTGGCCTTCCCTGGGTGGTGTTCTTGGCCAAAAAAGAACCGAACTTTTGCAGCAGCCAGGGTGCAGACCACATCCCACCTGCTCCTGAGGAAACTCAGGGGCTGGCATACGCCCAGCACCCTGCCTGCCAAAGCCACGGACTAGACCCTGAAGGGCTGGTGCAAAACCTGCAAAAGCTGAAGAAATGAAGGCTCTGGGGTGTCCCTGAGGTCGTCACATCCCAGGCAGATGCAGTGCGCTCAGATGACCTCCTCCAGCTTCCCAGCACAACTGCACAGTGCAAAAGGCATCTTCCCTAATCCACTCATCCCTGGAACTTCCTTCACTGGGTGTCCTGCTCTGTAGGAGCCCTGATGTAAGGCCATTCCCAGCAGCATCCCTGTGCTTTGGCATCCCCTTAGCACAAAATGCCTGGCCATGTGGGGTGTCTTGATGGCTTTTGGCTAGTCAGGGGACAAGGATAATTATCGGTGTGCAGGAAAAGAGGGGCAAGGGTGGCTCACGTCATCTGCCTGCCCGCTGCAGTTGCGCTCTTGACAGGGCAGGGATGGACTGCTGGTGACTCTGCCAAGCGCCCAGCAAGGCAGGTGCCTGCAAATAGTTTATGAATGATGGTAACAACAGTGACAGCAGCAGGGGTGAGCAGTAACCAGGGCAAAGCCCGCTCTGCGCCCAGCTCCCGATCAAGAGAGGCTGCAGCCGCTTCTCTGCACGCAGCTGCCGCACGACAGCTGAGTTCCCAGCCTGGCCTGGCTGCTGAGCACTAACCCATCAGTGACAGGGAAAAAACCCTCCCTCCACCCCCCTTGTCGCTATGCTTACAAGGAGCTGAGCAGAGTCAGGAGCCTCCTGAAAGGGCCCCAGCTTCTCCCCTTTCAGCCATGCCTGCTAGGCACCAGAAACAGAGCAGAGGGAGCATCCCAGGTAAGCTGCAAAACCGCCTTCCCGCAGAGAGTGGATCAAGTATTTCACTACAGGTTTGCTGACTTGGATTGCTGCGGCTTGATCCGACAGGTTTAACAAACACATCTGGAAGGTGTCAAGCCTAAGTGCTGCCCAACTCACGCAGTACAGAGGATCATTGTCCCCCTCCTTCCCTACCCCCCAGCTCTCCGACAGGGTGGGGCTGCCATCGCGGGCAGGACGGGGCTGGGGCAGAGCAGTGCGGAGCGGGACACGGCGGCTGCATCTGCACACTGCCAGGACTGCGATATCCCCCCCGCCATCACTACGGGTTGCTGTCCTACCCCCGCTCCTCCGGGCTGCGACAGTGGCTGCCGCTGGAATCCTGCCTGCTCACCTGCCTGTCGCCCGCCGGCACTCGGTGCTGCCCGCAACTTCTGCCTGCTCACCTCCACCCAGACACGAGGCTCTTTCTTGCTGGTGGGAACAACGGGAAGAGGAGAGGAGAGGACTTGTGGGGCCGCTGTGTCTGGTCCCGTGGCAGGCACCGCCTCTTCGTAATGCCATCGAGCTTTTCAGAGGGATGAAGCGCCTGTCTGCCCAGCCTCTGGGATCCCCGGTGCCCTTCAGCCCCGCGCTCACCGTGCTGCTGGCGGGGCCGATCTATACAGCTCTCCCGGGGCTTTACCCTCCTCTACAGCAGAGTCACTTTCGACATCCACTTGCTCTAAGACTCCTTTCAGCTGGTCAGTCTGGGCGGGTGCTTAAGCAGGCTGCCAGCAGAAAGGGAGCGGGCAAGAGGAGAGGGGAGAGCAAAGCTGAAGGCAGGGGAAAGGAGAACAGGCAGCAGAGAGGCAGCTGGGACAAGACCAGCAGCTCACTGTACCAATGCTGGTGCCGCTTGCCAGGGAGGGAAGGAGATGAAGAGAGGTGGCAGGGTCGTTTCTCTGAGCCTTTTGCTGGGGACAGAATGGGGGACGCTGCTTCCCTCATTATCGAACAGCACCAGGCTCCCTCTGAAGTGTTTCAGGAGAAATGTTGCCATAGAAATAAAACAGCCGTCCAGATTGTGAGGGGCAGACCCACTGCCACGGTGGCAGGAGCGTGGGCAGAGTGGCGGCAGGAGCCCCTGGCTGGCGGCGTGGGGAGGTGCCAGGCTGGAGGTATCTTGTTCTCCACCCTCCACTCTCTAATTTCCAGTAAGAGCAGCGGTGGTGCTGCTGTGCCAGCGTGGCTGGTGCCAGGAGATGGTGGGCATCTCCTCCTGAAATAAATCAGTGGGTTAATGCCAAAAACTGTCCCTGAAGCAAGCTGCCTGCTGCCAGGCTCCCAGGAGGACAGGCATGGCAGTGTCTGGGTCTCTGGGGCCACTGGGACAGGGTCACTTTGCAGCCAGCTCCCATCCCTCAGCCGCCTGTGCCACGGCACCACCTTCACTGCTGGGGAACGAGCCTGAGAGGTCTGAGGGTGAGAACCAGCTCAAAAGCAGCCCTTGCCTGTCCCAAGCTCCCCACCGCCAGAGAATCAGCATGTCTCCCAAGAAGGGGCTTCAATCCCAAGCATCTCCATTAAAACCACCTTGTCTGGCGAGGAAAACCGGTGCCGGTGCCTCTGGGGCTTCCCTGCGAGGCCTCTCCGCCCTGGTAAGGGGCACAGGAGCGGTGACGTCAGGGAGCAGGAATTCAGCCTGACTCAGTTTCGCAGCGCTGCGAGGCAAGCGCAGACGGCTTCACTCAGCCCGTGCCATTCACAGAAAAACGAGCGCCAGCGGGAGGCTGGGAGCCGCGTGGATGAGTAAGGGATCGATTGCTAAGACGCCAGCATCCATCTATTGATTCCTGGCCGCACTGCCGGGTTAAGCCAGCCCAGCGCAATAACGAGGCAGGGTAGGGGGCCTTGCTGAGGGCAGAGGGCCATTAACTGCTCCGCTCTGCGTCCGCACTGATGTCAGTGCTCGGCGGGCGCAGGTGTCCATCACCGCGCCCTCCTCCCCCTTGCCGGCACCCTCCTGTCACTGACACCACCCCAGGGATGCAGCTGCTTCCCGGGCGTGGCCGATGGCCGAGCTTGGGATGGCCGAGAGGCAGGAAGGGCCAGTGGGGACTGGTCCTGCCAGGTAACTCCATCCCTTCCCAGCCACCTCCTCCCTCTCCGGTTTTCCTTGCAAACCGTGGCGGGGGGCTGCAAGGGGCAAGGACCACTGCCAGCCCCCTGCCAGCACCACACACGTCGGGGCACTTGATCTTACCGCCCAAACGGGGAGAGATGGAAGAAGAAAAAGGTGGAGGAGAGGGAACCCACTTCCCTCCAGATCAGCCCTCTCCAGCTTATCCTCTCTGTGGCCATCCTCACCATCCGTCCTCTTCCCCACCACCCCGTCCCCACCAGACTCATGCTTCCCTCCTAAGGCACATATTTCCCCAGTACTCATAATTATTTTCAGTGGCTGCAAACAGGAGTGGCCACACACTGCTGGGGTGTCTCAGGCTTCTGTGGGTGCTACTTCTGGTGCTGAATGGAGAAGGGACACATTCCCATGTCTCTGTCAAGATGTACTCCCCATGCACCTGCCTGATCCCTCCCAGGCTCTGGATAACCCCAAGCTCTGGGCTCATCTCCACACCTCCCACCTCCTGTGGATGCCTCCTCGCGAGAAGCCAAGGAGGGCAGAGAGCAGGGGTTGAGGGTAGCCTTGGAGCTACGTCACCTCTGCCACGCGTTCCCGTGTGCGCTGTCACTGTCTGCCCTCCACAGCACACCCTCCAAGGGGAGCAAGGGGAGAAGGGGGAGGCCCCAGAGCTGCTGTTTGCTTTGCCATGGATGGAGGCAGGGCTGGGCAGCGGGGATAGGAAACTCCAGGCTCTTGCCAGAAGGATTTGGATGACTCCAGGCAATTTGCCCAGGAGGGAGGGCTGAAGGACCAGGGATGTCCGAGGTGATCTGCCAGCACCATGCAAACCTGCCTGTCCACTCCTGCCCTGGTGGGGAAGCCGACCTTGCCGACAGGGAGCAGAGTTTCTCTGGTAGTTTGCTCATGGCTTCCTCCTGAGCTCCTTCACCCAAACCCACTATCCAGAAGACCCTTTGCACTGTGCCTGTCTGGGAGATGTTGGACCCCCACCGGCAGGATCAGCCGTGCTGGGACTGAGAGAGGTGGAAGGCAAGGGAGAGGGGGGCAGGTCTGGAGCCCAAAAAGCTCCACAGGCAGCAGGAGAACGAATATGTCCCCTTCAGCCCCATTTGCACCCGAGAGCTTGGAGAGCAGGTCTCCAGCTGCCTTCTTCTCTGTGAACTGGCTGGGACCAGCACAGAGAAGAATCTACAGAGCAGGAGAGACAAAAGGTGAGCAAGACCCAGCCCGGGGTGAGAAGACTCTAAGAAAACGTGCGGAACTGAAAAAATGAAGAAGTTACCCGCAAAGCCACCGAAGTCAGGGTGGCAAGGGGGCGGGGAGGGAAGCTGAGGAGGTTTGGAGGCAGGAGCCCACCCCTGCCCCTCGGCCCGCGGCCGCCCCGGTAGCTGTACGTGCATACGCCATGCACACAGGCAACTTTATTATTCACTGGCACGCTCACACGAAGCCACGCATCTCTCCCTAAGTTATATTTATAGCTGTTCCTCGGAGCGAACGCAAATGAAACAATACATTATTTTCCTAAGGGAGAAAAACCCTTCCCGCTCTCATGCCGGTGAGGAGAGCAGCGCGCCCCGGCACCGCCTCTTACCCGGGTCCTGCCGAGGGCTGCCGCCTGCTCCAGCCGTGCCGAGCCAACATCAGAGGAAGGGGAAAGCGGCCGGTTTCTCCATCTCACCATGAAATGCCTCAGCCGGACCGGAGGAATCAGGGAAGTCTCTCTGCAGTCCTCGCTCGCCTCCAGCCTAGGTTTATTTTTTTCCCCTCCCGAAGAGCTACTTCTCCGCTGCGACCTGCTCCTCTCCTAACTCTGCCCTGCCCACGCCAGCGCTCTCCTTCTGCCTCTGCCTCTCAGAATTTTTTGCTCCCAGGAGCGTCCATCCCACGGAGTGCTGATGTGCCTTCGTGGCTCAGCGACGGGTTCAGGTCTCCCCCTCCTGCCTGGCTCCCTCCTTCTCTGGCATTATTTGCCCGTGCCCCTTGCTGCCCCCCTGCTCTAGTCCCCAGATCCCCCCTCTCCCTGACACTCTTCCTCCCTTTGCGCTCCGCTCCCTTTCCCTGGCTGCCTCTCCCCCTCGCTGATTGCTATGCAGTCTGTAGCTGAGAAGTCAGTAACTCTGTGGTAGGATCCAACAGCTTTCCGCTACTTTAGCCCATCCTCGCATGTGAGCTCAGAGCTGCGGAGCCGCCATGGGGGAGACGAGAGCAACCATCGGCAGCGGCAAAGGGATGGTGGGGCCGCCAGGTGCCCCCAAGGAGGTGAATCCTCCTCCTGGGCTGCTGCACAGAGATGAAATAACTACCGTCAGAGGGTTTTTTCCCACCCGGATTTGGGGTGTTGGGCTGACACGTCGCCCTGAGGAAGGACCAGGCTCTGCCAGCTGATGCAGAGTGTTTGCTGTGGGGCATTGCCTCCCCACTCTACAGAGCTGGTGATTTCCTGCCAGGATGAGCAATGCTGGGACAGGAGCCTGGACACGGAGGGGCCAGCCCTCAGGGCTCCAGGATAGTGCACAGCCACCCTGCCAGGAAACCTGTCCAGGAAACCTCTTCTGGGTCTCCATGGCCAGCAGCATCTCAGAGGCTTGGAAAAGGTCACTTCTTGGTGACAAGGAGAGAAGGTGGAGGACTCTGCTGCAGCAAAGCCAGAGGCTGAAGAGACCCCTGATCACACAGGCAGTGGCTGTAGGCACAAGGTCCTGGGGACAGCTCTGCTCCAGGACGGCATTGTTTGAGGACACGGTTTCTGTCTTGGTGTCTCATCTGCTGACCCCAGGGTTAAGGCCCGTGCTGAAAAGTCAAGAAAGATTAAAACAACATCTTTTGAGTCTCCTCTGGGCCCTAATCCTGCAATGACCACGACCCTCCCTCCCAAAATCATCCCAAGATGTGGCACATGGGATGACCCCTGCACATCACACTGTGGAGCCTGCTGTCCCCCACCAGCACCAGTGAACGGCCACGGTGAGCACAGCCCGCTCCCACCTGGCAAAGCCACTGCCAGGGAAGCAGAGGGTGGCTTTAGTAACTCCGTGCAGATGGGCAGCTGCAAACCAAGAGTGCAGCAGCCTCCTGAATGGGTCAGTTCACCCCAGCGCACCCATGGCTGCTCCCTGCTGCTCCTGGGGAGCTACTGCGCCTGGATGGAGCGGGGCCAGCCTGTCCATCCCCTCTGCAGCCATCCCTGTGAGGACCTCGTTCAGATTCAGAGGGGTACTCACCTTCCCAAAACCCCTGTCTCTAGGGCCTGTGGGGCTGCTTCCCAAGAGCTACTGACCAGAATCTGCACAGCTGCCCTTTGGCAAAGTGTACCATCCCTCTGGCACTGTGACAGGCCTTTCCTTGTCATGTGGTGAAGGGACGAAGATGGGGCTGAGAGATCTTGCTCCTTCCCAGAGCGGGCAAAGCCACCAAGTGCAGCCCTGTGGCAGCCTCAGCTTCAGGTCGGGTTTCCCCCTCTCTGCCTTTTGCTCCTCATCACTGGCTGCCCCCAGACCTCACCACGCTTCCCTCTGCCTTCGCAGCAGGAGGATGGATAGCTGCACCCTGTGCACAGTGTGGCAGCTCGGCACTGCCAAGAGGCAGCTGGCACTTCCAGAGCCAGTGAGAGGGACATGAGGATGAGGCATTGAAGACGCCACCAGCCCCTCGCTGTCCTTGTGCCCCCCAAGTGCCACGCCCTGACCGCCCCATGGCCACCGGCCCCAGCAGCGGGGTGGCTCACACTCGCCGCCCCCGCCCGTCTCCACCAGCACCGTCTTTAATAAGAAGTGTGGAATATTTTAGCACCTATGGAAAAGCCACCACAGACGGTGGTGGCAGCCGTTGCCAGGGAGACGCTCCCAAAAATAGCCCCACTCCGCCAACCTTTCCCAGTGCTGCTGTGGGGATTGAGGGAGGCAGAGGGATGGAGGGATGGAAGGGTAGAGGGAGAGGTGGATAAAGGGATGGATGAAAGGAGGGAAAGAGATGGAGAGGTGGACAGAGGAATCTTTGGAGGGATGAATGGAGAGGTGAATGGAGAGAGGAGGAGGGAGGGGTGGTTGAAAAGATGGAGGGAGGAAAGGATGGAGAGACAGAGGGAGAGAGGGATGGCAGGAGATGGATGGATGGAGAGATGGATGCAGTGGAAAGCAAGAGCTCCTGGGAAGCTGGGCAAATGCTGCCTGCCCCTTCTCCTGCCTGGGCATGAAGAGAAGTGCTACCTCTATGCCAGCAGCCCTGCTTGGACACCCGTGGCCCTGCATTCCTGTGACACCAGCTAAGCCAGCACAAACCCTCAAGCCCTCTCTGCCCTGAGCAGGTCTGACTTTGAGTGTTTAAACCAGAGAACAAAGTTTTGGACTCCTTAGCACCTGCCAGGCTCCCTCTGCCATTCTCCTCCAACATCCCATCTCTGTTCCCAGTGTTCCAGAACTGCCCAGGCAAACTGACCTGGTCATGGGGACAGAGATGGTGAGACACAGAGGTGCCCCATGATGCTCAACCCCACCATGTTCCCCAGCGTCTCTGGGAATGCAGAATCATTTTCCTCTCTTGGATGAATCCCTGAGACTGCCTACTCTCCCAGGAGGTCTGGATGCAGCCTGAGCTACATCCTGCAGCAGAAATGGAGGGGGACACCTGGAGCACCACCAGGGGCAAAAGCACAGAAGTCTTCTTGATAGAAGTAAACAAATGTTTTAGTGATAAGGAAACCCTCTTTTATTCCTCTTCTCATCCCATAGCCGTCGCCTCACAGGACAGGCAGAGATGGAGCAGGGCCCTGGATGTAGCTGCTGCTGCCTGGCCCAGGGGCTCTGCAGGAGGAGCCTTCCAGACCAGCAGAGGCAGAGAGGGAAACCCCAAAAATAGAACTAAAGGAGGGAGGGTCGGGGGGGAGAAAAATAAACCCATCAACCCCAAAATCTCATTTTTAATATCAAATCCCAGCTCACTTGCCTCCTTGTCACCCTGGCGACATTCCTTGTGGTCACCATGGAAACGGGAGGCATGGAGAGAGCATCACCGTGCGGGGTGGTGGCAGCACCCGGCATTATTTTGGGAGGCAGGGAGACACCCGGCGCAAGGTGCTTTGCATTGTGGCAGGGTGGGAGGAGGGAAGGTTTATTTTTACTTGGTCCCACTCCATGTGCCAATTTTTTCTTCTCTAAGAGCCTGGGTGTCCCTTGCCCTGCCGCAGCTTTCCTGTGGCCTTCGTGTGCCACACAGGGATGTCCCATGGGGACACCCCGGCCCTACCACCCTGTTCCAGCTGGGTGAGCTTGATTGGGCTGCTCCCATGAAGTCCCTCTAATGGTCATCTCAGCCGGTGGTTCCTGGTGCCACAGAGGTAGATAACGTTGGGATTTGGAGCCCATCAGTTCTTCTTGGGAAGGTGCAAGATGAAGAGAATAAACCTTTGCTACCCACAACAGTTTTACCCCTCTGCAAGGTGCTTCTTTCCCTGGGTGGGACAAGCAGCTGCAAAGAGGAGCGCAGGGACAAGAGAAAGACAAGGGCTCTCAGACATTGCACACCAGAGAATTGGAAGGGGATCTCTTGGAAGAGAAGACCCCAAATCTGCTCCTTCCCCCCAACTTTACATCCCTGCTCCATGGGTCAAAACTCTTTGCCCACCAGCAAAAGGACCTGGGATACCAGGGACCTGCAGGGCCACCAGGGCTGGGGCTTGGCTTTCACCAGCACCCACATGGCCTTGCAAAGCCCTGCTGAAATCCCAGGCAGCTCCACTCTGATGTCTGGAAACCCAATTCAGCCAGTCCCTACCCTTTGCCAATCCTCTCCTTTGCTCCAACCCACCCTTCTCCCACCGCACCAACCCCTGCCTGGGTGCCTTGGCTGGGGCAGGCAGGGATGTCTCCAGCTCCGTGGGGCCAAGCAGGTGTTTTCCGACTCGGCCTGTGAATCCATCTGGAAAAGCCCTATGATGCAGGTGCTGGAGCGTCAGAGAGGGAAAACACAACCGCCAACCTAATGGGCAGGGAGGAAATGTATGCAAATATATTCAGAAAGGGATCCGGTGATGCTAATAGGCTTGTTAATCCTCTCAGAAAGCACCAGAAATAATATTTTTACACTTTAGTTGTTAAGGATGTTACTCCAAGCAAGCCCATGAGGACAGAGAGAGATGTGTGGGGGATGGCCACAGGTCATGGCCGGGGACAGGGCGGGCAGCAGCCAGAGGCAGCTCCGGGACAAGAACAGGCAGGATCACACAATCCAAGAGTAACCAAATTAGACCCACGGCCAGATGAGATTTGCTCAGGGACAAGGAGACAAATTAAAACTTCCATTCGGTTGTACTAAAGCAATGTTATATTAGTGATTAGGTATTGACTATCTAATTGCTGGGTCCTGATGCAAAGGTCCCCTCGCTGCCGCCATGAGATCTTCCTGCGTAACTCCAGCCCCAAGGACAAGGTTTACTCAAACCAAGCTGGTCACCCAGGGCTGTTTTCAAATATATTAAAACTTTCTAACAGTCACTACTGAGCTCCTTTCTGTGAAACCTATAAAACCAGCAGCAACCACGTGCTTCTTTTGCTCACATTCCCCATGGTGTTTGTAACCTTCTTGCAGGGCTCCAGGATTAATATTTTCAGTGAAGTTTGTTTCAAACCAGCCCTTGGGAGGATCTTTTGTTTTCTCCGGGGCTGTGCTCAGGGATCCACACTGCTCCAGACAGGACATCTGAAGGCAAGGGGTGCCTGGTGGGGCAGACACCAGGGAGCGGCTGTGCATGAACAGCTGTGGAAGAGCTGCAATGGCTTGGTAATTCAAATATCTCACCACTACTTCTTTGGCTCCAGGAGACAAGGTGGAGCACGGGTGAGAAGGTGCTGGAGGTGGGATGGGGCCGGGAAGGGCAGAGAGCAGAAGGCGGCCGACTGGAAGCAGGACAGAGGTTACTGCACCCACGGTGAATAGTCCTGGGAAGCCTGGCCCTCGCCGGAGGGTGTGTCCTCAAGGCCAGAGGATGGGAATCCTGCTCCGTCTGCCTTTTCCCCTTTAACCACACTTCCGTGTGTAACTTGAGACAAGCAGGGGAAGAAAAAAGAGGAAGGAAAAAAAAGAAAAAGGGGAAAATAGCGCAGTTATTCCCGCCTCCTCCTCCTCCTCTCTCTCCTCCCCGGCCAGCCAGGAGCCACGTCACCGTCACCCAGCACTGGATTCGGGGCTGCTCAGCCTGGAGCTCTCCGGGAGACAAACTCCAACTTTCAGCCCCAGGCAGAGAGAGGAAGGCCCTAGGCCAGGAGAGGGAAAATCCACCTCAGTGGGAAAGTAAACAAGGGAGACATCCAGCCTGGCAGGGCAAAGGCATCTGCAACCACGGGAGAGGGGAGCCTGAACTTTGTGCTACAAGAAGAGAGGGCTCCGTGCTCAGGGAAAAAGGAAAGTTGAGCCGAAGGAGATCGTTCATTCAGTCGAGGCTCGGGGGAGAAAAACTTCCTGCCCTCGCCCTCCCTGTCTGCAGAAAGATCCCCACTCCCGTCACCCCAGAGGAGTCCCCCCGGCGCCATGAACATCTTCCGCATCCTGGGGGATGTCTCCCACTTGCTGGCCATCATTATTCTCCTGCTGAAGATCGTGAAGTCCAAGTCCTGTGCTGGTGAGTGCTCCCACGCCCCAGAGAAGGAGGGTGGCCCTTCTCGGAGGGCAGCTCTGTGAAGGGTACAACAAAATGGGTGCTGGAAAGGCCAGTGATAGCCCATACAAACGGGCAGCCCTCCCCCATGGGCTCTTCGAGGGAAGTCATCCTCTTCCTCCGGGAGGTCTCCCTGGCAGGAGAGGGCTGTGATGGAAGGATGTGATGTGGCAGGGCGTACAGCCTCAGGCAGGTGTTGGTCTCAGGGTGGTGAAGTGAAGGAGAGGGCAGCAAGGCTGGAGGGAGGTGGGAAATGAGAGCAAGAGGTTGTGGCAGCACCAACACCAACAACCTGGAGAGGAAGCTGCTTTAGGTTGGAGGTTCTGCCACTGGTAGACAGGTGCCAGAGGCTGCCCCATCCCAGGGCAAGGAAATCAGGACAGCAGCTTCCTGCAGGAGGATTTTGCTCATAGTTCCCTGCTCAAGAGATTTTGGGGCTGGGCTGCTGGGGCTGTGGCCATTATCACAGGTGTAGAAGTGGATGGGCCTGACTGCATCTCTCTGCCAGCAGTGGCCAAGTTCCATCAGTGTCCTGGGGCTGGTCCTGCAGCTCTTCCCTTCTGTGGCAGATGTCACATCACACAATCCCTAGTGAGGCGGGCAGGCAAAGGGGGAAGGATGGGAAGAGAAAGGTCTTTTGACGACAGCAAGGACTGAACTGGCCAAAGTGGTGAGCGTGCCCACCAAGCACCAGTTCCTACAGGCAGCACTCAGGGACACCAGCAGGAGCCTGCCCTGTTACTTGAGAGACCCTGGCCACTCCTGGGGTAGAGGTTCCTCAGCACCCACAGACCAGCCGTGGCTCACAAAAGAACACACTTACAAATGCTTCCCAAGGAGGCGTAAGGGGAAACCACCATCCCATGGGTCCTTCCCTTCATCTGCTTTACTTTCCTTTCATCTCCCTGCCACGCAGGAATCTCTGGGAAGAGTCAGATACTTTTTGCCCTCGTCTTCACAACCCGCTACCTGGACCTGTTCACGAATTTCATCTCTGTCTATAACACTGTGATGAAGGTAAGGAGAGGGCAGTGCAGCAGGAGAGGTTCCCCTCAGCTTGCTGTGTTTTCTCGGGAAGGTGAGGGTACACACTCACTGACTTTTTCAGCCAGGAAGGGTGGATAAAGATGCTTCCTTTGGTTTCACTGTCCCTCCATTGACCAAAAAACCCCCTTGCCATAGTCAGTAAGCGAGCTGAGCCACACTTAGTACCAGTAAAACCAGAACAAGATGCCATGAACCAAGCCTAGGTGTCCTTGTGCAGCAGGAGCATTAACATAAAGCTGGCACCACGTCATCCTCTTCACAGAGTGTCCCGGAAGGACTCAAACATCTGTGATTCTCATGATGGGGCAAGCTTTACCTGATCACTGGATAATCTCAAGCAGAAGTCAATCCTTAAGCCAACAGAGGCAAAGCATTCACCGCTATCTTGACTTTTGGCAAAGCTACCCTCTCTTTAAGCACGGAAAGTGCAATTGCAGGTGAGGTCTTGCCATCTCCCTTCTGTCCCACAGGTCATATTTTTGATTTGCGCCTACGTCACCGTGTATATGATCTACGTGAAATTCCGGAAGACCTTTGACAGCGAGAACGACTCCTTTCGCCTCGAGTTCCTGCTGGTCCCTGTCACAGGCCTGTCATTTCTGGAGAACCACAGCTTCACCCCCTTGGAGGTAAGGAAAAGCTGAGGCAGGAAAAGGGAAGGGAAGCAGCAGCAGCCTGACACCAGGCAGCAGAGTGAGCAGCATGTAGAATAGCTGAGATTTTTAACAGCAAAAGCAGGCAGGAAAGGCAAAGTTGGCAGGCCTTGAAGACAGTACCATCTATAGAGCAGCTCAGCGCTGTCTCCTCTCACTCCCAGCACAGCGAGCTCATTTTCCCCAACTTCAGCAGCACTGCTCCTCCCCCTCACACATCAATGGTTTGCCAAACGAAAAGCTTTGGGTCTTAACACATACCAACCAGCGCTGCCATACTAACTCCCCACTGCCTTCATTTTGCACCTCACAGATACTCTGGACCTTCTCCATCTACCTGGAGTCCGTGGCTATCCTTCCTCAGCTCTTCATGATCAGCAAGACGGGGGAAGCGGAGACCATCACGACACACTACCTTTTCTTCCTGGGCCTCTACCGTGCTCTCTACATTGCCAACTGGGTCTGGCGCTACCACACGGAGAATTTCTACGACCAGATCGCTGTCGTTTCCGGGGTGGTACAAACCATCTTCTACTGTGACTTCTTCTATCTCTATGTCACCAAAGGTAGGTACACAGGTTGCTGTAATACTGAAATGTTCATTCAACACTCTTGCAGTATAGGGTGGAGCTGCAGCCTGCCATGTGTTAATCCTTACATGACTTTATTTTTTGCTGTATTTCTGTCCAGTTTAAAAAACGTATCTACTGACTGCAAGTAGGCATCACTGCTTGCAGGGCTCTAGATGTGCATGTGAAACACAGCAAAAATTAAACCAGAATTAAGCCTGGTTTAACCCCACCTTGGGAAGTTAACAACTGAGGTACATTCAATTCTACATACATTCTGAAAGATTATGAATCACACCAAAAAAAAAACCACAACACTTTGAGGGGGAAAAAATAGCTGCAGGCAGACAATGTACCTGAGAAAGCAACTGCAGACATATGGAGCTATTATTAAACCTACTTTTCCTTTGATAAGGAAGATCAGGTTCTTGCTTATCAAGAACTGGTTCTGGAGGAAGATGGGCATCTACACAGACAAGATGCCCCTGTTTTCCAAAATCAGATGCCCCTTCCATTTCAGTGCCATGCTTTGGTAAATGGCTACACACTAGAGCTTACAAGTGCACCAAGGGCATAAATCCTAGCGAACACACTGTGGTTTGCTGAGGCTGAAGTACACTTTAAAACACCTTTTTTGGTGAGGAGGATGGAATTAGATGAAATTAGCCAAGTGGACAACTATTTTCCTCCTTCTTCACTTTCCCCAAACAGTCTGCCAAAAGCAGTAATGACAGCCCATGTTTGATGTTTCAAGGGATGGATTTTTGGTAGCTTCATGCAATACACCTGCTGATAGAGAGGTGACAGGAGCACTGAGCAGGTGGCTGGCCTTGGCAGATTAAGACTTCCTTCTGTCATTAAATATTTTTGTAGCCAGAAAAATACTTTCTAAAACTGCCATCAAGGTGCTCCACGTCAATTCCTTTTTTTCTTTTCTAAACTAATTCCCATTTTAGCTCCGCTCAATTCATGTGTCCTGTGTCCTTCTGTATTTTGTGAGAAATCCATACCCTTTGTAGTTGTGATGGTGGAACAAAAAGGGGAAAAACCGCATCTGCTGGCTTCCAATCTCATACTGCTAGTGACAGAGCTGCAAAATTCAGATGATACAGGAGGCAGAAGAAAAAACATTTGTAGATGGAACATCACAGCAGGAAGAGAATTGCTTTTCTTTTCTCTTTTCTTTTACACAAATGTTCTGGATCATGGGAGAGAAATGGTGTCTGAAGACATGCAAATACTTTGCAGTCATTTATGAGAGCCAACAATATTAGAGCAGGTTGCATCTCTTACATTCTTTCAAAAAAACCAACTTTTCAAAACATTTCTAACACTGAAGAGCTCAGAAAAAAGGGCAGTGATGCTGAAAAAAGAAAGCAAAAATGTGTTATATAAAGAAATGTATTTAATAAGACTTCGGAGCCTATACCAAAGCACTGCAAAGGGATTTTTATAGAATGCTACTTCTTTTTATCTTGTTTTCAAAACTAGATGAGCTCCCTTCTGTTTAACACAAGGACATGAAAGATATCCTGAGGAAGCTTTCAGCTCTCCAAAGCCTGTATTTCACAGAATGGCATGGGGTGTGGGCAGTGAGGGTGGAGGGGGGGAAATCATCTAATCCATGCCCCTGCTCACATTTTTCAAGGTCCTGTCCAGTAAGGTTTTGCCTGTCTCCAGGATGAAGCCTCTCTGGGCAATCTGTGCCAGTGTCTGACCAGCCTCACTATAAAATATTATTTCCAGATGTTTAAGTGGAATTTCCCATTGCCCCCTTGCCCTGTCACTGGGCTCCACTCAGCAGAGACTCGGTTTATCCCCTTTATTCCTCCCACCCAGCACTTGTACACATGGGCAAGATCCCCCTCAGCCTACTCAAGGCTGAACAATCTCAGCTCACAGACTGTGCTCCTACATCAAGGTGCTCTTGTGGTCCTTCTTGACTCGCCCCAGGTGTCCCCATCTCTTGCTCTGAAAGCCCAGAGCTGAGCCCACCACTCCAGCTGTGCCCTCCCAAGGCTCAGTGGAGAGGAAGGACTACCTGCTCACCCTGCTGGCAATGCAGCTCCAGAGGCTGTTTGCTTCGTCACAAGGGCACACTGCTGGCTTGCGTTCAACTTGGTGTCCACCAGCACACCCAATGCCTTTTCTGCCAAGCTGTTTCCCAGCTGGGCAGCCCCCAGCACACACTGCTGCCTGAGGCTGTTCCACCCCAGGAGCACGATGTGCATTTGGCTTTGCTGACCTTCACAAGGCCTCCCTAGCCCACTTCTCCAGCCTGGCACAGTCCCTATGGCCTCACCCACTCCATGAGGCCCTCCTGCATGGGGCATCCTCAGCACATCAGTGCCCTTCCCTCTGGCACCCAACGGAGACAAGCCCCAGCGCCCACCCCGGCACCACCCCGTCCCAGGCACAGCCAATCTGCACCACTAACCACTGCATATGCAGGACAGTCCCTGCTCTGACCACCCTATCTAAGCCTATGGGCCTCTGGCATTTCCCAGAGGCATCCCTGCCCTCTCAACATTCAGCTCAGATGGGCTGGGGCTGGATCTGGATCAGCACAGGTCTGGCCACAGACATTTATTCAGGCCATGCTCTGTATCAAAAGGAGGGGAAAGCACTGGGGATAGCACATCAAGAAAAAAAATGAATATGGTCCATCCATGAGAACAAGTAACCACAGAAGACAAAGAACCTTTTCTTTTAGCATAAAGGAGGATAAATAGATTGTGGTTTCCTCTCTTAGCAGCATTCATAGTGGTTGTCTCCCATTCGTGGTTTGCAAACCTGGCATCCCACTATCTGGCACTCTAAATCGCAAGTTACAAAACATAAACAGTTGAATTCCACTAAATTTATTAATTACCTTCTCTTTCTCTTTGCAGTCCTAAAAGGAAAGAAGCTAAGTCTTCCCATGCCTGTTTGAAGACATCCCACAGACAGAGCAAGAAATCCCAAAGACGAAGCTGTTTAAGATCACAGCTTTCCTTCCCTGGCCCTTTTTGACTAACGGATGGCTCAGCTGAGTTTCAACCCAGTGCCAGGAAGACAAGGCTTGGAAAACTGAAATGCTTTTCATCCATCAGACTTTTCCCCTCCATTTTTTAATTTCTTCTCACTTGAATTTGGTGCTAGTGCTGGCCAATACTGAAGTAGTGCAATTTCTTCTCTCCCAGCTCTTCCCAGCATCTACGTCCAAAACACACCTCCACCTTGAGCCTGAGGCAGCACAAGGGAAAATGTTGCTCCCTTTAGTCCTTCAGCAAGTGCCCATGGTAAAGGGAACATGTACTAATGAAGTCTGTTACCATAAGACAACTGACCCATTTCACAGGTGGCCATGTCTGACACAGCAGATGCCACAACTGTTACTTTTAACTCTGTATGAACTAACGCCCTCTTGAAAATTAATTCTGCCTCACCCTCTCTCTATTGAGGCCCTGTAACATTCAAAAAAACCACATTTTCTTTGAATTACACGAACCTTCTAACTCTGCAAGTATTCAAACATCCTCCCCGCTCATTTATTTTCAGTTTCTTTGTATTCTACAGACAGGGGCGATTTCAATGAAAATTCAGTGGGCTGCCAAGAAGTGTTTTGATCTCCTTGAATATGACTTTTAAGAACTGGGAAGAACAGGAGCAAAGACAGCTTTACATTCCAAAAAATAAAGACAAAGTTCACAATTTATTGACAACAGTGTTTTTATTTATACCTACAAAAGAAAACAAGATGGTATCAAAAGGACAATTTACAAACTAAGAATAGTAACATAGCTCTTAGTATCCTGTGCCTGAACACCACAGATCTATGAATCTCTCAATTCAAGTCTTCGTTAATACAACAGGAATGTGTTCAGAGACCAGCAGGTGTGTGAAACAAGATGCTGATCCCACACAAAGCTAGTAACCCTTCCATTGTTCAGAGAAGTCCAAACAGTAAATTGCTCCAGGAAGTGGAGGGGAGGAGACACCCAGCTCAGATATCTGACACTCCCACAAACTTTTTACATATTGAAAACAATGCAAACACTAGAGGCTAATGCTTTGTCAACAAGGGCCCTCCAGCTGGTACACGGAGCAGAGCAGAGAGCACCAGATGGGACAGGGGCAGCACATGCCACAGTGCTTTCAGCGGTCTGGCTGACACTCTGAACTGAACCAAGACCCTGGACTTCAGCTGACCTCAATGGCAATAAAGCACTGCAAGACTTGGCATCGATGTTTAAACATGCACAAGTCACCCCCTAAAGTGAAAGCTACAACAGACTGTAAGGCAGCTTTGGCGGTCCAGAGACCCTTTTTAAAGCCAGTCAGTGAGATGCCCTACTCTTACACCCCTCAAACACATTTCTGCATTCTACTCTCAAATTTAAAACAAACAAAAAAAAACCAAACAAAAAACCCCAAAAAGCTCTAGATTTGCTTGCAAGGGAGGCCAAAGACGTATCAGTCAGTGCCTGGATAAACAAAATGTTTCTGGCTTTCACTTAACACAAGCAAAGGAACTTCCTGCCCATGCACTGGAATTATAAAATGGAACCAGGGAACTGAGGTTCTGGAAAGAATCTCCCTTCTCCCTGTCAGCAACCTACCTGTGTACTGCACAAAAAAAGAGGAAAAATGCACATCCATCCCCCAAAATTTTACTCTGGGAAGAAATTAAATTTTACAAGAAATCATTTCTGTGTAAGCAAGCTCTTTTCAAGGGCTGTAAGAAGTTCCACTCTGCTACAGAAGAAGTGGGCTGCCTTGTTCATCCATATGCAAGAACGCCAACAGAAAAAACCCACAACCCCCCTGCACTCTAATGCAAAGAGCGTGCCTCAAACCAGGAGATGTATCCATCCTTTTGTCATCTTATCAGATCAAGAGCAGCCAACTCCTGTTATCATCTACTGTCTCTGAACCGTCTGGTATTAGAAATAACAAGTCAACAACATGCTTTACTAAAGGGGGAAACCCCCCCTCACACCCACCTTAGCCTGTAAAATAAAGAAGTTTTATTTACGTATTTACTAAAATTTCACTCTTCTCTAACGTTTTCTAAAATACTACCTACCTGCAAGAGCTCAGCTCAAAGGGACCAATGGAGCAGGGAAATGCACTCAAAAGCCAGAGAAAGCAATAGTCAGAGCAAGGTACAAAAGAAATAAAGCTTCAGAATCAAGATGCACTAACCAGCTCACCGCTTACCTCATGAAAAGGAGACCCCAGGCAATCTCCTCCTCCCTTCCTCCTCCCCACCCTCCCCCCAGCCCACCCTATTCAAACCTCTTAAATTTAAGTGTGGAAAACTCTGTCACATTTTATTGAGTGTAGCAGCATTCAGAACATTCCCCATGGCAAAAGAGAGTTTGTTTGTGAAGGACAGGCAAACGAGGTAACACTGTTCATCATTTCAGTTCTGCATAATTTCTAGGCTCTCGAGGAAGACTTCTTTCAATGAACCCAACAACAGAAATTTGAGAGCAGTAACTAATTTAACAGTAATCGGGCTCACACATTGGCAATGCCGCAATTGAACAATCGTAGTGAAAGAACTTACTTGGCTGAACATTTCAGCAGTGGTACCCACAGCAACTATCTGGTTTTCAGGTATTGAATGCAAGACAGGTTTGGTCTCTGACACAGGGTTTTTAATCCCAAGCTCCGTACTGCAGGCACAAGTAGCAGAAAATGGGGCTTCCAGAACTACAGAAGTCGCCAACAATATACCCAAGGCTTTATTCTGAACACCACCCAGCTCAGACAAATGAACAGAGTTTTCCTATGGAAAGTCACCTACAGTAAGATTACAAGCAGTAATAGTGAGCTATTTAAAACAAAAAATTAAGATTTGGAGAAGTGAGCATTGCTCCCTTGCATTTTTATTTTAAATGAAGTGCTTTTTGGCTCCCCCAGAGTTTCCCATCTCTCTTTATACTTCCTGAAATTAAGTTAACCTGTTACAGAATAGAAACTTCTTTCCCTCAAAACCAGGTTTTCACACAAACCTTAGACACCAAGATGATCGAGCTGGGACCTATCTGCCTTATACCCTTTTCTTTTAGAGAAAATAAAATTCCCAAATTCCTCAACATGCAAGACAAAAATAATATATTTTCCAGTCAACT
>VZTE01001811.1:1561759-1578393 GCA_013397775.1 Eulacestoma nigropectus
CCATATAGCCCATCACGTTAGTGGCAGGGGGCTGCGGAAACTGTTGTGACATGAGCGGCTGTGGCTGCTGGCCCGAGCGCCCCACCATCCCTGCATACTGCTGTTGGGTAGTGCTCTGTGAGGTTCTCCCAGCCGTGGCAGCTGTGGTGCTGGCACCATAGCCACTAGCACTGTACTCTGCAGTGCCATAGCCACTTGTGCCATAGGCAGCTGCTCCATAGCTCCCTTGAGTGTAACCATACTGGCTCTGTGCTGCCCCAAAAGCAGAATTTGGGCTCCCGTAGGCACTGCCATAGGTCTTGTTGGCTCCGTTGGCGTAACTTTCACCACGCTCACGGTCTCTGAAGCCACCTGAGTCTCTCCGGCCCTCTTTCACTCCCCGGAGCCTCCTGTCACACTCTTCCTGGTACATCAGGTTAGGGTTGTTTACTGAACTGCTCGTTCGGTAACGAGAACGACCTCCTGGCGATGGATACATGAAGATTTAGTACCATGAACAAGTCTTAAACAATGATCTCTGGTACACTTATGCCACCCTTTCTCCCTCTTCTACATCCCCAATTTTGCTCCCAAGGAGCACCTTCTTCTGACTGACTGTAACTTCTCTGCACAGCTGTGCATACGCCTCTTCATTTTGTTCAAGGTGTAAACATGAAGTTAAACACGGGTTCTTTATGCATGTGCTTGGAGACAAAGAAACGGAAGAAATTCAGGACCGATTTGGAAATATAAGGAAATTTCTTATTCCTTCAGGGAATGGGAAGAAAAAGTGTGTCAATTCCTGAAAGTCAGGGTATCCCTTTACTGATTTCAATTTTGCACATGCATGCACATGCACCTTGTTGCCTGTCCTTAGCAGGAGCTGTGAGGAAACAATTACTTCGAGCAAAAGCAGCTCCCTGAGGACCTTATGAGGAAAAAAAAAATCTACAGCTAAGGTAAAAGGGAGAACTGCCTCTCTCTTAGGACAGAAGTACTACGTCTGCTTCAGGTGTTGGGACCTCAAGTAAAGAACAGCTTTATTACTAATTTGTCATCTTAGACCTGCACTTACTACTTCCCTACCCTCTTTTCATCTTCCCTCCCTCAAAATGGGGAACATATTCCCTCTGCAGCCCTTCTCCCTTGTGCCTTTACCTCCACCACCACCTCCTCCTCCTCTGTGGTCCACAAGCTGCATCAGCTTTGGATTGATGGCTTGATTGGCTTCTTCCAAGACTTTGATAAGCTCTCTGGCCTGTTTCAGGTTTCCTGGTGTGAAGAAGGTGTAGGCAGTACCTTTGTTGGTACTACGTGCAGTACGGCCAATACGGTGCACGTAGTCTTCGGAGCTGTTCGGATAGTCGTAGTTTATCACAAATTTAACATCTTCCACGTCTTGTGAAGTGCCCAGGAGCGAAGCACAGTGAAGGGGTGGGGTTGAGGAAAGGGGAGAGGAAGAGAGGACGTGCCAACGAAAGGTGGGGAGCACGAATGCAGGTGACAGTAATAAGAAAAAAAAATACAAAGTTAGTAATTGCACAGAATAAATACAAGACAGACTCATCCCAAAAGAGTAGAAGACTGAAATTTAAGATCATCAGGAACAAAGGTCAGCGTCCTGAAAAGGAAAGGCAATTTTAAAGCAGCTTTGCCCTGCACTCAAAGTCATCCTCCCCGGAATGCATTTCTCTGTCTTCCTGTGTCAAAGACACCAATGTTTGTGAATAAGCTAATTGAATTTCATACTTTTTTTTTTTAAACACAATCCGTAAAGTGAAAATGTCACCATCAGACAGAGCAAACTGGGGTGGAGGAAGGGCAGAACTGCCATGGTAAAGCTTTTACTCTGTTGGGAGAAGTCTAACAAAAAATAACAGTAATGAGATCACTTACCTTCCACTCGGTAACATGAAATAAAAAGCAATCTTAAAAATATTTACTTTTACAGTACTAATAAAATACAGTGAACTAATTTCCCTAGCCTAACACTTTAGGCATTCAAATACACTAGTTTTATTCAGCCAACTCATTAAAAATTATTCAGACCTAAAGTATATTAACTCAGCTTTGTAGTTATCACTAGAATGCATTGCACTAACATTTCTGTGCTGCTCTGTCCAATTCTGTTAAGTTTGCGTAATTTGGACAATCCTGAATTCTGTAAGCAATTCCCTACTTCCAGTGTCAAATGGAAGCAGGAAATAAAATTATCAAAATGGTGTTGTACGCAAAACAGTTTTAAAATTCAGGAAATTGGAATTGTGCTTTAAGACAAACTTTGTAAACTTATGGGACAGAACCTAAGTAAATATTAGTGCAACACTTCAGTGAAAGCACCTTAAGTTCCAAAAGCATCTATTTGCTATAGTATACAGTATTTTCAAATGCACCGTTCTACAGTAAGTGCCCTAACAGCTCATAAAAAGTAATTTAAAATCTGCATTTTAACAAGAATATTCTGAAAATATCCAAGATAAAACACAGATTTTTGTGATTTCCTTTCCTCTTTTTTTTGTCTTAAAGAGAGAAACATTCTCTGTTTGTTACCAGACCGATGCACACTCCCTCCTCCTGTGGGAAACCGCTGCAGCCGATCCCGTCTCTTTGCCTTTTATTTTTGGCGGCCTCCTTTCGAAAACTCCGCCCTCTGACACGGGACCACTGGAGCGCGGGGAGCATGCATCAAGGGTCCGTGGCAGCGAGAAGTCCCCACACACGCTCGCTCTGTGAACTGGCTTAGACGCTTCTCTGTAGCCCCATTTGGTTGTGAAGCGCCGGAGAACCTGGGCTCAGGTAAAAGTTTCAGGTCCTCCAACGCTTTTTGTCCCCTATTTGGGGCTCTTAGGGGCAATTGTCAAAAAAATGAAGATACAAAAATAACATCCAAAGGGTCAGACTGCATCTATTGCCCAGACTGCATCAATTTCAAAGGGGTTGTAGGAAAAATAAAAACATGAGGGTTGTTGTGACAAAAGGGGGACTTTATGTCTGTTTCTTATTACAGCAAAGGGGGGGCTCCTCAGTCTTTGCTGACTCCAAAGTCCTGAATCACACCAAAAAAAGGGAGTGAGAAGGCAGGTTTCACAGGGGGCTGCGCGAGTCTCCAGCTAGGGTCCTTGATGCAACAGTTTTTTTAAAAAGGGAAAGTGAAGTATAGAGAGGAGTACATGTGACAGATTGCATCTTCACAGCCAGGGTGTAGCTAGACTGACAAGCTCCAGGCTACATGGTCCTCAGCCAGTCCCGTTTTGCACATCCAGTAGCAAGTGACTTGAATTACCACAGAGGATACAAGGACATGCTTTCCTGTCAGAAAGCACAAGGAATTGTAGCTACCAATGCAGACAGAACTGACTTGACTGGGGAGGAGCAGGAAGAATGGGAAGGCAGGAAGAGGAAGATGCAAGGGTGTTTTCCAGACTAGAAAGTGATCCTGGTAGAGCACGCAGCTCGCTGAAGACCAGAGCGTGTACAAGACTCGGCTTCTCCAGTCTAGCATGCTCCAAAGTGTTTGCGCACACTCGCAATCCTCCTGCACTTTCAGAAGATAACGTAGCAGGATCAAGAATTGAGACTGTAAATCACTTTTGACAGCTACCTGGGAAACATTCCCTTTATCAGACCATCAAAACACCATATGGCACAGACAGTCTCCAATTATTAAACGGGACAGATATAAACTAGCAAACATGCTAGTCTAGAGAGCTGTTTAGACCATCGTTGTAGATGTGCCCCCACCCCTGCACTGAGAATGATTTGCAGCTGATATCAAAGCTTCTGTTAAAGAAAACAAAACAAAACAAATTCAATGGTTTTAGTTTAATAGACTGAACGAAAAAATAAAGTAAAAAAAAAAAAAAATCAGTGCAGAGAGAGGACCTCACTCCAGGGAATTATCACAAAGAAGTCATTACGGGACTCAGAACTTACCTGAAAGAAGCTTTTTTGAAACCAATGTTCCATTAGGAAGAGGGAAAGCCCTGGTGACTCAGCCAAAAGGCGCGCGCCCCTGTTTTATGTTATTTAGGTAGAAGCCTTCACTTTCCAGGATCTTGGAGGAAGTCGTCCAGAAGTTTGCCAGTTAAGTGACTTATTTTAAGCAGCAAACTCAGGGCCCCAAAACAAGCAGAGATGTTGTTCAGTAACAAGAAACAGACTCTGATACCTTTCCCCCTTAGCTTGGGTGAAGTGGACGATGGGAAGTGGGGAGACTGTTTTCTGAAGTGTTATCCAATTGAGTCGTTTTGAGGGAGGGTGTTGGTTTTGTTGTTGGTTTTTTTTTTGAGGGGGGGTGAGGCTGTTTTAAATGTCTAGGCAAGATGCACAAAGAAGCTACCAGCACATAGCAAGCCTGTTTAAAAAATGCTGCTAGAGAAAGCAGCTCTCTTTCATACAAAGTGGTTTCAGGCCTCAGTCCCTTCTCCCAACAGGCCCAAGTTCTAACTGCACAGGTCCAGACATGACCCTAGAGGGCAGAGACTGAAGTCCATATAATCACTTCCTGAGGAAGTGCTGGACGTTTTTTGAGGGGGGAGGGGAAGGAGGGGTGAAGGTTGTGTGAACAAAGGCTGCCAAGTCTATTAATGGTCTACCTGTATTAAAGTGACCATACGATGCACAGCACAGCCACCCTTTCAGCATACAATGAGAGCTCAGGTAACTGAGGCTTTTAACAAACTAGATTCTCTGAATTAAATCTCAACTGATTTGCAGTAATTTTGTCTACAATTTACTACAATGAGACATTGACTCCCAAGTAATTTACCGTCTACCAAACTCAGGGTGGGCAGAGTATTCAATGTCTGTTATTAAACTCAGAGCACTTCGGCAGCCATCCTCCTCCTCTGTGGTGGGCAGATGCATAAGGACTGTGCTCAGCACACGGTGTTTCACAACACAAATATGCTTATTATAAAAGGGGGCACAACTGTTGCATCCAGACAGATCATTTTCATACCACCAGAACAGAGCTGTGCGATTTTGATTCAATTACACATCTGGGTAACAAGATGTTAAAGGCCATATATCATCTCAGTGGTCCTGCCTAGAAGGAACACAGAGGAGGGAAGGTTACATGTCATGAGCAAAGATCTGGAGCAGTGCTTTCTCAGATGTGAATACATCTGCAGGGTAAACATGCGTGTACACTGGGGTTGGTATGTTCAAATCTGTGGTGTGTCATATGGGAGAATATTTGCTATTTGCTGTCGAAATGCTCTCCCACAACTTCCTACTTGAACTTTATCTGACACGCTCTGAACTGAGAGCAATCCATCCCTACCATCCAGCAAAAAAAGCTGGATCTCGGGAAGAAGTGAGTGTGGTGGAAGGGTTGGGTTGCATAATTGGACGTCTCTTCTCCCTCTTGGCGATCGATTGGTCATGCCTAGGCCTTGCTGCAGACCAAAGCCTGTTCATTAGGAGCAGGAAGAGACTTTGAATATGAAAGAAAAAAAAAAGATTAATGTTAAAAAACGTATTTCACATGTGGGGGAAAATCACGCTTTGAATTTTTTTTTTTTTTTAAAGAAACATTTTTCAGTCCAAAGAAGAAAAATATGCAGCAGTAGGCAAGAGTGGTCTATGTGTACAAACCTAGCCCACGAGATGCAACGTCGGTAGCAATGAGGATAGGAGCCTTTCCAGAACGAAACTCTGTAAAACAAAGCATGCTATGAAGTAAGATTTTTCAAAAAGATAAAGTTACCTGAACTCGATCTACACTAAATGCTCATTTTCCAGAAGCTAGATAAGGTGGGTCAATTCCAGAAACCCCCACAAGTCAGGATATAATGCAACAATGATTTTTCAAAATCCAGCTGCGTTAAGCAATTTTCCCACCTTTTTTTTATCAAAACAAACCAAAAAAAGGCACAAGTGCTGAAATTAAGAGTACAAAGGCAAGAGAAGTCCTTTTAAATGTGTCTATTTGGTCTAGAGATAAAAAAAAAACCAAAACCAGACCAGAGAAAAACACATCTAGGTAAATTAGGTACAGCAGCCCAAGTTATTCTCCTGTCAGTGGCGGACTCACCATTAAGCACCCAATCTCTTTCTGGCTGACTCTTGTCTCCATGGATACACATAGCTGGCCAACTGCCAAACAGAGATATACATTAGTATAGATAGAAAGTACATACATTAAAGCAAACAGGAAGCTTTATTAGCATTTTGTTTAAAAGGGAAAAACTGTAAGATTTGAGAAATATTTTATTCTCTGGCCTCTAGCTACCCAGCATGTGTACTGTAAACCCACAACCTACATAAACAACCATTTAAGCCGAATGACATTTGCTATATTGATACAGTCCTCATCAGCATATCAGGATTCTGATACACTAAAAAAGCTGCACCGCTTACGAACGCTCTCTCTTACACTAATGCTTTGATGGAGTTGAATCTTCAGGGAAACAATGACTGAATTCAGCCAAGAAAATAATGGGTAAGTTGTTCCCAACAATAGCATCACGAATGTTTAAACCTTACTGCTTTTGATCACCATTTTTGTTTCCGACTAGAAAGAAGTGGAGGAAGGGGAGAAGCTAATCACCCATCTCTGCGCATCCTTCGAGTGAGATCATCACATCGCCTCTTTGTCTCCACAAAGATGATAGTCTTGTTTTCCTTCTCTGCCATGATTTCTTCCATCAGCTGTATCAGTCTAAAACAGACATGAGAGCCAAGATGTATAGCCACACATACCAGAATATAGGATCTCTCTCTCAAGGGACATTGAGGACATACACAACATACATCCATATAAGTTAGTCAGTATCACGCAGGAATTTCTGCCGGTTGTGCAAAGGTATGATCAAAATATACACAATAGAGTCGTTAATTACAGGACTGACTTACTTTGTAACACTCAAATATTAACTAGTACTACAAGTAACTTCACTATTTGGAATTCCTAGTAGGCTTACAAAGCATTGTAGACTTTCAAGTACAACCAAAAGAAAGTGAAATGGTGGGAACATCAGCTTACTTATGGTCTTTCTCGCTTTCCATGCATACATCCACTATCTGCAGGATATTGTGGTTGGCACTTAGCTCCAAATTTCCCACATTGATCTGAACATAGTCCTGCAGGAAGTCCTCGGCAAGCTGGCGCACTTCTTTCGGCCAGGTGGCACTCCACATCAGAGTCTGGCGGTCAGGCTAAGGAAAAGGGAAAAGAGATTTGTTTACGATACTAGATTTCAAATAGGAAAACAAAGGAGGCTGTCCTTCTATAAGGGTCACGCACCCTTATCTGGTCAACAATTTTACGAATTTGTGGCTCAAATCCCATGTCCAACATTCTGTCAGCTTCATCCAGCACCAGGTATGTACAGCGACGAAGGTTAGTCTTTCCAGCCTCAAGGAAGTCAATCAAGCGACCTGGTGTAGCAATGCAGATCTCCACACCTTCAGAATAGAATAAGGAGTAAGGCTCTTCATTTGAATGTCAACTGGTATTTTTAGTCAGAATGAATCACCTTCCAGAGCAAAATTGTTTTAAAAAAAAAGCACCACCCTCATTCGTACCCAAGATTGAGTCACTTCAGTAAAAGCCCTAGTTCTGTTTAATATTTTTTCCATTCTGAAATTACTGTTGCAGTGCCATTAGAATAATAAATACAGTACAGAAACTAAAAGGTTACTGCCAGAAAAACACCAGTGAAGAGCTGTCCAAAAATCAGAAGTGAAGTAAGCTTCTACTCAAGCCTGACCCACCTTCATCCAGAATTACAAGCTTCTACTCAAGCCTGACCCACCTTCATCCAGAATTACGCAGTCTAAAGAGGTGTCATTTTCAAACATGAAGTGCTCCTCTTTCTATAAGGGTCAAATTACTTTACTTTTTTTTAATATATAAAGCCAAAGCATGGGCTTTAATACTGAGCAATTATGCACCAATAGTGAGAGACAATCATCCCACCAACGTTTCTGGGGATAAAAAGAGAGTTAAAATATTCCTAACTAACACTGGGTTGGGCAATTTACATATTCCTTAAAAGGAGGATCTGGTGTCCACCAATTCCCAAATTTTACGGGTGAGTATTTCAGTGTCACTGAAATGTCCACAGAAGGTAGGTTTAAGGAAGAAGAGCCATGAAAAAGATTTTCTTCTTAAGCAGAATATCCATTTTACAGCACTCCAGAAAGGTGCACAAAACTCCACAAGCTGATCCTCCCAAGGACTTTTCATGAAACCTTGGACTCTTCCACTGAAGACGCTATTTTTGAATTGGAATGCACTGTCTTCTTGAACAGAGATATCCCACAGACTTCTACCATGCACGTCTTTATCCCACTACTGCAATTTGCAATGAGGACCCTGCAAACTGCAGTGGTAAGCAAAATGTTCTGATTTCTAGAATAGATCTGTAGGTATGTCTGCCTTGATAATAATTCTTGCATGTTTTCACGTAATTATATTACATTTTTTAATCTAGTGAAGATGAAAGCCATCAGCACATTCCTGCATTTGAAATTATAGGTCACTTAAGCACTACTGTGTTACAGTAGCTGCTTACAGGGAACACAGTGCTTAGGAACAATTTAAAAAAACCCAACAAACCAAAAACTACAAAAAAACTGCAACCAAACAAAAAGCCACACACCTCTCCTACTGTCCAAAGAAATTTTTATAGATTCAGAAACAAAGCTTGATTATTTGAACAACATAGGCAGAAAACTTGAAATCTGCCTTAAGAAAAATCCTTCCTTAAACACGCTGGTATTGCATTTCCTGAAAAGAACTTTGTGAAGGTTCCTTTTCCCCTTTCTACACCCTGATGATCTTAACAAGTGGAAAGTTTAAAGAGCAATCAGAAAGAAAATCTAATATCCAAGTCACTATACAACAAAAAAGAGAACTACCTCATGAACTGTCACTGCAACTGGAAAATGAGACAGACACTCATTCACTCTCACCCCCTTCCGAACAGGTTTTGAGAAGTTTTATTTTTACAGAGATTTTACAATACCACTTCCTCCAGAAACTGCAAGCACCCATTTTAAAAGTACCTCTTTCTAAATCTCTGATCTGGGGACCTTTGGGTGCTCCTCCATATATGCAGGTACTCTTCAGTCTTGAACATTTGCCATAATCATCAGCCACCTGCTGCACTTGCTGGGCCAACTCTCTAGTAGGTGCCAAAACCAGACACTGCAAAAGGAAATGATTCAGGAAGAGTCAAGCTGCATACACATCTCTAACATAAAACCATAAGCGAAGTTGTACCATCTGCTCTTTATTAGCTAAAACATCTAAATATCTTTAGACTACGTCAGCAATTGCACAGAATTTCAACTGAGTGGGATGTTCGCATTCTGATAGTAAAAATTCCTATTCTGATAGGAAAAATTACTATTCTGATGAATCAATTAAATAAAGCACCCATCTCATTAACAATGTCATGCTATACATACAAAAAGGAAGAGACTCAACAAGCACTTACAATTGGTCCATCCCCTCTCTCCAAATATGGCTGGTGGTTGATGTGAACAATTGCAGGCAACAAGTACTGAAACAGAAGAAAACAGTATTCTATAATATATATAAATTGTGATTCTGCAAAACCAGATACCTGCATTTATCCAGCACAACAGAAGATTTTCAGAGCTGCTGACCAACTGTATCCGCTTTGGCGGATGAGCACAGAATGTGGCTGCTCAGCACCTCTGAAAGCAAGGCTCACTTAAATTTGGAGCATAAGTTAGCAGAACTGAGTAATCACGGTCCTAGCCAATGTTTTTCATAAAGGACAAAAATCCTTTTTAACACTACAGTTAAAATTAATATATATGCTGAAACTCAACCATTTTTTATTTCAACCTGAGTAGTTTATGAAGCAGATGTGGTAAAGAGAATGTCCTGTTTTTTAAACCACAACGTAAGCACAGACCAAAGAGAACTGCCTAGCATCCAAACAGGAAGACATGCACAAAATACACACTTGTGAATACAACAGGCTTGTAGTTGAGCTGAAACTCAAGTGTCCCCCACGATGCAATACAACAAGCTTTAAAAACATAATCATCTCACTGCTAGCACTGGCAAGCCCAAAAACTAACCCACAGTTAATTTCTGCCAGGTGACCACGAAAGCTAGCTGAAGAAATAAAAGGAAAGAATACGCACTGCTAGTGTCTTCCCAGAGCCGGTCTGTGCAATGCCCACCATGTCACGACCGCTGAGGGCCAGTGGAAAGCCTTGGCACTGAATTGGAGTGGGTTCTGTGAAGTTCTGGTCCATCAAGGCATCCATCACATACTCTTCAAAATTTAAGAAAAAAATACATTTCTTAAAGGGTAACTGAGGCTTTAGAGAATCTTTTAGAGAATAGAACCAGTAACTGTGCAGGTATTTTCTGAGCAATCTTCATGATCTTAAAGAATGGCAAAAATACTTACGTGGAAAGCTACACTGGTGGAAGGCAAACACTGGCTTGGGGCAGCCCTCCATTCCCCGAATTGTTATCTCCTTCTTCCTTCGCAATTCTTCAACCTCATACTATTTATGAAGAAAGAAAAAAAAAAAAAAGAAAAAATAAATGCCAAATATCAGCAGGGACCTAAAGCGCATGTTTTTAACTACTAACTCTCTTCTCACCTCTGGGTAACAGCTTTGTTAGAGAACTAAATTAAAACAGAGATGTAAAAAACACTGCTCTTCTAAAGATTCTACTTTAAGAGTGACTTATTGTACAGCTTCTCCAATATTCAGAGGTATGAGCTCTCTACATAGCCCAGAAGGCCTAATGTCAATCTCTTCTTACAACCAGTCCTTTTAAAAGAAAAGTATGTTAACAGAACATTTTTAGACATTTTTCCAGAAGCCAGAAATGACCAACAGCTTCAAAAGTGGTTAGAAACAGAGGATAAGAAACATGTTTTATGTGACAGTGCTAAGAATTAAACAAACTAAATAGGTCCTAATATACCATGAACAGAAGGCAGAGCCAGTCCTTCTCCTTCAATTAACACATTCCAGAGGTAGATAAATACAGAGTTCTTGCTGGATAACTTGCAACTCAAATGTTTCTCGGAATTGTTTGAAAATGAAAGAAGCTCTGACACCATCATAATGATACCCTAGGACCTCACAATTTTTTTAAGGAACTTCTTGTAATGTTTCTGAAATGCGTAGCCATATAAGCATAATTTCAGGATTAGAAAAAGTGTTTCATTTTTGTCTAGGTTATCTTGCAAGTCCAACTGCCCTTTGCAACATGCTTCGACAATTCATGACCTTATTCTAATGCTTATTAGAAATCTATAGAGACACATCAATACCAAATATGCACTTTATCCAAAGCAATAGATTCACTATTTCTGAGAATCTCTTGAGCTTGAATTAAAAGGTAAAAAAAAGAAAGTGACTTCTGGGGAAAACGTGAAAATCCTTTTAGCTGGCTAAGCCAAAGACAGCTACAGCAGCTCATGCTAACTGCGGTTCAGTAGCTCAAGTTGTGGTATCTAAGAAGTCAATACCCCCTTCAATTCCTTTTTGCCATATGCATATTTCACATAAGGATTTTTAAGTCTATGCAATCAGATAATGACATTTTGTTTGTTGCCTCATGTTAAGAACAAAATCTCTTAATTTCTAATTATAAAAACACACTGCAAGAGAGAATAGAAGACTAGACTCAAGTTAGGTAGGAAGGGAAGATTGCTGCATCTACAGGGTAAACACAAATTACTGCACTCGGTTTTGAGCCCCCAATGTAAGAAGGACATTTTTTTAACATGGCATGTCCAATTACAGGGGAAAGCTGGAGGCTGCAGTACAGGCCATATGAAGACAGACTGGGAGTGCCGGATTTGTTTAGCTTGGGAAAGACTGGGCTAAAAGTGACCTTTAACGGCCACTTTCAACTACTTGATGGGTCGCTATAGGAAAGTTCAAAATCCCATGAGAAACATTAAGCCCTGACACAGCCACCCAGAGAGGATATAAATTCTCCTCATCCCTGGGGGTATTCAAACTCAAAAGGACAAGGCACTAAGCAACCTGCTCTAGTTCTACTGTTAGTGCTGCTCTGAGCAGAGGATTAGACTATAGAGATGTCCCCAAGGCCTCTTTCAGTCCAAACTACTCTTATGACAAAATACTACTTTCAAATGTTTCTCATGTATTTCTGTCACTTTTAGTTCATTATCTTAGGTTTTTTCAGGGCTTCTCCAGCACTGTAACTCTCTAAGTTTTATCTCCACTGACAAACTGTTAGATCAGACAAGCATGATGATGATGCATTACAAATGACAAAATACAAAATAGCTCTCATATAAAAACAACTAAGAAGAAAAGCATATCCTTTGCTAATGTTAAATAGTAAAGGCAACTAGGACCAGTATCCTGCAGAGTACGCTTGCCAAACACATTTAATGAAGAGTCAGCTCTATTTTACATGCTGTCCCAAACTTCCTCAGACAAGTTTTTCAACTTGTGACATTTTCTGTTGTAAACAACATGGAACTTACTGGAGTAAGCCTGGCCACTTCTGGATGTTCCACATAAAAATTCTTCTCAAACTTGGGCAGTTCATTTAAATCCCATTTTTTCTTACGTAAACGCTCCCCTGGATTACCAAATTTCTTTGGAGGAAGAGGACCTCCACGACTCGCTCCAAACCTGTGAATGTGAATGTCAGTTATTTAAAAAAATACTACCAGTATTTAAAACTATTTTAAAATTACTCTGGAATTTTCTTAACCATTTTCCATTGTCTTTTCCTCAGGCTGACATATGAGCACAACATTCTAGCAAGTCAACCCCTCCAATCACTATGATGGTATAAAACTTCTTGAATTAACATAAACCTGCTTTACCTTGGTTCTCAACCTAAAACCATGTTATTGTAAATCACCCCTTTAAGGCTCCTGTCTCTAGGACATGGCTGTGTGTACACCTATAGCTGTACACCTATAGCACTTGCCTTGAAACTGACAGTGCGCTTACAACGTAGTTACATAAAAGGGATGAGAAAAATCTCTCCTTGCAAGTTCCTTCTTTCTCTCTCTCAAGGTTAGTTTTACACTAAATAGCTATTTCACTATCTCCCCCTCTGTATCTTCTCTCCTTTCTTATCAAGAAGTATGCCTCAAATGAAAAACAACAGAGTGAAGAATGGAAAGTAAACAAGTCCAGCCAAGCCTGCAAGTCTATCTGTAATTCTGTAATCAACACAATTTAAAAAAAAAATATTTTTAAAATACAGCCTAACAGGGAAAAAAAAAAAGAAAAAAAATATCTGGGAAAAGCCATATCTGCTCTCAAGTGCATTGTGATGAAGACTGAAGAAAGTAAGAAGCTAATGTTCACCAAAAAATTTCTAACTAGCAGAACAATTCAAAAGTTATTCCTCTAAGTTTTCTTCATCTAGTTAATTTTACACACTTCAAAATGTTAAGAACTACCTGTAATGACTGGCTGATGCAATAGCCAAAACATGAACTTCTGGCAGTAAGCCGTAAGAGTACTAAAAACCCAGTGGCATGAAATGATTATTTACTGTAAATATCATTAATTGCGTTTTAAAATAACACACAAAAAAAAAAAAGTTACAGCACTTTCATCAGTATTGTACAAACTCAGCATAAAGTACTTCTCCAAATGCTATCAAGTCCATCTTTGTCCTAAAGCTACAGCTTTCTGCAAAACATGAATTCACGAGATATGCTTGTTTGAAACAACTTTTAGACAGCAAAACCAAACTGTCTGCATCTTACCTAGGTAATCCACTAGTAAATAAAAAACTGGTAACGAAACAAACTCTAAGCAACAAAAATCCCTAAGCAACTTTCTTACAGGAGTAACTTGTGGATGAAGGAGGGGGTGGAAGAGTTACCAAAAAATAAACAAGAGCTGAAAAAAATTTCTGAATTATCTTAAGTACAAGACTATCTGCTCAAACATTAAATACATTTGTTCTTTAAATCACTTCCCAATGGAAACTACAAATTATAGTGACTAAGAGACCAAAGAAACAGAACTCAAATCAACACTCTAACAAGTGGTTAAATTGTTGGAAAAGCCAAGTATGGTAGATATAATTTAACTTAAAACCTGCTAAGTTAGTTTTAAAACGTCTGCTGTGTTCCAACTGTGCATTAGGCTTTTTCCCTTTCCTAGAAATATCCCTTATTTTCTCATCAGTGTATCTATCAGGTCCCCCAGACAGCCTGCACAGTCAATTAGTTTTTGTCATATGAAAGAGACTGTGAAACACAATTTCAAAAATGCATTTAAGCATTTTATTTCCTTTCAGGACAAAGGAAAAGAAAGGCACAGACTTTCATTTACAGGGACATTCACCTTTAGTGATGATGTTTGTTACTGATCATGCTAACTTGAGGTCAAAATGTCAACAATTTCAGTACCCAAGTAGTTCCTACAAAACCCAGAGCCTCACTCAAGTCCACCGGAGGTTCAAAGGATCGAAGAGCTCCCTAACAAAAGGAAACATATGACACAGCTGATTGCAAGACTGGCAACAGACCCAGCAACAGCTGGATACTATGAATACTTGCTCCACAGCTATCCAGAGGGAAAAAATTACATATTTTACACAGAAGGCACATAGTTTCAGTTCTCCACTCTTATACACAGTAAGCCTGGATACTGACCTGAAAGAAACGAGCCCTACAGGAGCCCTTGAACAGCTGCTTCTCTGGGGGTTTATCTGCTAAACTGGCAGTAACTGACACTTCACATTCTGACTCCAAGTAAAATGAGATTCCAACTCCAATTAAGCTGATTTAAATCTAATATTTCCCTGATTTGCCAACAGCTCTCTCTTCAAAGGTAAACTCAGGCTGGCTCAAAACATTCTTCCCTAACATAACTGGTGCCATCATTTCTGGGACAGAACTTAATAAATCTGAGACATTCCAGAGCAAAACAACAATTTGCCATCCCAAGAAGTCACCTACAGCTCATTCCTGACAAGAAGAAACGAGAAAGCTTGTACGTGATTAGCCTACAGAAGAAGGGGTGATAAACTTTCAAATGGTGCTGAACCAGCACACTGGGTGGCCCAACATTTTACAGAGATTATTTATGAAGTAAGATGGTTGTTAGTGGCTACAAATATTTTCATACCTTAAAAGGATGTATATAACAAATTGAATCCTGATGCATTAAAGCTTCCAAGATAATACGCCAGAAAAAAAGATTTTTCATGCAAATGTCCAAAAACCTCACAAAGAAGCATGTAGGCACTTCTTTTACTTATGCAAAATCCCTGATCTACAAGAGAAGCATCCACTATAATTATAGACTTCACAGAAAATGAGATTATACTATTTTTAAGGCACATCAAGCATCATGTCAACGCTTTGGCCAGTGTTCTTTTAAGTAACCGTATATAAATCTGCATACTCAAACTCACTCACTGAACTCCAAAAACAGCAGTGGTCTAACCTATCTCAGTCTTGCCAAAGCGCTTACTCCAATGTCCTTGTGTTAAACTGAGCTGGAAATCTCTTAGCAGAAAAACACCAGAACCCTCCTCTTGGTGAAAAAAAAATATGGAAGTATCTTTTAATTTCAGAATGTTAAATGTGGGTGTAAGATAAAGCAATGATACAACTATCTCCCTCCACAGACAACGAGAAACTGGATGTCAAAGTGCACTGCAATGCACAGCAATATATTGTTTAATCTCCAAGTGGCAAGGGAAAACAAGAGGAAAAGGAAGTGGGGGAGGAAAAAAAAGGAAAAAGAATGGAGAGAAAACTCATTAACTGACATCTACCTTACCGTATAGCAGAACCTACATGATATGTTTTTTGCTAATCCTTGAAAACTACTTGTGATGTGAAAATGCCACTCTCAGAAATCAGTTCAAACTTTCTCTCTAAAAAGGCCTGGCACGAACGTCTTATTACTTTCAACCCTTAAAAACTTCGAGACTGAATCTAGCTATGTAGTATAATGCCACTGTATTTATTGCTGTCATTCTCAAAATAAAAAAAAACCCTCAAATCAAACCTGCAAAAGTCTTTTGCAAACCAAACCTCCTTTAAATAAGAGATTCAAGAGTATCAAGCACTAGGCCTTTACAGAAGCACACAAACAATTTCTGTAGCGCTATGTAAGCTTGGCGACTGTGGTCCAGCACCGTGGTTCACCGAGATCACCCTCCCGAGCACCCGAGTCCCCCGCATGGCAGCGTTTCCAATCCCATTTCCTCTCACGATAAGCCTGGGAGCGTGGCTGAGAGAGATCTTCCCCCCACTGCCATCTTTCCAGCAAGTCCAGAAGGAGCAATGACAACCAGAAGGGCAGAGAGAGGGACAACCAGCCCTGCCAGGGCCACCGAGACCTTCGTGGCTTGCTGGGGGAAGGGTGCCACGGGTGTCGCGGAGTAAATAAGGGGGCTGGAGGAAAATAATTAAGGGAGCAGGGTGGATGCAGGCCTTAAAACTGAAAGCAAGGCTCAGAATTAGTTACACACGAACTAAAAACTAAAATAAAAAGCTAAATAATTTTTTTTTTTAAATCACAAAACGCTCAAAAGCCACCACCCCGTCTTGGTGACAGCTAAGTCTCCAACTGCCCCCGCCCCCACACGAGAATCTATGGGGGGGAAATCCCCACAAACGAGATCGTGGCTCCCCCAATACCGACACTCCAGCACACACCCCGCTACCCCGCGG
>VZTE01001811.1:1578452-1593928 GCA_013397775.1 Eulacestoma nigropectus
GCCCCCCACGGTGTGCCGACCCCCCCCTTACCCGCCGCGGTCTCGGTCGCGGCCCCGGTCCCCGAAGCCTCTCATCGCCCCCGGAGGGGTGGGCGAGAGGCAGCGGAACGCCGGCCGTGGGGACGGCGAGGGGCTAGGGGTACGGGGAGAGGGTCCAGCCAGGGGCGGCTGCGCCTCGGAGGCCTCGCTTTGCGCCACCTCGCCTCTTTGGTGGGACACAAAAGGAGAAGAGGTGGTCAGTGGGTCCGAGACCCGCTGGGCGTCAGCGGCCGGAACGGCGGGGGCCTCGGTCGGCTCCAGGGCCCGGGCAGTGTGGAGACACCAGCGTCTTCTTCCTCCGCGCTCCCGGCACAAAATGGCCGCCACCGCCCCGGCCCTCTCCGCTTACGTTACGGGCGGCCTGGCGCTGCGCAAAGTGCGGCCCTCCGAAGAACCTACGCCTATTCACGGAACCCAACTACGCACTAAGCGCGCTCGGCGAAACACCGCCCCGTGCAGTAGCAGGCGGGCTACGAAAGGTGCGTAACGTTCTTTACTTAGAGCCGGGGCCCCGCGTGAGGAAGGCGGAGGGGAGGAGTAACGCTATTCCCCAAAGTCAGTTACGCAAGGAGCGCGCTCCCTAACCCCTTCTGCACGGTGGGGAACACCTGGGCCGAGGCGCACGTTACGTAAGTGCACGGCGTACGCAAGGTGCGTAGCTCAGGCTGGCGTAGGGTAGGAAGAGCCCAGTGCGCTTGGCGCAACATTCTTACACGGACCGTGCAGGCCGGGCCGAAAGGTTACGCTGGTTGCGCAGAGGGTTTGAAGAATACGGCCCGTCGTCTACGCGCCCACGGGCTCCGCCGAGGTGGCGGCGGGGTTGGGGACACAATGGCGGGACAATAACGGGACACTGGGCGGCGGGGCGGGAGCGGCCCCTTGGACCTCTGTGGCAGCGCCGGCGGGCCGAGGTTATTCCGTGTCAGATTAGCAGGGGGATCTTGGCGCGGCGCTGGGGCAGGAGCAGAGTGACAGCGGCCATGATGTTTGCTGTCGCCTGAGCGCCAGCAGGCCGGGAGAGAATTCCCCAGATGAGCCAGAGACTCCTCGCTGAAAGACAGAATAATCCATGAGGCGATTACGTGGCACGGGCCATAAATCCTTTTGTGCTGTGTGTATGCTATCGCCAAGTCATTGTGTCCTGGCGCAAGGAGCCGTGTCCCATGGATGGTGGGGTTACACCACCCAAACCCAGCCCTGGCCCACAGCGTGTTATCGCTAGCAGCAGTGCTTTCTGGGCTGTCACGTTATCAAAAACTGGTTATATTGGCAGAAGGGAAAGCGAGTCCCCTTTACTTTCAGACCCCTGGATAAAAATAACAGCCTAGAACGACACACAAATTACCATTTTAGTTTCGCATGCTATATATATATATATGTATGTATGTATCACATGTGTGAGAAAGCAAAAAGCAATCTTAGTGCTTAAAATAAAATACTGGAAGAAACCTGGGTCTTTTTAAGTGGGTGGCAGGGAGTCAAGTGACATGGCACGCTCTCACTGATGTTGGGTACTTGGCCACTGGATCCAAATGCCTAGTGTGGGAAAGCCTGGTACATGCAAAGGACTGGACATTGCATTAAATGACAATGGCTGATCCATTCCTGACTCTCTCAGATCAGCCAGCCTGCCAGCCTTCAACTCTCTAGACTTTTCTCCACTGTGAAAAACAGTGCTTTACCTCAGGAAAAATACCAGCTATCTGTTAAGAAATCACTTAAGGAGGGCAAGCCCTCTAGGTCTGTCACAAGGAAAAGCCTGGCTAAAATGTCAGGCTTCTCTTGCATGAATTTCTGGTCATTGCTGCCTTTTTACTTGATGTTATCTTACGTGCATTTGTTAATCTAAACAAAAAAATTCTTTTGCCAGTGAGGACAAGTTTTCTGACCAGATACCAGCATTAGACTCCTTGTAATTACCAGTGGACCAAGTAAGACTTTCCCACTATATATATGTGTGTGTGTGTGTGGTTTAGTTTATTTTAAAACAAGCAGTTCCATGAGCATTGGAGATACTGCAAAAGGAATTGTTATTCTGGCCCCCAATGCCTCATTTCCCTCTTTATTTCCAGCTTCTTCTTTTGCCCCCTGTGACCTACATCTCTGGCTAGTTCGGAGCTGGCTCCCTCAGCAAGCTGAATCTTAAGTGCCTTTTCCTTGGTGTAAGTGCTGGTGCCAGCCTCTCTCTCCTATCTAGCCACTGGATTTGTTTTATTCTTTTTAGTAGTAACAATATTTAATATTATTTAATAGTAATCTTTAATATTCTTCTTATACTAGAAGAATGGCAAGTCAATTTTATCAAGTTTGTTTCTTTAGAGAACTAGACAAAAGGTTTTAAGGTGTTGGGTTGCACCCAGATTATTTTTCTCATGAAAGATCAATGAGATTATTGAGAGGAGTTTAATTCAAAGCACCCAAACATAGTCAGACTTCTGTTCTAATTCATAGTCTTTATTTTTAACTGTAATAAGAACAGGTTTAAAACATTCTGTCCAAAAAGTAGAAATGCTAAATAAAAACATAAACATTATCTAGGCAAGATAAATATGCTTAAAAGTGTATTTTTAAAACTACTTGTTCCTCTACAGTACATGAAAACCCATCAAGTTCTTGAGCTGTTGTTCCTCCCACTGCCTTTTCCATCTATATATGTCAATTTTATAACTGAGTTTATTCCAATTCTGTTGCATTTCACACTGTTAAATTCTACCACTTAGACACTCTCTTTGAAATAAATTAAGAAAGAGTACATTCACTCTCATGTGAAAGGACAGGTTTGATTTTCACAAAACCTTTTACTATCAGGAAAAGGATTCTAAGAACAATTCACAATCTTATTGGTTATATCTTTGTGTGCTAAAAGTTCAATTGAAAAAACGAAGATCGTAAATGAAACAAATTCTAGTTCAGGAAAACTGAACTGTACAAAATTCATCCCAGTGTTCTCCTAAAACATCTTAAATAGTTCCCAAAAGCTACAAATGCAGCCAGGTAGTTGTCAACCTTGCACAAATCTTCATCCCAACTACCCAGCTGTTTTCTAGCTGTACATTTACATCATTTTTTTACCTATTCTTTGGCATCTCCAATCCCTCCGGCGGTTATTGCAAATGTAGCTTCGTTTTCAGGCATCTCAGGGCTGGGAGAAAAAGAAACAAGAAACTTGTGGGTTTCTACATGTAAAATGCAGTTGTGAAATAGTCTCCAAAATGTTGTGGGTGTGAGCAACCTGGAATACAACAGTGCCTCTATACCGACACGCAAACTGTAGATAGAACGTGATCAATATCATCAGGATCAGAAAATGTGAAATTATTGTGTCAGGAAAACTTAGGAATTTAACATGTCCAGAATTTTCCTGCCAAGGGACCACCAGTCCTACCAAAGTATTTGATGGTCTTCCTTAAGAGCTGAGCATCTAGTAGGATTTATGATGAAAGATTATGTAATTTAATGTATGCAATATGCAAGGCAACTTTAATTAGTTGTTTAATCTCTTAATTAGTGTCCTTTCAGATTTTCTCCCAACGTACCATCCAGAAAGCTTCAATACCTTGAACTTTGTCACCTTAGGGTTGCTCGTAACACAGCTTCCCTCCTGTGAAGGAAAGGTGGTTTACCTGTCGTAGATCTTTGCAATACGCAGCTCCCCTCTCCCTTTCCTCAAACTGATCCTGGTAGTCGAAGCGTGAGCAAGGATGTGGCCCCCAATGGGCTTTTTTGGGTCTGCCTGAAAGCTGAATTAGCAAGAAAATCGTGGTGATTCACTGTGCAAATTCCAGAGGTTAATACTGTGATTAACTGTCAGACTAATCAATAGGGAAATACATTAGAAACCTGATTTTAACACACTTGCCTCAAGATAAGATGTGCAAATGTTCAACGCTGGCATCATTTTCCTGTCATTAAATTCAAGAGGCTCAAGAAATACACACCTTAAATATCACATATAAGCTGCTCCAAAGGAAAATGTGGTGTTTTTTCAATACTTTTTATAGCTCATTCTCTTCATTTAAGTCACAGTGAAATAACACCACCATACCAGGCAGCAGATAAACATAAAAAAGCTCATTCCAAAAACTGAGAGAAACTTACAAGTGTCATTTACTTATGATTCCTAATACCACAGAGAACAATGAACAGTCTGAGCTTTCATTTCAGTGCCTCTTTCTCCATACAATCTCAGTTCTCATCTCTGTTAAATAATTAATACAAAATACAGGAATTTTTTTTAAAAGAGAGAGAAAAAGTATCTTACGTCATAGTTGCTCCTGGGTCAGCAGTCATCTGGTTGGTCACAAACACGGCCACATTATATTCTGCAAGAGAAAACAATGCAAAGAAGGTAGACTACATCCAATTAGAATTCCAAAATATTCTCTCATCCATGGTAAAAGCAAGGCTTCTGCTGAAGCACTTCAAATTTCAAATGAATGAGAAGAAAATATTCTTTATGACTGATGGCTGCAGTTAATCAGGAGACAGCCTAGATTTGCTCCTGCGTGGCTTCAGTTGTAATATGCCAAAAATGAGCACTTTTCAGAATTCCAGTGAACAAGTCTTTCTCAGTTACCATCTTCTCTGTTGGCTCCCTGCCCTCAGCTCCCTCTCCTTCCCTTTCTCTGTTTGCCTTTTTTTTTTTTACTTAATGAAAAAAGCATTTATTCATTCCTCATCAACATTTCTGAGACATTCCAAAGAGAAGGAACTCTATTCATCCTGTCATCATCCCTCAAAGCATTGCAAAGTACTGAGAAAGTGGCAAGAGGCACGGCTTTTTTATTTCTCTGTGCCTTCATCCTCTTTTCTATTCTTTGTCTTTCTTTTGTATTTAGACTGTTGAAATTTGGGGAAGACAATTACTGTTACTGAATATTTGTCCAGTTCTACAACCTATTATCTCATTTAGGGCTTGACAGTATTTATAGAAAAACTCTAAATGCTGAAAAGTCCAGAAGTTTTCTCAATCTGTCACCTTGGAATAATACATTATCGGTTTGATCTTTTTGGTAACTGACAGAGGTGTAAAGTGAGGAAAGATCCCTGGGCCAGTGCCTGATTGATAATACACTTGGACTACTAGGTGGTTGTGCTACTAACAGCTACTGGTAGTGACTCCAGTCCATCTTTTCCAAATCTTGCAATGTTTCCCTTACCTTCTGATATTTTTTGGAGTCTTGACAACATCTGAGCTAGTTTCTGTTGTCGTTCAGCCAACTCTCCACGACCACTGAAATCCACACGGAAAAGTGCCATTATGGAGTCAATGATCTGCATTGTAATCATTCTAGATAAGTAAATCTAGTGAAAGAAAATAGGAACATTTATTCTGAAAACAGTAAGCATACAGAAAAAAAAGTCTTGTACCAATAACTTGAAGATACCAGCTTCCTCATGGAACTTGGCTGCTACATAGTCAAGCAATTCCATCTGATGTTCACCTAGTGGGAAGCAGAGTTGCCAAGAGAAGTTAGGACCAGAAAGAACTGTGAAGGAACAAAAGCCTGAACTTTAAAATTCCACTTTAAATGTCTGCACTGGTTACATTTTCACTGCCAGCAGTTTTAAATCCAGTGCCCAGCAACAATCTACTTTGCAAGTTCCAGTTTCCTCTCGCCCATCTCACAAAACTTTTTTGTGAAAATCTTCACTCTGCATGATGAACACAACTTTATGTTGTGTTAAGAACTGAAAAGCAATACAAACAATTTAATGTTGAATTAAATGACACACAGAAAATGTTTTAATCATATTATGTTTATATTGCACTCTCAAAGAAGAAGTCCCATTTCAAACTTCCTTGAAGTTTTAAAGCGGTGTCTTGCGACAGAGTGTGTTGGAGCTGTTAATAAACTGAGAAGTGTTAATAAACTGAGAACTATTAAAATGGGTACCTGGGAGAAAAAAACCCCTAGATATCATGCCAATTGCAATAATGGTCTTACTGGTATATGCACGTGCATACAGCACGTTGTCAAGTACTGCCTCCTGGTCAACATTGAAGCGATCAGCAATGTCACGCAGGCGGTCTGGCCGGCTGGCGTTAGTCAGAGTCAAGGATTTCTCCTTGTGCAAACCATGCTCTGAAAATAATAAAACTCCATTCCAAAATAGGACTATGGGAGAAAAAAAAAAAAAATTTATTTTAATCCTAGAGAAGACTGACTTTTTGTCTTCAGGCTGTCCCACGTACCCTAAAGATAGTTTAGGGCTCACGATGATAATTGTTTTGTGTTTAAGGTTTGAGGCGGGGGGTTGACATATGGATCTCTGTGCTCTAGAAATTTAGCTGTGAGCAAAACCTGTTTATACACAGTCTACTGCAAATGTGACGTGTTAAAAATAGTGTTTAGTACTTAGATAAATTTATCTTGAATAGAAAACCTGCTATAACCTGTAGGAGGCCTACTAGATCTCAAAAAACCAAAAACCCCCAAAACAAACAAACAAACAAACAAACAAACAAACAAACAAACATCCCAGTTAAAATAAAATCCAATTCCTAACTAATTTTTCCAGGTTGGATTGAATCAAATGACAGAAGAAAAACTCACTTCCTTGTGGGCCACTGCACACTGTGCTCTCCAGGATTTCTGTGCCAGTCATAATGTTTTACATGTATGAAGCTATCAGGAGCCTCCTATTTACTTCTACAAAATAAACTGTCTTTCCAGTTCATCACACCTGTAGCTTTTAACAGCCAAAAAGATACAAAGTGTTTTCGGTATCAATGAAGATAATCTTTCCACCTGTGTAGCCATTTGGTCCTGGGAGCTGAGCTGTCACTACAGAGAATCATAGAAGATCAAAATGAAAAAGCAGGAAAAATATTTTCTTACTCCATCTATTATTATTTTTTAAATAAAATACAACTGTTTATCCACATCACAAAGAACTGTCAGTTTTAATCCATGTGAAAATCAGGAGTATCTGGTCTTACTGTCATCTTGAGAATAAATTCAAGCCGCTTTTCTGGATTGCAGATCAGATGAGATTTAATTAATGGTGTCAAAACTGTTTTACTCAGAACCATCACTAAATCTGTGTATTTTAGGGATATTATTAGTAAGTTCTTACACACAAAGCATCCTCTTAATCCTCTACCCAAATTAATTCTATTGGCTTAGTAGGCTCTTTTTCCAGCTGTAACTCATATGATCAGAAATTCTTTGGATATGAGTATTTCCTGATATGCAAATAGTTGCTGATTGTGGATTTAGTCTCTTTGGAGTGAATAAGCTAAAATACTCAATCCAGTTGTAATCATTCATGCAAAAGGGTATGACTCTGCTGACCATTACACTGTACTAACCAGAAGAGGTCTTATTTTTCCAGAACATGCCATATTTCACTTTACAATATAGGGTTCATTTAAGAGAATTTGCCTACCCAGTGTCTGGTAATTCCAGCAGCATTAATAGTTATATGAGTTATTGTTTACTACTATTTACACATTGAGAGGTATCTCTGGGAAATCAGAGTCCTGCTGTATTTGGCACTGCCCAAATATAGTAACTGCCAAAGTCTGTTTATCCAGTTACTGACAGCCAGTAGTATCCTTTCAGTGCCCTTTCAGAATGTCATATTCAGCAAATCCTCTTGAAACCAGGACAGTCAACAAGTTGATGAGAAAAAATTTTGCCTCTGCCCTTTTCTGAGCAATGCCCCCATCTACATGTGACCCATATTTGTGCTCTGTTTTTCCAGATGGTGTGTTTCACTGGTTTATCTAAGACAGCCTATTATCTTCACTCTCCTTATGGCAAAACTCTCATGGATGTGAGCAGTATTAAAAAGTAACCATTTATATGAGTTCTCTACTCAAACACAATTAATGGAGGTAAGAGTCAACAAGGTCTGTTTCACTGTATTTGTAGAAATAAAAGATTCTGACTTGTCTCTATGTGTTTAATTCTGATATAGTTGTAAACAATGGATTCACTGAGAAGAAACATCACTCTCTTTTAAGGTATTATACCTACCACAAAGAGTGTGAGATAGCTGGGTTTTGCCTGTCCGGAATTCTGTTAATTAAAGAAAAGGAGAAAAAAGAGTCAGGGTTTCTTTTTCTGAGTTTGACAGATTCAGGAATTACTGCAGTTAGAAACACTTTTACTTACAAAATTAACTTCTATTTCTACCTTTTAAAATCATTTAAACTCAATTTCTAAATCATGTTCTGTGGAGGAGAAACATATTACATGAAAAGCAAAATCTGAAATGCTTTAATTTGATCGTGCTTGACTGCTAAAGTGATTTATTCTCTTGTGTATAGAAGTTAAAACCACATGACACCTGTGGAAAAGTGATAACGGGGGGGGCGGGGTGGGGAAGAAATGGTTGATTCCATTAACCTAGCCCAGTTTCATTTCCAGTAAAATGATCAAGGAGAAGCTTACAAGTTTATTAATCTCATTCTATCAAATCACATTAGTCTCCAGTTTATCTTTTCTAAAGGGAAGAGCACTGTGTTTTATGAACTCTTACTGCTGAAGTGTCAAGCACCAACTAATCAGGTGTACTGTAATAGCTTAATTGTCATTTCAAAATCTTACATAAAATGCAATGTACCCTAAGTGTGCATAACTAAAACACATTTTGTGGCAATTTTGTTACTGAAAAGGAACACGTTGCATCAAGGAGAACTTTGGCATGTTAGTATAGTCTTAATAATGCAATGGCGTACTGAATTAGCATGCCCAGTAATGATTACTCAGCTCAAACTTAGTCTGCAAGCAAATGAAGAGGAAAAATGGGAAAACATTAACAGAAGTGGATTATTTCTTCTTGCACACATGTAGGTACTTTGTAACTGCAATGTGGTAAATTTGATAGAAGTAATCCAAGTTGAATTAAAATCGAAATTAAGTTGCAATTCTTTGTTCGGTATACTCATTTAATGGGGTTCTCTCACCTCCAAAGGCCTCAGTAATTGCCATGCTTTCAATCCCACCACCCAGAAGTTTACTGCAGAAAGAGAGAGGATTATGTTGTAGTTAAACCCAAAAAATCACATGAGGAAAGTAAAAAAGAGACATTTTTACTACTTTAAGGAAAGTCATTTCTGCCCTAACGCCCCTCGCTTGATGCATTAAGTGCAGGGCTCTAAATGGTCATTGATTAATAAAGAATTAACTCTGTCTTTACCTCCCTTTTTGTGTGCAAGGGAAAGATCTACAGAAATTATTACTGCAAAGAAAGGAGAGAAGATAACATTTGAAAAGATAACATTCCATAAAAATATCTCAAGGGAGGACTTGAAGACTTGTAATTTTGACCTGAAACCTGCAGATTATTTTGATAGGTGAAAAAATTATACATTCAATATTTCTGGATGCCAACTATTTATTTTCAGTTACTGTACAAAGTCCCGTCTACCCTCAGAAAAGGAGTTGGTTTTGGTGCTTATTGACGCAGGCTTCTTTAAGCCAGCACTAACTCCAAATGCAAGAGGATCTATGTGTCCTAGCTGAGTATTTATTCTCTTATATTTCTCTGTCTCATTAAAGACAATGAAAATGATTATTGGGAACATTTGGATGAAGGAAGGATATAAGAGATAAGCTTACTCAAATTCCTGGCTGCCAGTGGAAATATGAAATACCATCTTCCGTTTTTCACTGTACTCAAAGGCAGTGAGGAAGCCTGGTTCCTAGGAAAGACCAAAGAGAACGCGAGAGGTTTATTTTAGCTTTAACCTGAAGTTGAAAGTGCAATATCCCACATAAATATCTTCTTTTCCCCCTAGCCTCACTCACGTGGGTTGGGTATAAAAAGCACCACAGCATTTATCTGGTTGTTGTGGAGTATAAAATATTACGCCTTAGAGTAACAGGCAGAATAATTTTCAAAATTATTTTGATGATGCAGTGGGAAATCTGCTAAGAGAAATCTTGCACAGCATTTTGGAGAGGCCAGCATAAGTTCAAACTCTCAGGAAAGTGACAGGCTTACAATAAGCTTGTTTGCAGCTTCTTTAATCTTGTCCACTTTGGCCTCTGAGAGCCCCTTCACATTGCACAGCGCCCTTCTTGTGGTCATCTGGATTCCTTTGATTGTGCAAATTCCAACTGCCTTCAGCTTTTTAATATCTGCTACGTTCTGCAAAGAAATTTCCCTTCTGTTGAGTACTCGGGACAGTTAACAGCTGGAAGGTGAAGTCAACCTTTGAAACATATTTCAAGTTTACATTCATATGCATGTGTTTTCAAGAAAGAAACAGATTTACAGTAAACTTCATTGTGTAGTTTGTGACACCAACAATACAAAATTTTGAGTAACACTGGTGTGAGGGTTCATGGTGCAGAGAGCAGCTTCTGGTGGTTTTGAGAGAAAGGTGTCTGGGTATTTATTTCTCTCCGTTCAGTGTCAGTTTTTCTAGATCAAAGCTGGTAGTAAAGAAACAGTACAGAATTATTTCACAGAGTGTGGAGCCCAACCTAGGACACCCTGTAACACTCAAGTCTGTCCTTGGTCCCTTAGCACAGTTAATCTGTAAACCAGATAATCTGAGGGTGGATGGCTGGGAGCTGATTCACAAGGATCTTTGGAAGCTGAGTCTAACTGCTATGCTGTTTCTGCATGTCCAGTTTAAAACACGTGTATCCTGCAGAACTGACTGACACTTTGGGCTGGAGTGAGCTACTAGTTTTTCATAAATTGGGAACAGCACAACTTCAGACAGCACCCTACTGACATATTTTGTCTTCCCTCACCTCATTTTATGATTCTGACATCACTGGAAATGTAAAAGAAGAACAGATTACTCACAAGAAAACATACTATGTGAAAGGTGTGGGATAATACATCAATGTACCATTTCCAGCCAAGATTTTTCTTTGAAAAAAACTATGAACTGGACAGATCATGTATTTATCTAGAGTGTGTGGGTGCACAGAGCATAAGAAGGGAGGGGGGTTGTGTGAGAAATTAGTCATGTTTATTTGGAAGCTTATTTCTCATCCTGTGATGTGTGTGTGACACTCAGCAGAGGCTGAGGGGTAACAGCACCTTAAATCCTACCAAACACTTTTGATGACCAAATCACACTCAGTTGTTCTAATCTGATTCTCTTTTTGGGCATGCTGGCAGATACAGTAAATATTTTTCTCTCTACTCCTTGGAAAAAAATTCCAAGCCCACAAAAATTATTTCTTCAGGTAAATGAATTTAACAGATACAGGTCATCATATGTTTGCATAATGCTTTTAACTAGCACAGCTGAGAACAAAAACTTCCCCTGAGGTGTGGGAATAACCACTTGGAAGAAAGAAAAACATAATGGAAAGGAGCAGAAAACCCTTAATAACCTCAGAAGAACAGCCTAAATCATTATTCTAAGTTTTCAAACTCTTTCATACATTTGTATCATTCTCTCAATGCCATGCCTCCTTTCATACTGACAGGGTAGTACAGCTCCCTTCCAGCTCAGGTCAGCCTCTTTGATCAAGCTGTTAAATTTTTAAAGCAACACTTTGTTTATTTTTCCTATGTTGCCCCATAGTTTGAGCTCCCAACCATGTGATCCTTCTTCAGAACAAACTTTAAAACTGCCAGTGAACTCCCAATAAAAAAAAATTGTCAACAATTGCACTGCTGACATGCTCAGCCCAGTAACTACAGCGCTGACTAATGATGAGTCATTGTGACATGTCCTCCCCATCTGTATCTGTCTGTAGTCACTTTTATTAGAGTTAAATCTCACATTACTTCGGGCAAACCCAACTTTTTATTCAGCTTCTGTAACTCTGAATATAATAGGATTCCAATCCATGAGCCAGCCTCCAAATAAACATATAATAATAGTAATTCAAATAAATAGCTGATGGTTATGTGATGATGGTAACAATGATAGGAATTCACATTTGATGAAGAAAACTAACCACTTATTTCTCTAGCTGCTAATATTTTCCTCACTCCTACTCTACCCCCTGCATCAGCATGCTGAAAATAGTATAGCAACAATTGTCACAGTGTAATTTCACAGGCACCAAAAATGCAGGAGTAATTACAAAGATTGGCAGGAACAGGAAATAATCTATCACACAGTTTTCAAATAAATTAGCAAGCAGTTGGTTTTTCAAGAGTGCTAGGTGCTAAATACTTTGAGTATCTTGACACTTTATTTAGGAATCTGATGTGAATGAGATTTTCTAAAAATCTGTCTTATCACCAAAGGCAAAATTTGCCTCTGCTGACTGAGTTAGAACTTATTGCAAGAAGGAATTTCAGTTATTTGCATCAACGTGTCTACAATTTTGGAAACAACCCTACAGTAGCTTTTCAAGGACAATTCTGTGTGATCAAGTGATTGCTAATACTTACAATTCCATGCTTCTGCAGCAGGTCAATATCCTGAAAAAAGGATTCCTAAACAAAACAGCAGAAAAAAAATAGGTGTTGCTTTTTCTTGTTATTACATCTGTCTCCCTACGTGACTGTTTCAGATTTCTGAACATTAATTGATTTTTCACAAATAATATATAACTTGTTGGACAACTGAAATAAGCAAAGCCATAGTGAGCCAAAAAGGTCTACACATTTCCTATCATCTTCTCCATAAAGTGTGTCTTCACAGGCAATTAGTTCTCTGCTGTGCTAATAAAACTTGTGTTATCATCATCATAATCTGCAGCTTTTCTGCCATAGTTTCTCACTCTTCATGCTGATGATCATTCCTCAGAAGCAGAAAATTGACTGATAGTCCCTTTGCATTTAATATAGAAGTGTAAAATATGATGAAATAGTGATAATCCCATTAAAAACTGTGCACAGCTTTTGAAAGGTTAATGAAGATTACTTGAAGAGCCAGGCTGTACAGGGACTAGGGGAATGAGATTTTCTTGGTAGTAGACTGGAACAAAATTTTAAATGCATTGAGCTCCTTGATGGTTTTTGGGGACCTTCTGTCCCTCCATGGATTTCACAACACTATCAAAATACCTTCAAACATTTGCTGCACATAGTTTTCAATCAATCATAAATTTACCTCATCATCCTGGTATCCTGGTTCTTCTTGGACTACTTGATCCTCCATGGCCTTCATCGTGAATGAAGCACGCAATAAAGTATTGATCACTACTGGGAAATGCAAACAAAGACAGTCTTGGGGAGGCAATAAATGAGTAAATGTCTGTAAAAGGACTTTTAAGAAGTCCTTGAACTACAGAAACCTGTCAGTATGACATCATATATGGATTCAAATTTGGATTCTGCTTCCAATTCTTCATAATCTGACCTACCAGCGCAAAAGGAGAAAATCTATGGCTTTACACTCATATGAACCAGTTTGGCTAGAAAGGGCTTCACAGATATTAGGAAAAGAGATCCCATTCCCTTGTGAGAATCTTGGGTCAGGGGTGAGTTTTGGAGGTGGAAACATTTAAGATGAATTATCACCAGTGGAATTTATTCTGGTAAGAATGCTAAAGGCAGCCTGTGTTTCTATAACAAAAGTCAGCATAGTTGCAGACAGAATGGGTAATGGAAAGGCAATTCAACAGCTCAGCTTCCCCATCTTTATGTGACAAAAACCCCACAAAACAGCGCTGAGAAGGCTACAGCTCCTTAGTGATGTATCTCGAGAGCAGATTATTAAAGCTGTATTTGTTTTGAAGTTCTTGCTGAGGTTCAAAATGACCAATAAATGCTGAAGATGTGCAGGTAATGCCTGTAAGGAGTAGGCTTGCATGGAGAGAACAAAAGAAGGGTAATAAAAATCCGAGACTTTTATTATGCAAATCCATATACAGAGAGCTCATTTCATGTTTTCTCATGGTTAACTTGCCAGGTCTATACTTCACCACAGCTTCACTGCCTTGTCTATGTGACTTCCTATAAGAAAGGCCTAGAACTGGAATAGGCACTTAGTGATAGCATGGTTAAATAAGCAAAGTGTGACCTCCTTAAATTTTATGAATGCAAGAATAGTGAATACAAAGTAGTTCCTTAGAAATACGATCTTATAACCAAACTATTGCATAATTTTTGTGGTTTTGTAAATGGGTTAAGTTGCTTCTGCTTAAATTGTGAGCTTACCTTTGGTGTTCTAGCTATGGATGACCAAAAGTTTTGTAGACCACCACATCAAAATGTGTGCATGTATTTCCTTGCTCATCTTTGTTAACAAAATCCACAAACTATAAGATGGGCTACATCTAAGACAGGTTGGGATAGTTTAGGCTAAATATCTGCAAGAACCCCTTTTTTCAGCTTCTAAATGGATACTAATTTGCTTGCAAGAACCTTATGTATATAGAGGCTGGGAAAGCAAGGAACAAAATAGCAGAATTTCAGAATTATCTTATTCTGTTAGTATTTAATGGAAATATTCTTATAAAATCAGTTTTTTCTGGTAGTGTCAGGATATATTTAATTTCTATTTCAGAACCCTGACAATTATGGAATGACAAATCACGCCTTCACATAATTACAGCAAAACATTAATTAAAAAATACTTCAGGAGATTTGAAAAATCCCTTCGCTTCAAATACTGAAGGAAGAAAAACAAGTAATGCAAGAGGCATTAAAACTATATTACAATCTCGTTCTTCATTAAAAACGTCCTCACAAAATGCACATAATCCTGCACTTCAATCACCGCTGAGCAGGTTACAGGATCGTTCTTCTACTCCCCATCCTTAGGCAATTGGCATCTCACAGCAGAATAACAAGGCAGACCCAGACCTGTGCCTTCCTGCAGGCTACAAGGGAAAGTGGAGAAATTATACCTCACCCTACTAAAAGCTTTAGGTACGAAAAAAACCCTCCTGCTCAGTGGAGCGTTCTCCTGCTGCTGGTGTGTTGGCGCACCTGAAGGATTTCAGTCACCACTGCCTGCAGTGAAGCAGATAAAAGGGTGAAAGTCTGAGACAACAGAGCAAATCCACGAAAAACCACCTTGTCTTGTGCCACCTCAAGTACTCAAGGGTAGGTGAGCAAGACCTGGATGCCGCACTCCTTCCAGCCTGCGGGTGTGACAGGGACCTGGTCCCTGCAATTCCCCTTGGGCTTGGGCTGGCAGAAAATGGCAGCAGAGCTCGGCTCCCTTGGGGGGCGATCTGACCTGCCCCAAGTGGCTCCACGGCGGGATCTCACGTCTGTTGACTCAGAGGAAAATAACTGATTAACCGTCATCAACACACGGATTTCTTTGACTTTTCTTTGCCAGCTGCCTCCTCATGAGATGTACATTTCTATTCCCAAGGGGCGAGAAACCGCTGAATCTCCCTCCCCCGCGGAGCACTGTAATTCCCCATCAAAATTCGAATTGTAATTAAATCCCCAGCTCATGCCCGGGCAGCTTCGGGGGAGGTGGGTGGGTGCAGTACCCGAGGCGAAGGCTCCGAGCTCGCCACGGCCGCCCGCCTTCCTCCTCCTGAGGGCACGGCCCCGCCGCCTTCCCGCCGGCGCCGAGGGCGGGGCGGTGGGGGGCG
>VZTE01001811.1:1593967-1611113 GCA_013397775.1 Eulacestoma nigropectus
GGGGGCGCCAGGAGGGCGGGCGCGGGCTCCCGGCGGGGACGGGCCCTGCGCCTTCCCTCACCCCCGCCCCGCCCCGAAAGACGTTTCCCTCACCGTCTTCAATCACTCCATCGCCCGTGATTTATCAACTACTGTATACGCCGCCTCCCAGGAGTATCGCGGTGCCCTTACTCTACAGCTGGAAAAGGCAGCCTCAGTTAAAACCACATTGGTTTGGAAGGCATTTACTTCCACGCAGCTCTGCCTTTTGTTTTTCCAGGGTGCCACTCACGCATCTTCCTCAACAAGGCACACACGGCGTTTTTGGATTGGATGGCCAAAACCTGTCAAGAGAGCTGGAAGAGAAGTGACTTGCCTGGAGTCACAGGACAAGAAAATGAGGCTGAGTCATACACATGACTTAATCTGCCATTTTAAAAGGATGGAAAAGGTGCTTTTTAGGATATGAACACTTCTACGAGACATCTGCAGTCATCTTGGAGACAGTGTTTGGAAAGCAATCGCCCGTTTTAGCTTGCCTCGGGTAGCACAGTTGGTACGGGACTGCCTGTCAAGGAGACATCACATCTCCTGCGAGCAGGAGGAGTTCCTGGCTGCCCCTTGTGTGGGCTTGAAAAGGCAGAAGGGATTGGAGCCGCATCTCAGCTGTGTTCGAGGGCCCTGTTTCAAGGGCCTTGTGAAAACTTCCCCACCCTCTTCCTGTGGGAGGCTAAGGGCACCTTTTCCAAGCCATTTCTTAGCCAAGTCAGGAAACTGAGCAACAAAACCCACGGCCCCGTGCCATCATCAGCACACCGCAGGATTGCTAGCAGGGTCCCCATTCGAAACATCAAGCGATTTATTTAAGTACCAAAGGTCTAATCCTGGGAGCCCGAGGCTTTGTCTATGCAGAGGAAGCGGCTGGCACTGCTTTAGAAAACCGCATTATTCCGCAAGAGCTATTCCAGAAGAGCACTTAGGCAGTCAGCCCTTTAAAGGCGAATTCCTTCACAAAGTATGCTTTTATTCCAGAACAGAATGCACATGCAGAGGGTGACCCTTCTGGTGCTGCTGAGCAGCTCTGCAGCAGATAATACCTCCCTCTATAAACAAAATGGTTCTAAGAAAGGTCAATGAATGCACAGAATCTGAAGACCATTTCCCACTCCAAAGTGCTACTTTGGGCAATAAATTACATTTTACAAATTCAAAATGTTGTGTGATCATTAATTGCTCATTCAGCTTCCAGCTGGTGCTGCACAATAACCCCACAGAGCCCATCCCCTTATACATTGGCCCAAGTGAGTAGAGGCATCTCTCAGTCTTCTCCTTCCATTTTACAGGTTCTGCTGCTGACCAGTGCATCTCCAACTCTGAGGGAGGTACTGGAATGAGACACACCACTGTGATACGCACTTCCTCTCACTTGAGATCTTGTACCAGTTTGGACAAGAACCAAGTCAAACCATTACCGTAAAATATTAAGTATTCAGCTGATTTTTTCATCCTCACAAACTTCATCCATGGTTGCAATAGGGAAATCATGAGGGGTTTTGTTTTTGTTGGGCTTTGTTTTCCATCTCCTTGGTCAGAACTAAGATGAACTGCAAAAGCTCTGTGCATACAATGGGTCTCAGGGTAGGACTGGCAAAATTCCAGATCAGCCAGGCTTCGTAATTCAGACTGGAGTAACAGGAGAGCTCTGTTGTTAAAATGGAATTACTGGAAGGAATAGAGATGGTGCTGGGAGTTATGTCTCTGTCACAGTCTTGAGATCCTTAGGCAAAGCCTTGACAAAAGTATTCAATACTACAGTATTGGGAGTGATCCCGCATTAAAAAGACACAGATTTGGCTACCTCTAATTTATTTTGAGTTAATCACTAAGGATCTGTTATAGGATTAGAGATCTCCCTTTTGTCTATCAAGGCGTCCTGTCCAGACCATGGTTCAGCATTGCATCTATGGAGGAAGTGATGAATTAGAGTGCTGTGCCCATTGATATAAAAGAGATGCTGGGTCAAGTAAGGAACACAACAGATTGTATGTGACTGGAAAAGAAGACAGCAGTAATATCAAAACACCAACTTGAGAATTCAGGAATGGGTATCTTTCTAAATGAAAAATAAATAATCTGTACGTCAACTATACAAACATAGTAAGTGATAGCAGTCCAAGCACCACAAGATTCACTATTTTAATAGGTGATTGTGAAATTACCCATTCTTTATATATATAATTAAGAATGACATGATAAAAAGAAAAAAGCAAACAAAGCCACTTTCAAGCTTTGCAAAACGTAAACCAAATTAGAGGATTTATGGAGACACGCATCAGTATATCACATGTGATCCTTTAAAAAGACAAAGGAGATAAGAAAAACTGTCCATTTTGAGAATGCACAAAGAATTTTTTATTTAAGATAAAAAAACTAGTAATGGAAACAGTAAGAAAGGGACATCAAGAGATTATCTAGCTCAGAGTAGAATCAGATGTTCATTTGCCAGGGGCGGGATGTGGATTTTGTTTTTTGAGAAAGAACCAGACAATTTCAGTGCTTGCCTATCCTTGCCATTACCCTTATTGTCTACCCTTCACTATGCCATGCAATTTTATCTGTAAAAAATATGCAATATTTGAGCTAACTTCTACTTTTAAAAGTTCAGATAACTAAGACTCTAATTCTTGCATGCTTTTTTCTACCCCAAAAAAGAAAAAAATGCCAGCATAAGGAGTTCTAAAAAAATGCCCAAACATGATGAATTGTGTGATAGTATGTACAGCCTGCTCTTACCTGCTCATGACCTTTGGGGCTGAAACATGAAGCCCTGGAATAGCGTATTGCTACTCAGTAATTTGCCAAAAGCTTTGTACTGAATGTGCAAAGCCTCAGGACTGAGACTTGTTAGGTTTGCTTTGATTGAACTTCTCTCGAGCCTTCTGCATCTTTTCCTTGGTTAGCTGTGACAGCAGTTTCCATAATTAACCAGGTCTAAGGCTAATTTGTTTTACTTCTGTTTATCTGTGTGTGGTACAGCCCTCATTTTATATAAATAAAAGTAACAAACAGTTATTCTGTGTAGAAAAAGAGATTCATGACTAGCACAACCATGCAGTGCAGAGAAATGCAGGCCTGGTGCAATAGCAGAAGCCTCGAGAAGTGGGGGCACAAGATTTTCTGAGGAATACAGGGATATAAATGTGACAGGCGAGGCACAGGCTTGGCACTGCTGGCCCAATGGCTGTGAACAACTCACCAGTGATCAGTCAAAGAAGTGCTGACCTGGAGCTGCATTTAGGGGTAACAAAGAGAACAAAAAACCCAAACAAACAGAAAAAAACCCTCCCAAAAACAAAAACCAAATGAACAAACAAACCCAAAAAACAAAACAAAAAACCAACTAAACAAAAAAAAATAAAAAAACCCAACCCAAACCAAAAAAAAAAGGAAACATTCATAATAGGCACTACATGTCATAAAATCAGATGTAACTTGGTGCTGCTGGGATGTAAGTGCAGCAATGTTGGGGCCCTGCCAGGATCCCCTTGGCATGCCTTTCCCAGCCCCAGTGTTCCTGGAGCTGGAGGCTCTTTGACTCTCTCAACCCTAAACCTAACCCTAACCAGTATCCCTAACTACTACCCTTACCACTATTCTAACCACTACCCTTACCACTACTCTAACCACTACCCTAACTCTTTGAGCACATTTTTAACCTATGCTAACAGATATTTTTAAAACTATGTATTTTAAAATCAGCTTTTTCATTTTTAACATTTCCTTCTGCTTGAGCGACTGGTGCTGTGACCTTTTACAGTTTATCCGTCTCTACACAAAAAAAAATTGACTCTCTATTTTAATCGCTATTGAAAAAAATGAAATGCAGTTGGTAAAATATATTACTCTGAATCATGAAATGTATACTTTGGGAAGTGCAGGTCTTTTTTTAAACCGTGAGAGCTTTCTAAACAGCTGTTACAAATTCCAAAATAACTGCTCTTGACTGACTCCACATACATAGATTTTTGTTCTGGAATAAGTGCACCTTGTTCTACTTCAGCTTAATATTAACTTTATGATAAACAGAAGTAACAGACTAATTATGAAATAAGACTGCCCACATATGTAGCTAAGTGGGAGTAGTAATTGCAGTTGCATATATCTTTGTTCATTTGAATTACCTCCAAGATCAGATAAAAGTAGGATGAAGAAAGCAGTAATAAAATTTATTTGATATGAAACTGTTATCAGTCTTCAAATTTGGTGACAATGCCTCTGACTAGCTTGCATTTGAATCAAAGCTCAGTCATAGGCCTGGTTCAAGTCCATGGGTGAATATCTTCATTTCACTAAGTAAACGAGGAGAATTGACTAAACAATCCTCTGCTCACAGATTAAATGGGAAGCCATTCCCCAAGGGAATGAAGTACATCCCATGGCCAGTCCCTGGCACCAGGGGCCTGATTAGAGTACAGAGCATGGCCAGGCTCCTACTCTGCCCTAACTAATGCCTGGTGTTCCAGCTCTCAGAGTGAGCCTGAGCTTAGCTTTAACCCAGCAAGGCATTATGATTTGCATTTCTATTTGTATTCCCTCTGGTGCTTATCTGAACAGTAAAAAAGGAAAGATGGAATCAGGCAGCTGGGAGATGAGGGAGAGAGACAGGGAAAGACTGCCTTGGCATGGTGTTGGATTGGTTTTGCCATTTGGTGGACTGTCACAGTTTCTGTAGACAGAGGGACTACTCTGGAAGTGAATGCAAATACAGGGGGTAGAATTTGTCTGGCAGCAGCTGAACACATTGGTGCATGATAAAAAATGAGAAGCAACAAGGATTTGTTGCAGGAAGCTGAGTCAGAAAATTTGATTTAACTGCAAAAACTCATGAGAAAGGGAGTTAAAACAATAAAATGTCTCACGGATGCATCTGCTATGCTGCAGAACATAGGACTCTGTGTCTGTATTCTTCCCAAAGAGATTCTGACTCCTCATGCAAACTAAGTTGGAAGTACTGCAAATACTGTCTTAACTGTTATGGCCAAAAGAGTCAATGCTTCTTTAACTTATTCACACACTAGCACTGAAAATCAGTCTGAAAAAGGCATGAAGCAAAGCAGCTTTATGCACCAAACATAGGACAGCAGAGTTTTCAGTGTTACAGCTGAAAAAAGCATAATTCATTAAATATTTTTTTTCCCCTTTAATGCATTCCAGCTCAAAGAAGCTGAGTGCTTCTGTTGTCAAGTAGGGTGAATAATGACTTTGAGTACAGTGCTCTGTTTTGTACTCAGGACAACATTTTCATTAGCATGCTTCAGAAAGAAGAATGTATTTAAAGTGCAGCTGATAGAAAATTTTAAATTTCTAGGTCATGGCGGATTTCACTGGTCACATCAAAAAATGACATATTACAGGAAAAACATTTTTAAATTCACATTTGGAAGAAGTTCAGCACTGGTATTTGAGACATTCCTTCATTTAAAAAAACCCACCAAACTATGAAGAGCCACTACTTGAAAAACTAATAAATTTAGCAGTCTTTCCACATTCCTTATCAGTTTGGAAAAGCTCAGGCTTTCTAGCTTAGCTGCTCAGTTGGTATCAGCTTTCCTTTTAAACCAACCATGCTGCAGAACTGAACATGCTCTTCCTTTGGCCAGTTTTCTACTCTGGGCTTTGCCTGCTGCTTCTGCAATTTAGTTTGTATGTAAACCATAGATAAAAACCCCAATCTTGCTCCATTTGTATTCCGTATGTTTGCCAGGCTTTTGGCCACAAGAGATCATAAGCAGTTTGTTTTTCAAACCCCAAAACTTGGACAGGCATTGAGTGCATCATCATACAGTTATTTTTACCTTAGAATAATATTTAAAGGTCTCAGGAATTGTAATCGGCTTTAAAATACTGTTTCCTTGATTTTGCTACAATAGGGCCTTAATTTTCAGTAATGGTCCAGCTAATAATTTTCTTCAATCTCAAATCTTTAAACTTCAGAGATTCATTAGCCTGATTATTCTTTTTTTTAATCAATTGCTCTCCTTTCCTTAGATTACCATGGCTTCTTTACCAGCCTTACTGGAAGCGAGTTCTTTATTAAACATTTCTCTGCCCATATCTGAAAAAAAGCTATCTCTCCTTCTTATGTTTTTGCTGAATTGGTGATTATAAATGACATATTTGTGTTTCTGAAACTCAGTGCAAGTGCACAACTCCTACTCAATAACAACTCCCACTGGTTCAATATACCCCAGTACTTTCTACTGCAGTCTTTCCTCCTATTTTGTCTGTCCTCCACTGTTTTTCTTCCACTGGGTTATTAAGGCAGCACTCCCTGTTTTAACAATCAGGCAATCCAAGAGAGAGGAATGGGTCAGAGTTTCTGAGACCAGATTTCACACATGACCTCTGTTCTTAGGGCAATGAGCATCAAACAAGAAGGAAGTCACAAGACACTCAAATATTTGATTTCAAAATTGTATTCAGTATTGAACTGCAGCCACGAGATGTTCCTAACTTAACATCCACTGTTCACCAGCCTCAGCTATCACAGTGCTGGCGCAGCAAAAGCAAATTGGAGATAAGAAGCTGAAGAGAACAACAACCATCTTTCAGCCCAGGCATTTGTAAGAAATGACTGAGTGGCCTTGAACATTTTCTAAAGTAAAAGCATCTGCAGATCAGCTCAGGATTCTGAATTGTCTGGGTGAAGGACTTTTCCGGGTATCACTCCAGGAGGAATTCAAGTATATTTGAAAGGACAGAGGACCTGCTTCCAAAGAAAGGAGTAAGGTCCTCTCACCTATTCTTCTCAGGAAGGCAAAAGGGTTTAAGTGGTGATGGGGAGGGACCTTATTGGCTTAGGGGCAGAATCTGTGAGAAAAACTGACAAAAAAGCAACACTAAAATGTGCAAAGCAATCCCACTTCCACACTGGCTTTACATGAGCAACTGCCCTTAAGAATCTCCTTTTTTTTTTTTTCTTTTTTAATTGCAGGGCATATGTGGGTGCCAATAAATCGGCTATGTCAGCAGGAGAGAGAAAAATTAACTCAATCTATGACATCATGTCCTATCCTTCTCCAAACGCTGCGTTACCTCTCCAGGATGAGGTACTATTTTTAGTCCTCTAATTTCAAACATATGTTGAGACTGCTTCCAAATGCTTTCCTTCTTATCCTTTTCAAGCTTTGCATCTTGGGTGTGGAGGTCTGAAATACTAAATATTAGCAGTCCAGATGCCCTGTGCCTAGCACATGTCAGTGAACCCAAAACCTAGGGAAGCTATTTGCACTACTTAGGCACACAAAAGAACACACACAAGCAGCATTGATGGGTTCCAGCTGTCTGGGATTGACAAACACGTACACATCTGTGTATACACGCTCTCCTGATTCACATTTGGGGAGCACATACTATAGCACAGCAAAGGTCTTCACAACAACAAGCCTGGAAATTCTTAGTAAAACAAATAGTATTTAACCTTTTCTTCCCCATTATATACCTGGAAAAGTTACTGGCTTATATTTTACCTGTTTGGACTTAGAAGATTTGCTTGTTTGATGAGGATGATACTTGCTAGAAGCTTGTCCATGTCTCATTTCTTTCAAGAGAAATGAAATGCAGAAAAAATTTCAGTAATTTACCATATTGTTAGGATTAATGCCTTAATTCTCATGCATTCCCTTTAAAAAGCCTGGCCCATCCCCAGCTGAAACACAAGTGTCTCTAGAGCAAAATACAGGAGCACTAGCGCTAGCAGCACCATGTTGCAGTCATGGGAAAAGGAATAAAAGCATCCTCTCCTGCTGAAATGGCAGGAGAAATTTCAGGGTCATAGAAGGCAATTGTAGGCTTGCAAAATAGCTATGACACCAGGGAATGTCCTTATCTAGTAAAAAGCAACTGATGGAATTATTCCATAAAACTCACAGCCAAGTCAGTTGTCTCCAACAGAAATGAGTTTGGAATGTTTCTTCCCTCAAGATTTATTGACTCCATAAACTGCTTTAACAAAATTAACAAATCACAACACACTTGCGTGTTTCAGTCTGCCCGTCTGGATAAAAAAATGGCACTAGCATCACACGGTTACTGTATTTTTCTAAGACAACTTTATAAGCAAACTAATCTCTCCCAAATTCCACTCCCTGCATAATTCCTCACTGAAATATGTTTTTCCCCTTGCCACTCAATGGTGATAAAGTGGCACCGATTAAAGGGCTTTTTCTAACATGCTGTAATGGCAGTGCTCTGCCTGTGGCAGGAGGAATGTGGCTGGCAGCATGGCAGTATCACTGTGATGATACTTAAACATAAGCAAAGACAGGGATTCAGAAAAATAAAAAGTGACCTGGATTCCATCAGCATTGCTCTAATAGTGACTATTAAAAGAAAAAATAAACCAAACTCAATTCAGCTTGGTCAAGAGAAGCCAAAGATTTTGCTTCCACTTGTTGACAGACATGTGACAGCACAAACTTTCATTACAAAAATATGTAGAAATCAGCAAGTTGAAAACTGAGTAAATTATGTGTTATGCTGAGAGAAGTCATCGGCAGCATGAGTAAATATAAAAGAAAATATTTGCTATACCTAATTTCAGAATTTAAGGAGAATAACTTGCTCTCCTGCCAGCTTGCTTTCAAGGGCTCTGGATTTTAACAGAACAGACAGACTTGTGACTGATCACCTATTTCTTTTCACCCCTCTTCCCCTCCCTGCTTCAATGTACAATACAGGAAAACTCCCAAAATGTATAATAATATAGGCATTGTTCTTAACTTCAATTTAAGAACAATATAATTCAGTTTATTTCTGAAGCATTTGTAGAGAAATAAATGTTTGACTCTATCAACATCGGCTTTGAATATCCTCACAGGCTTCTGTATCCGGTTCAGCATTCCCAGCCTCTGATTCAATGCAGCCTCTGTGTACATTTACCACTACCATTCTTTCCACCGTTCATACTTTCTTCCATGCTGCTTTGCCCAAATAGCCTTCTCTTGCTTTTTTTCCTTCTCCCTTACTCTCTTTGCTCTCTGTGCTTAGAGCTTTTCCCTTTTTTGTGTGACAAATAAGCATTTTTCCTTTTTCCTAAAACACTAGCAAAAAATACGTCCAAAATTCACATGCTTTTCTGTTAGACATTTCAAAGTAAATTGCTACTCTCTACCCAGCTACAGTGGTCATGCTGTTGCATTATTCAGGTCTCAAGATATCAAACCAGGAATTAAACTAGGGGCTCAAAATTAAACAGTAAAAGGTTAATGGTGAGCACCTGCAGTTCCTATTGACTGCAAAATAAATGCTTATTATGGAGCATTTTGGAAAGTGTCACTACTTGCCTAGGTGACTAAATATCAAATTAGGACATTTGTTTTGGATACTGCAATCTCCATTTTTTACTGGCAGATTATCCTTATTTGCAGCCCATTGCACACTGGCTCACCTGTCTCAATTTCAATTACAAGCTTTCCCGTGTTCTACACCAGGCTTGACATCCTGACATGATCCCTGACAACAAGTTATCACTACCAGTTGTTTAATCTTAGAACTGAAGTAGCACATTACTTCAACTGTAAATGAACGAATGAATTGTGAGAACAGCCTGTCTGCTGACCCATGAAAACAATTTCCCTTTCTTTCAGAGTGACAAGATTTAAATCTTCAGAGACTCAGATTTTCATTTGCTTTTATTTCCAAAATGAATCAAATCACACATATGTGTGAGCTGGGAACCAGTTTCTAAATATGACATGCCTTCCCTCCTATTAAAAATATGAGATTCTTCACAATACTTAAGCACTTGGTGCATAAAACAAAGTTAAGTACAATTTTGCCTGGACCACATTCTTCCCTTACTTCTTTTCTAAAGGAGATGTCTGCTGTATCTTGGATCTTGGCTAGCGAGTACAATATAGGCAGTGAGTGTTGCATGGGGAATGATGACCTGCAATAAATAAGAATCCCTGAACAGCAGAGGATGTGCAAAAAGGTGCTTGTGGGAATGCGTTTGAAATTGGGGTGATAGAACATCTGCAGAGGACTTCAAGAAAGTCTTTCTGAATGGTTGTGGAACAACTCCTATTTCATGTCATCTGACAAACTGAACAAAAAAAACCCCCAAAAATCCAACAAACCCAAACTGATAAACTTTTCAGTTATATTAAGAAGATGAAGAGTGTTGAAGAACACATTCAGTGCAGGTAGCTCAGTGTGCAGCTGCGGTGTCAGCTACAGGTTGAGCTCTGGGTGGTGAGAGCCCCAGGCAAGAGGCCAGGAACTGGCATTGACCTTTTGTACAACAGAGGGCACAGGACCTGTGGCACAGCCGGGTGACCGGACACTGAGACACAGCAGGAGCCGAGGACTCAGCTGGAAGAGCCAGGACTTTGTCACACACAGGGGTCCCTCCTCAGAGACACCCAGCTCAAGCTGCTATTTTCTTGTTGCACCATAATTAAATTATTTTAAGGATCCAGATGTCTGAGACTCTGCTAAGGGAAACCCCGGCTCGGGGAAGTAAGGAAACCTGGTCTGAGTGTGGGGAGTGTAGGGAGTCAAGCGAGGCACCCACTGGGTCACTGGAGCTGCCTGCTGAGAAAGGGCTTCAGTCCCAGTGTGACTGAGAGAGTGGCTTCTGGATGGTCAGGCAAGGAAAGTTTCCTTAAGAGCAATGAATACTTTTAATGAAAGCCTGAGCTTCTGTGACACATCCACATGCTGGCCGCACATATTTGTGAATATATTTTTTATCCTGCATTCCTACCAGTCTTACCAGTCTTCTCTGAACTGCTTGTCATCTTGAAGGAATCTGGGGAAAGGAAGCAGATAGAATCCAAGACTTAGTTTATGTTTTATTTTGAGTTTATGCAGAGAGAGCACCCTCCATTAAGGCTCATTTTGCTTGGGCATTTAATGCAAATTCAAAATTTATATTTGCAGTATTCACTTTCCCTTGTGAAGCAATGAAGATCCTGCTTTACTGCTGCTGAACACACTTGACACTGTGCCGCTACTTGTATGACAGCTGTTGAGCTACCAAGATCACCTTCTACCTTGTCCTAATATGTCTCGTATTTGCATCCCTTGCTACCCCAGGGAACAACACAGAATTAGGACAGGAAACCAAAACCAACCAGATCTCCCATTTATTGCTGTAAATACTACTGTACCTGGCCCTCACAGGTCGAATAGGAATGGGTTCTAAATTGGCATCCTTGAGTAGTGCAGACCATTGGTGAGCCGTCATCTGCATTCCTCAAAAGCCTGAAAAGCAAACTCATCTGCATATGAGCTGGCAGCAGATACCAGAAAGGGCTTTCTGGGCCACACAGTCCATTGCCATGTTGTTGCAGACACCACATCATCATTACTTCCAATTTGCATTTGATAAGAGGCCATCCACAGGCATACCTTTCTAACACAAAGAATTAGTGTAGAGTAAGACCTACAGATCAAGGCATCTCTGGGGGGAAAAAATGACCACCTGGGTTGTATACAAAATTCTTATTTTGGTTAGCAGGGTCTAGGGAGAATGCTTACCTCAATGTTCTTACGACTCTCCCTTTGGTGACAGCAGTTTATTCATCTTGAATTTTTCTGGTCCCAACTGGGAATAGTCCCAGTTAGTGGAGCTTCTTGGAGCTGTTAGTGTGCCTAAGTGAAGATATAGAAGGAATGGTGAGAGAATATGGAAGAGGAAAGATTACTTAGCACTTGTCTCTCATCTTCATAGCATGCTACACACACTGAGCTTCACAGTGTCTCACAATGCAGTTCATGAGTACACGAGTGCACTTGTTTGTATGAGCAAAGCACAATTTATGTTCATCTGAGGCCTGAGATGAAATCAGCTTGGAAGGGAATTTAGAATGCAGGCCCTGTTTGCTCTCCCTTATAAACAACACAGCAGCGCAGTCCAAAGGCCAAGCATCTTGTCTCCAGCAGCTGCCAGTGCTGAAGGGTTACAACAGCACCAAAACACCAACCCATACAAAGAGATGCTTGAGACCCTTTCCCTGGTATTCCCTTTCCCTGCATCTGCTCAGCAGGAACCTGCAGACTGGAGGTTTAATATTTCATCATTTCCTGGAAAGGACATCTTAAGTGAGCCATGGAAACAGATGACTGTGAAAGTAAGAGACAAGGAGTCGAATGAAACACAGATGTGAAAGCAAGCAAAGAGCAGCCAGGTAATAGGAACAGAGTGAAATAAAGCTCAACGCAAGCTTTCACTGCTGTGGGCTGCACATGATCTCTGAACCTTTGGTCTCCCAGTCACCAAGGACAGCCCTGTGGCAAACTCCTGTCAGGGAAGCAATGGATTCTCTCCGGAGCATGTGTGTGGCTCAACTGCCTGCATACATCATCATGGCTTCATTTACACTTTTTCTGCTTCTTAGAACAGAGGATATATGTTTGCCACGTTAGTACATATTAGAGAGGCCCAAGTAAACAAATGTAAACATGTAGTATGTATGTGTGAATTCAGGGGAGGAGGGCAGGAACTGAGTTTGAAAGACAAGGGGTAACTCAGTTTGCAACCTTACAGCTTGCAAGAGCTGCATTTCCTGACAGGAGCACACCTGTTCTCACCTATCATCCATTCTGAAACTGTATTGCAAAGCTGTGTCTTGGACTCATCAGTACTGAAACATGACTGTTGGAAACAAGAAGCAGATATACAAGGCTTGACTCAGCAGTGAAGAGAAAAAAAATAGGGCTTAAGGAAAAAAGAATGACAACTCTATATACCTTTTAGTTAAGAGATCATGTACACAGTATTCTCTTGAATAACAACGTCTACATTTCAGCCAAAGTAACAACTGCAGCTTTGAAAAGCCAGTAGGGAAGAAGGACGTGATTTGGTAAAAAAATAAGGATGAAAACATTTCTCCTTCCTCCTTTCTTTAAAGGTCTGGTTAGCAAAATAGAACAATCAGAAAGAGTGTTAGTGCAGATATTTAGAACTTTTAGGAGACTATAAAAGCCAGCTTTGAAAAGTCAAAGAAAATTAAGAACCTGTGAATAAATAAGTAACTAAAAAGGAGAAGGCAGAGGCAAAGTAGGTGAAAGCATATTTGTTGGGTGATAGAGGACACACAAGGGATGAGAAATATAACCTGTGCTTTACTGCATTTTATTATTTTAGTTAGGTTACTAAGATCCATCCAGAAGACAGAGGCATGAACTTTCCTGGCTATCACTCGGCTGTTCAATGAAGGGTACCACCTGTGACAGATACTTCATAATAGCTGGGTATTAGGATACTTGCAATAATTCATTAATAGATGCCTGCACAGTACTCTGAAAACCTCTATTTATAGGATAAGTATTAATTTCAGATTACTCTTGTGCAGATGTGTTTTTCCACTTCTCTTCACTCTCCTTGTGTTTTCTTTGCCTAGCTATAAGCACTGGAATGGGGGCCTCCTGGTGGTGGAATCTGTGACAGTCGAGCGGCAAGAAAGCACATTTCTTTACAAAGTAGCGAAACGGTTGTTCTTTTATCTCTCAAGTTAGCTATAATGAAATAAAGAAACAGAGAGAGAAAAAGAAGTGTCGGCTTTGTCAATAAAATATAGGTGAGGTATTCAATAGCTAGGATTCTAAAAGAAGGGACATCATTAACTGCACAGCACTGAGACAACAAGAATTACCTCACTGCTGAAAAATTTAATTGGGCAGGGAATTAATTTCAATATGCCAAAAAAGTTTTCTTTTATAGGTTTTAAACTCAGTCTCATTTAGCCCACCAGGCAATGTAGCAAGTTTCAATACAATAACTAAAATAAATATTCTCTTTGACATCACAGTAAGCCTAGAGTAAGTCTACTGAATTCACCAGTCAGTGGGGTTTCCCTGTAATCATTGATATAACAGAGAACAATAATAATCCCGCAGTGTGTATGAAAAAAGGCAAGAGGAACACTATGGAGTTAAAAGCAGCTCTGAGAACATCTAAGCTATAGATTCTCTATCACTTGTGAGCCAAAAAAGCTGAAGAAGATGCTCCAAATTAGGCTACCAAGAACAGCTTGGGTCTATTCCAAAATTTCCACACTGCCATGTGCTACAGCCCTATCTTCATCCTGTCAATTTCTCAGCCTTCCACCAGTGTTCCCAAAGATGTCTTCCTGGGAACATAGGCAGCTTCCTTACACAATGACTGTAACATACAGGTTCTTCACCATTTAATGGGCTTTTGCAGTTCCTAAGGGATCTCTGTAGTTATTGCCCTGGGTGAAAGAGTGTGTACTAGGTGTTCTTTTCCCCACAGAGTGACAGGCACAGAAGGATGCACAATACTACACCATAATGCTTTTAACATAGCTGAAAATCATATGTCAAACTATATATATATCTATATATGTATGTATTTGCAATATACTGAGAGACAATGCTAGAAACAGCAACAGTCAGTTCTTGTCTCGGTATCTACCTGATGTAGGTGGAGAAACAATGATGAAAAGCTGCTGCCAAAATACCCTGGGACGTTGGTGCAGTGAGGAAATTTCACAGCATTTTTCAAGGAAATGGAGTCTGGCAAGAAATGAAATTTAGTCAAACCATGCAGAAGAAGAAAGATTCCTGAAGCAAATCACAGCAGAAATGAGACACTGAACCTCCTTCTCTTAGCCTCCAAGGGAAGCTTTCTGAACTCTTGTTGACAAGTCCTACCAACCATGAGACCATTCACACAGGTATTATCCACTGTGGGCACAGCAACCAGGCACAGAAGGGAGCACTCACCTCGCATGCCAAGGCAGTGGGGATGGGCTGCCTGGCTTTTTCCAGGTCTCTGCTCCACAGAAGGAGGCAGTCAGAGAATCACTCTGAGACCCTAGATGCACGAGACAGTTTAGTTTTACAATAATTACCATGTATTACTACAATAGTCATCCTGCTCACTGCAAGGAGAACTCAAGCAACAAGTGTGCTGAAACATACAAGTTTCTTCTAGGAAGGTGAACATTACTGGAAAAAAACCCCAACCAGTGTGAGTGTTAAGAGCTCAGTCCCTCACCATCCCTGTATGGTCTTTGGCTCTTATAAGCACCCAGGTGAGCTGCCTTCATTTTTTCACTTCAGAATTGTAATTCTACATTCTCTCAGCTTTTCTTCCAAAGTTCTCGCCCTCATTTATCTGGACCTTCCTTTCATCTTTCTTTTCCAGTATCTGCACACACACACGGATATTAAATGGTGATAGAAGACAGGACTACTTTACAAATACCTTGCTCTGAACAGTGAGTTTTTATTCTACTTTTAAGGGTGTTGACTTCCCCCCCTACCCCATTATGATGACTTCTCTTACTGCAAAAATCATTGCTTTCCAGGGCACAGTCTCTGGCACACTGGGACAGAAGGCAACTGGTTTTATAGCATGTGTTGCGCAAGAACCAGGTATTGGTTAACTGGATGACCAAAAGATACTGCAGCACCAGAGATTTTTCTTGTCTCAAGTCACCGGTTTTAACTGTGCTATTTTTCCAATTCTCATTCCAAGCGAGCAATTTTCTGGTTCACTTAAGGCAGGGTGCCAATTAAGCACTCTGGGAATGAAAGACTGTTAGATAATTTTTTTTTTTCTTGGAGTATTAATACATGTACAAACCAAATTCAAATATTGATGATTCTTTTCTTTTCTCCTCCTTTTATCTGCCTGCCCCCTTCTTTTTTTTGTTTCCTTGTCTTTATTGTTCCCTTGTAACTAAAGTCAGCATCTTAGTATCTCATTAATCCAAAATTTTTCAGGAAAGCCCCAGGAAGTCCTCAACATAAGCTTTTTTAACAATGAAGCAAGTAACTTCAGATCACTATTCTAATGTACTGGAGAATTATTTTATAGTTTAGGAGTGGCATTTTGTCTCTGTAACATAAAAAGTGCTGGTGATATGTGTTACATACCCGTGCCATTCATTCAAAATATCCAAACCAACTGCCACTGCAACCTCCCATGGAATACAAGCCAGCAAGTAACACAATGAATCAAAATTTATTCCATCATGTGCAGAAAGGGAGGACTTTGCAATGTGCACAGGAAATCAGGATGCTGGGACTGCTTCAAAGGAAGGTGTGTGAGGAGCTGCTCCTGTGGAGTCACCGTCCATGGAGGAGTTTGAGAAAAGACTGGACATGGCACTTAGTGTCACGGTCGTGTTCACATGGTGGTGTTCAGTCAAAGACAGGACTTGATGATCTCAGAGATCTTTTCCAACCTAACTGATTATGTGATTCTGTATGATTCTTCTCTCTCCAACTCCTCACCCACCATCCCCGGAACCCGTGCAGTCCAGGACCCCAGACCTCCTCCACTTCTTCTCCCACGTTCCCAAGCAAGGAGGGGTTTTCTGCCTAATGGCGTTCAGTTATTTCTCTGAAAAAATAAACAATCCCCACCAAAAACAATTTTAAAAACTCTTCCAAGCGAGTCGAGCATTTTAGGGGAGGTGTTAAGGAAAACGCGGTCAGCACGGCGCTAGTCTGACGCAGCCCGCCCCTGAGCAGAGCCCGACCCCCAATCCCGCTGCGCGGCCCCTCCGCCCCCGTCTCCCTCCACCACGGGAGGCGGAGCGGAGATCCCGTCGCCACGGCAACGCGGCGGCCGCAAACCGCTCCGGGACACGCGGCGGATCCCACCGGCGGCGGACGGGGAGCGCCGGGAGCAGGCGTGGCCCGACGGAGAGGTGCGGCCCCCCCGGAATTAAGGCGAAGCTCGATGGAACAGCCCGGCCCAACCGCCCCCGCACCGCGGGGCTGACCCTACCACTGCGGCGCGGGGGGGACTGGGGGTAGGGGGAGTATTCTTCATCGGATCTGCTCTTGCCGAGCCCGCATCTTTCGCCAGTGAGATGCCGGGAGGGAAAACAGAACAAAGGAGCATCCCGGTGGCGGCCCGTGCGGGGAGTAGCGCCCCGCGGTGCTCCCCTTCCAGCTCCTCGGCGTGCCCGTAGGGTGGTAGGGCCCGTGCCCCCCGAGGTGGCGGGCCGCGTGGCGCTGGGGGGACCGGCCGAGGGCGGGGAGCGCGGGGGGGAGGGGGGTCACACCTCGCACCGCCCGTCCTCTGTCCCCTGCCCGCCCGGTCACGTGGCGGTGGAGGTGCGAGGGCCGTGCCCGTGGAGGGCCGCTGCTGCCTGGGGGCAGTGGCGGGGGGGGGGGCGGG
>VZTE01001811.1:1611153-1626565 GCA_013397775.1 Eulacestoma nigropectus
CCCCCCAGTTGCCATCTTTGCCTGAGAGCTGGGGGGCTCTGCTTGGGGAGAGTGACCACCTTGTCACATCACTGCTCTTGGCCCACAGCCTCAGACCGCTTGTGTCTCTCCTGCTCCTTCAGGAGCCCGCTGTAAGCCTGGCCAGCAGCGTGCGATGCCTCTCTTTGGGAACTCCTTCAGCCCGAAGAAGACCCCCCCCAGGAAGTGGGCCTCGCTGTCCAACCTGCACCTGGTGAGTCCCAGCACCTGCGGTTTGCTGCAGGAATGCTTCCTTGGTGGCACAGGTGGGTGGCTCCTGCCGTGAGTGCCATGATCCTTACAAGAGCTCCCAGCTGCTTCTGGAGCAAGAAGAGGTTCTTCACCCAGAGGGTGGTCAGGCTCTGGAACAGACTTCCCAGGGCAGTGGTCCCAGCACCAAGCCTGACAGTTCAGGTAGTGTTTGGACAATACTCTCAGGCACGTGGGGTAGCTCTTGGGGGTGGTCCAGTGCAGGGCCAGGAGTTGGACTTAGTGATCCTTGTGGGTTCTTTCCAACTCAGCATATTCTAATATTCCAACTGTGCTGCTTTCTTCCTGCGGTGCAGCACCATTCCTGATCACTGGTGACTATACATGAAGCTAGAAATGGAATAGCTCAGGGAAGAATCATCATCACCCCACCTGCAGTCCAGAACTGTGTCACTGAAAACTTCTCACCAGTGTTCTCCAAGTGCAGGGAGATGAGTGTGTGGGTGGGAGAAAGTGCAGGGATGGTAGTGAGAGGAGCCAGTCCTCTATCTACTGCAGCAGGACATGACCAAAGTAGGGTTCCGGACTCCAGGGCCATTTGGACCAGCATCTTCCACTGGAATGCCAGTCACTAAGAAGTGGGAGAGCAGAGGGTGGCTCTGGAATTCTGTGAAACGCTGAGTGTGATCCTCTCCTTGCAGCTGGATAGATCCACCCGTGAGATTGAGCTGGGCCTGGAATACGGCACCCCCACAATGAACCTTGCTGGCCAGAGCCTGAAGTTTGAAAATGGCCAGTGGGTGTCAGGTAGAGTGCAGCTCAGCTTGCTCTGGTCTGAAGTAGCCACGGTTGGCGGACAAATCTGTATTCTGACCTCCTTCTTTCCTCCAAGAATCAGGAAGCTTTCTGGGGGATCGCAGGGAGTTGCAGCGCTTGCGTAAACGAAACCAGCAGCTAGAGGAAGAAAACAACCTACTTCGGCTGAAAGTGGATATTCTGCTGGACATGGTGAGCCTTTGCCCAACTCCTGCCTGCCCATAGCAGTGGGGATGCCCGAGCAAAGGGTGCTGGGTCCCCTGAAGAAGGCTGCTCTCACTGCACCCCACTTTCTGCTTTACCCTGCCATGCAACGCAGGCGTAATGGCAAAGTGGCTGTGGGAGTGAAGCCTGATCCCCTCTGTGAGAAGAGGGGAAGGTTCCCCCCACGTCAGAGCTTGTTGTGAACACTGTGACTGAGGATTGAGAAGCCCCTGCAACTGCCATGTCTCCTCTTTCCCTTTCTGCACAGAATATGGCATTTTTCTTGCCACTCTGTCCTCTGCCCTAACTGAAACTGAGTTACAGCCACCCTTTCTGGTCACAGAAGATTAAAGCTTCCATCTGCTGTCATGAGGGGTGTGACATGTATTCTGTGTGTAAGCCTGTGGATGACAGAATTTCCAGTAAATAAACCAAAATTCAACCTTACCCAGAGATCACAGCTTTCATGCTTAAAATCTGGAGAGACATTCAGTGAAATAGAACACACATCTATTCTCAGTTCATAAGTGATTTAGCCTTTATGTCAGCCTGAACAAATATTTTCTTTCCTTACTCTTCACGTGTTTTAAAACTGGAAAGTGGCTTTTGTGGCTGGAACACTTAGCAGAAGCCCTAGCTGCTCTCCAGGTTTTCCAGGCGATCTCAGTGAAGTGTGGCATGGCAGCTTCCCCCTTGCTCAGCAGCAACAAATTCCCTCCCGCAGGTCCTGGCTTGTGGCTGTAAATCTCAGTTGTGCTGTGAAGTTGGAAAAGCCTCATGAGCTTTTAACTCACTCCTGTTGTTGTTTGCTGTGCGTTCCAGCTCTCTGAGACCACTGCCGAGTCCCACCTGATGGAGAAGGAGCTGGAGGAGCTGAAGCAGCACAGCCGGAGGAAGAAGTGAACAAGAGGTGGCCAGGCTGGTTCTGGGTCTTAGCCCACGGGATGCTGGGGCTGGCTTGGGCCTCCCAGCCGTGTTGGTACTGTGTGGAGGTACTTCGTTTCACGGGACCACGAGTGCCGAGATGCCTCCAGCGTCGTGTGGTGCCGTGGGTACTGCTTAATGGCTGGTTTGGCACCACAGCGCTGTTAATTAACACGATTTTCCTCAGAGCACTTTACTTTAATACGTTTCCTCACCGCAGCCCAGCATAGGTACCCTCTTCTCTAAGGCAGCCGGACACGGGTGGTGGAGAAGATCCGTCTCCATGAGGGCTCCTCCTCGCCTTCTCTGCTTACAAAAACGGGGAGACCTCTGCCCGCTCCCCCTGGGGAGCCTGCGGGTGCTTGTACAAGCCTCACCGTCTGCCTTGGGCGAGCAGGCTGCTCGAGTTGCTCGTTCTCGAGAGTTTTGCATATTTTACATAAAACCTTGCAATTAAAACCCGGTTCTGAGGGTGTTTGTAACGCGTCGCGCTGTGCTGCGGGGGCCGGGCGGCGGGCGGCCTCTGCTCCTCCGGGCCGCCAGGGGCCGCTGCCTCGCCCGGCCTGGGTGGCGGGAGGGCCGCCGCGCTTCCGGCGGCGCTCTAGCCGCCGCTCCTTTCGTCCTGTCTGGTGGCGATGGCGGCCGCGGCGTCCCTGTCCCCGGAGGAGCTGCTGCCCAAGGGCGGCGCGGGCAAGGCCGAGGAGCTGGAGGACGAGCTCGAGGAGGAGGAGGAGGACGACGAGGAGGTATCGGGGCGGGCGGCGGGGAAGGCCGGGCGGGCGCGGTGACCCCGCGGGGCGCGCAGGGCCGTGCGGCGGGGCCTGACGTGGTGGTGCCGCCCGCAGCTGGACGAGACGCTGGCGGAGCGGCTGTGGGGACTCACGGAGATGTTCCCCGAGAGCGTCCGATCGGCGGCCGGGGCTACGTTCGACCTGTCGCTGACGGTAGCGCAGAAGATGTACAGGTGAGGGGGCGGCGGGCCGGGCGGGAGCCCCTCGCAGCGGGCCCGGCGGGCAGAGCGGGGGCGCGGGGCGGCTCCGCCGGCTTTCGCGGGGGCTTGGCCGCTGGAAGCGCAGTGCGGGGCCTGCGGGGAGCGGCAAGCCACGTTTTTTGTTTATGGGCGGCGTGGGAAGGGCGGGGATAGGGGGACACCCCGGAGCTCGGGGTTGGATTTGGGGAAAGGCTGATGGTTGAGGCACGGAAGGGAAACGCGGGATTGTGCCAATAAGAAGCGGCTGAAGAACTGATTTTCAAGGTTCTTTCTCCTCCATAGATTCTCTAGGGCAGCTCTGTGGATTGGGACCACCTCCTTCATGATTCTGGTTCTTCCTGTCGTCTTTGAAACCGAAAAACTGCAGATGGAGCAACAGCAGCAGCTGCAGCAGCGACAGGTGAGGCAGGAAGGCCCAGCCCTCTCTCCCGGGCCTGCGGAGTTGGCTGGGAGTGCCTGCACCTCCCGCTGTGAGCAGCTGCTGAGGGAGCCTGGGGAGAAGGGTGCAGTCTGTTGTGCGCTGTGGCCTCACTCATCCCACCAGATGCTCTGGGTGTTCCAGTGGGACAGTCCTGCCGATTCGCAGTGCCAGGCTGGCGGCAATGCCTGGCAAGCACAACCTGGCTTTCACCAGCCAAAATATGCTGTGAGGGGCTGAAATAGGGGCTGTGGTTGGGCACTGACCTTGGCTGTTGCAGCAGGCGCGGGACTGGTGCTGCAAAGTGCCACCAATACCTGGGGGAGCGGGGGACAGCACGGGAAGGCGTCTTGTGTCCTTGAAACCCCTCAACCAATTGTTTTCTTTCCAGATCCTCCTCGGACCCAACACGGGGCTCTCAGGGGGAATGCCAGGGGCCCTGCCTCCGCTCTCTGGAAAAATCTAATTTGCGGAAGCTGAGTTGGATTCATATCAAGTGGGAAGACCTTGCGATTATGATATATTGAACTGTTGATTTGTTGGGCCAGGGCATTTTTTTCTTTTTATTTTTGGTTCTCCTTTGGGACATTGACCTGTTCATAACGAGGGAGGGAAGCCCCCCTCTGGACCTGATGATGGCTCCTGTCTGCATCCCCCTCTCCTTTAGAAATCATGAGTATTTCCTTTTATTCAATCAGTATGCCATAACCAGTTACAGACTTGGATCGGGGGAGCTCGTCTGCCAGCTTCTTGCCCCCACGAAACACCCTGGGGCACAGGTCAGGCTTTGAAAAGCAGCAGGCAGACAGAACAAATGCTTTCCTGCTTGATTTGGAGCTGAAGGACAGTGGTAGCAGGAAGTGTGACTTTCCCAGCAGAGGAAGGAGGGGTGCCGGTGGCAATCAATACCCCATGGAAAATACTCTTTGGAAAGATGCGTCTGCAGAAACACTTTCACTGCAGCTGTGTGTGTGTGAGAATCGAGGGAGCAGCAGGCCAGGTTTGAGACGATCACATCCACGCAGATTCTCTGCCTCATAAAGTAGAACAGACATCAGCTGCGTATTTTTTTGTATGGAATATTAAATAAATCCAACCTGAGCAGTGTGGTTTTAATAGATGTCCTTGAGGGAGGCTCAGTTCTTTCACAGCTGTCGGGGGATTTCTGGGTAGAGATCTCTCAATTTCATGCACAGCCTGGCACTGTGGAAGGGACCGACATGGCTTTGTCACCTTCAGAGGGGTGGGGAAGCCTTGCATGGCTTAAGGGAATTCTCAGGGAGGTGATCCTACCTCAGCACCAGTGTCCACTGTTCAAGGTTCTTAACTCACAAAAAGGTGGTTTTATAACCAAAGGAAAAAAAAATTTATTTATCCTTTACATACTTTGTTACAGAACAATTCAATTGAACATACAGAAGTGATAGGACATTTATATGGAAACTTTTTTTTTTTCCATTTTTAATATTTGGTTAAACAAAATACATCTCTGTAAACAAACCCAAGACAAGGCTCTAACAAAACCAAACAAGCAAGAAAACAAAGAGGGGCTTCCCCACTCCCGAGCAGTGGGACTGGACCAGCTCACCCACCCTCGGTCACAGCAGCCTCACCTCCCACAGGGATGTGATCATACACTTTCCCTTTACCTGAGCAGCTGGATCACATTTCTCCCCTGGGAAAGCAGCCCCAAAGTATTTTAAAACATCTTTGCATATTGTGCACTGATCCATTGGCTTGCAGTTTCCATGCAAACAGGGTTTTTCTCCAAAGTGCAACTTCAATCAGCATAGAAAATGTTGCTGTTGAGATTAATATTTTCCTCTCTTGAAGAAATGGCTTCAAGTCAGGAGCAGAATGCCTGCAGGCTGAACATCCTGCCTGGAAAGTGTTTTAAAAACTCTGCCAGCTGGTATTGGTCATTGGAATGTGTTACGAAACAGAACTTTTTAAAACCTAAGAGCCATTTGCCCTTGACGGTGGGAGGCTGTGCTCAAAGGACTGCAAAAGAGTGCTTGCCAGAAGTCTGGGGGTCAGCAAACACCATTGTCCTGTCCTCATGTGGCCTCTCTTCTCTGTTGGGACGGTGCCATTTTGGTGGTCTCTCAGGTTCGAGCACCTGCTCATGCGTTTGCAGAGCTCTGAAGAGAAAAATAACTGAGAAAAGGTGGTTACAAGCCCTCCTTTCACTAGCTCAAACATCAGTAATCAGAGTTTCCTGCATGATGGAACAGGATCCTTCGAGCTCCATCAGGTCCCAGAGGTTGCTGTTCAACCAAGACATGTGAAGGTGGAAGCAAACAGCAGCTCAGCCAGGAAGTGCTAAACACAGCTAACTCAGTTCCAAATTCAGCATTTCTTCCTCCTGCCATGGAAGGCATGGCTGAGCTACAGCTCGCCTGGGTGACTGGGAAACAGCCGGTGGAGATTCCTCTTAGCGTCTCTGTGTCTCGTCTCCCCCACGGAAGGCAGGAAAAAGCAATTCACCCATTAATGGAATGTTTGTTGGCCAACACTAAAGGAGAGGTTGGTTCAACTACCAAGCCAGAGTGTCTCCAATGCCTGAAAGTTCTGGTGGACCCTCTGCAGCTCCCACACCAGCAGCTGGTAGCAATAAAAGGGCAAAACTGACTGCTATAAAGGCTTCCCTCCTCAGCCCATTTTTATTTTATAACTTGACCTCTTTCATTTCACATGACATCCGTGACTGTGGGCTAGACTTCTGGAGAGAGGAAAATAAAAGGGAATTAATTTCTTTGAAAACCTCTTCAGCTTTATTCCTCTCTCCAAGGAGCCCCTAAACTACTGGGTGACCATGCAGAAAACCAAAATAACTGTTAAAAAATAGTAAAAAAACCCCACCGTAGCAAGAAGAAACCCAAGCAGACTGTGGCCTCTCTCCAGCCCAGAAACTTGATACTCTTCAGTCAGCCTGTGCTTGCTGTTTCCACGTCACCTTAGCCAGACACACACTGCCAAACAACCGCTCACCACATACATAAATCCCTGGAGACCCTGGGGAAGAATCCTCTAGCTACCCGAAAAATTTCTTGCAAGATGACACTGGTTTTACTATTGTTTCCTAATTCCTGGCACAAACCAGCCCTAAGAAGCAGAAGGTCGTGCAGAGCACCGTACCATTCCTAGTGTTTTGAGTGTCCTGAAAGACCCTTAGGAATTGCAAATGTCTTCACAACAACTTGTTTTGGAGGGAGAGAACTGTAAAGAGGTGACAGCGTGCTCAGCCTCTGCTCCTTCCTGACAAGCGCCTGAGGGAGCAGTGTCCCACCACACGCAGCCTTGAACCACGTAGGGGAAGGGAAGCCAGGGGTTTCCAGGCACTTTCCCCCAGCCCAGTTTTTCAAGAGCACGATGCCTTCCAGCTGGCCAAAGGGCGCTGCAGCTCATCCACCTTGTAATTAAAGTGATTTGACTTCCAGTTTCCTCTACTCTGCCCTCAGTTCTTCCCCACCCACCACCCCCAATGTCCTGCTCCATTGCCCTATTGCACCAAGGAAGGAAGAGAAGAGCCTAACAAAGGAAATTCCAGACAAGAAGAGTCGGGGCACCCATTATCCAGGTTTTAGGACATCAGGAGTTTGGTAAAGGGGAAGAACTGTAGTGGGAGGACAGAGTCAGCCCAGGTCACATGTCAGCTCTCCAGGTCTGATGTGCTTCCACCTCCTCTGGCACCACCAATAGGAGTTCACAGTTCTTTCCTCTCAGCTGGTGTTTCAAAAATTTCCTATCATAAAGAGAAATAGAAACAAATGCTACTGAATGTAGAACTTAATCATCTGCAACAACAACTAAATGCAACTAACTATTCAGATGTGACAAGAAATGGGGGAAACCCCCACTGTCTTTAGTTATTTTATGACAGAAAAAACTCACAAATATTAAACTTGCCCCAATAGATTCAACCATCCCTACCCAGAAAATTCTCAGAATCAGACAGACATTATCTTAACCTCAGCAGAGATGAGTGTCTATATAGATGCCACTTTCTTACTTTCCAAGGTAGGAAAAACAGAATTAAAACCAAGTTTAGTTTCTTCATATTTCCAACATCAAGAATCCCACTGTAACTTAAAATAATTCCAACAAGTCTGGGAAAAATCTTTTCCTTGTAAAAAAAGAACACCCCATCATTTAGATGTCCTTAGCAGCAGTGTACCACCTGGTCATTTGACATGTTTTTTTAGCCCCTTTCTGGGCCTAAGCTTTTCCTAATACCAAACTTGGATTACTTCCAATAAATACGAAAGTCAAATCAATGTTTTCTCCAATATCCTCTGGTCCAGATTTCTAAAACTCCCAGTAGAGAAAGCCCTTATTTATTGCTGAAGAACAATAGACCTAGGATAAAATCCACCAGAACCTCTGCACAGTAGTTTCATAAGAGAGTTACTTTACCCCAGAAATTTACCAAAACTTCAGTGGCATGGCTGGCTCTGCAAACACTGCACATGTGCAATCCCTATCTCAAAACAAGTCTAGTCAAGGCACCAAAGCTGCTAGTAGGATCTACTGCACGATGGAATGGAAGCTAAACAGCAATCAAGAGCAGGTGAAACTTTACAAAGTATTTACAATGACCATCTTGTGCTAAGATTGAAGAGGGAAGGGGAGCCAAGCCAGAAGGGCAGCATATGCTTACAAAGGAAAAGTGATTCCTAACAGCTCTCACTGCTGTCAGGGATAAGGTTGCACTTTTAGTCTGGAAAGCCTTTTGTTGGAAACATACAGATTGTTACTAAAGAGGCAAAGAATGCTGATGCTCTCATGCTTGAGGAGGGAGCAGGGCACAGCACATCTTGTTGCAGGTGTCACCCACTAATACCAGAGGTGGCCTCTACCTTCACCACTGACAGAGCCAGACACTAAGAGGCCAAGTCAAGCTCTCCTGAGCTCATAGAGACACCACTGCCAAAAGCATTTCCCTAGCTTTGCACAAATGGGGCATAAATCCAAGTGGAGGCACAAGAACCTTATTACTCTCAAATTTTTACTGCTGAAGGTCAGCCATACATGTTTCGATGGCCAACTGTTTAAGGACAGATTTCTTACCTCAAACGGGGAAGGATTTGAAGAAATCCTACCTGAGCTCACTTTCACCTCCAATCCACTCAGGCACCTTGAGCTTGGAGTCGAGGTTGTAGTAGGTGCCTCCCACCTCCCGGACACAGATCCAGTGCTGTCGCTTGAGGGGGAGCTTCAAGGGGCCCCAGCAAAGGCTGGAGGGCAGATTCATGATGAAGCCCATCACGTTAGACAGGGCAATGGCATTAACATCCCTGAAAGAGTGCAGAAAACAAGACAGCCACAAGATCATGTTCTGGTGCTTTCATTTCAATCTCTTTCTCATTTTTACAAACAGTAGCTGCCTCCAGAATTACACAACTTCTCAGTACCTGCGCTTATCCCACCAAACCGCCTCGTAGCCTTTGGTCTGAAGTGCTGCCATAATCACATTCACATCATAGTTCCCATTCCCCAGCATGCTCTTCTTGTGGGGGGTCACCATGGTGTTGGGAGACAGCCTGCAAACAGAAGAGGAGACGGCTCTAGCAGGTGTTTGCTGAACCTGTATTCCACAGCTGGAAAGGGGCTACTTGCTGTATAACTCGAAGCTCATTTTTAGGGGTTTTGTGTTTAAACACAAAGTGCTCCATCCCCCCTTATCCCTCATCAAACGGGCTGAGGGAACTAAGTAATGCATTAAGAATAACTTTGATGTACAAAGCCTCCAAAAATCCTGCCTTTGATGTGAAAGAAATCACAAAGCTCTTCCGCCCTGACCCCTTGGACTGGTTCTTCTGAAGGATGCTTCAATTACGATTTTTCCTCAGTTTACAGCTGGAGTAAATGCCAGTGTGCTATTTAGGACAAAGGCTATTACAGGTTCGAGAGTTCAACAGTCAACGCCAGTCTTGAAAACTGAATGAGAAAAACAGGCAGGGGAGGTTGGCTGCAGGAAATGTTCTTCTTCCTCCTTCACTGGTATATGAAAGCAGTACTCAGACACAAAGCTGTGACAATACTTGGGGTTGGGAGCTTTCTAAAGTGTTGCTGTTGCTAGATGATAAAAAAATATCAGTTGCTGTAGGTAACTAAACAGATAATCCTGATGCGAACAAATCTCTTCAGCTTTGACCTGTAAGTTTGCTTAGACATCACTTGCATTACTACAGCATCTAAAAATGCAGAACCACAGTCCATCATGTTCATATAATCATAGCATATCCTGAGCTGGAAGGGATCCACAGGGAGTCCAACTCCTGGTCCCAGACTGGACAGCCCCAAAGGATCACACTATGTGCTTGAGAGCATTGTCCCAACACCTCTTGAACTCTTGTCAGGCTGGTGCTGTGACCTCTTCCCTGGGGAGTCTGTTTCAGTGCCCAACCACCCTCTGGGTGAAGAACCTTTTCCTAATATCCAACCTAAACTTCCTCTGACAGTGCTTCATGCCATTCCTTCAGGTCCTGACACTGGTCACCAGAGAGGAGAGATCAATGCCTGCCCCTCCACCTCCCCTTTGTGAGGAAGCTGTGGGCTGCTATGAGGTTACAGCTAAAATATACAATGGCCTTTGCACAAGTTCACATAACGGATGTGAGACATAACATGGAGATGCGTGGCAAAAAAGCCTGTCAGCCACTTTTATGGTTTTATGTTTCCCCCCTCTGCCCAAGAAATTTTGTAAGGAGGGAAGACAACGGGATGTATTATTATGAAGATGACAGCTGGAAAAGGAAGCACAGGAAAAACTGGGAGCAGAGAACAGCAAAGTAATGTAACGCAAATCCAAAGAAAGTCAAGCCTCAGATGAGTTCTGTTGTGATGAGTTACTCTTTCCATTGGTAAGGACTCCATTAATTCTGCTAGTGCAAAGTTCAGATTTCATATCATCCAAACATCCACGTTACCCGTCTCCCCCTCCTGTGAACTCCATCCCCAAAACTCCTAATGTTCCTGCACTTTTTTCGCTCGGCCTTTAGCACACTGCATATTCTGCAGGCATATTTCATCCACTGAAAATCCCTCAGCCCTTCTGCATTCCTGCCCTTGTTACCAAAAAAATTATATTTCTTTAAAAAGGTGTCCATGCAGCAGTGGGGGAAGATATTGGAAAATTCTTTTCAGCTTTAGTACAATAGTGTTTGATCCCTATATCTGTGATTAATGCTTTGTTTTCTACCATATAGTACTTTGTACACATGCCAGAGATTGATGTGGCTTTGTGTTAACTGCCTGCATCTGTGACTAAGTCTTGTACCAGCTAGCGCTTCCTTATTTACCTATATCAGTGATTAAGATGTACTAGCAGATGTCTTAGTTTTGAGAACAAAGATAGAGTGCCAGGGCAAAGAATGATAAGAGAAGTGCATCGTGACCTGACGACATACTTGAGATATTCTCAAGAAGAAAAGATTCATTAGAAGATACAGAACCATAAATGGAAAATTTGGGGAATGGGATGTTCCCAAACGATCACCAAAGACCTTCAAAAGACCCCTACAGATACCCAAATAAATCCACGGAAATAATTAATATATATGCATGTATTCAGGAAATGTAATGCGCATGTAATAGAAATGCAGTGAATATATATTGGTTTAATGCATATAAGCTGGTCTGTTAGGCTGCTGGGTGCACACGTTAGGCGGAGCAGTCCCCATGCACCCAGCACACTGAACAAAGTAATGTCAGCTTTCTTACCTAACCAACTGGTTGTAGAGTTTATTTCCCAGTTTTCAGTGACACCCTGACAGCATAAGGCATTTGACAAGAAGCAAGCAGTGGACTGAGCAGGAAGTTTCAGAGCGACCAAGGCTGGAGAGGCTACAGACAGGAAGCTTTTGGCTTCAGCTTGGGTTTTTCTGCAAGTGGACCAGTCTGCAGCAGAACAGTCTGGGAAGCGAGTCCATCGCAAAAGGGAAAGGAGCCCACAATACCACGGTAGGAGGAAAAGCTGTTAATATGCACCATGGGGCCGTATTTTACTAATCACAAAGATAGAACCTGCAGCTTGTCACAGCTCTTCCAGCATCTCCATGAAGCAAGATCACTTGGCTACAGCTAATTTCTCAAGATCATTGCTTCAACCTACCAATTCTCCTGAGCGCTAGCGAGCAGGGAAAGCCTTACAATTCAGAGAGCCCTTTGGGCTGCAAAAGCACCCTCTCATGGCACCATTTGCCAGAGACAAGTTTATTCAAGAGCTGAAAGAACACATTTATCTTTGTTGCTTCACATAACTTCCAGAGCCCCAGAAATGAGATGAAGTGACCAGCACAGGCAACAAAAAACTGGCACCTGCGAGCACAAAGAACCACATCAGTGTTGACCCACACATACCTAAGTAGTGTCCACACTCATCAGCTGAAGGATTCTGACTAGGCAAGGAATTAAACTGTTGTTTTGTTCTGGTTTTTTTTAATCTAGCCACTGAGCTGAGGAAGACTGACAAAGTTGGACAGAAATCCACGTAATAATCCTCCTGATCTTTCTACATTAGAAACTTTCATCAACATGTTGTCTTAACACAAGGGGCTCCAAGATTCCTGCATGCAGCTGTCTTTCCTAATCAGGTCTCAGTACGCAGACTCCAGTGAAGCAAAAAGATTTTGTTTGTACCTCCATGCAACACTTGGAACATGCAATCATACTTCCTGCAACAAAAGTCAGACAAACATCAAAAAGGTATTTCTTGTTTTAGAGGAAAGAAGAGGGAAAGACTACAAAATCAGGGGGGTGCCAGGACCAAGTTTTGGCATAAGCTTGAGATGATAATCATCAGACTACCCTGGCCTTACACAATAGGATGCAGCAAAAGGGAAGCTAATGATTAAGCAATGTGGTTCAATCATTCTCCAAGGAATGTGGTAAAAGCTAGAGAGCTTATTTGTGATTTTGTTACCTTGTCAACACTGGGTTCAAAAATCAGACCTCAACATTTTTGTAGATTATTAAAAATATTCATCAGTCCTTCGTCACTACAAAGAATACAAGTGGACACAGGAAAGACAAGTGACATATAAAGGGCAACTAAATCCACGCTTCTTGAAGGCAAGTAAATGAGCTACACACAAGTAGTCACCCAACAGAAACAGAAAGGCAGTGGCAGTTCTTATGAATATCTTATAGCTCATCCATTTCCAAGAGGAATATCCATGTATATTTCCATACTAGCACGGGGCTGAATCAATCTGTGTATCTTGACCTGAATATTAGGATGGAGCAACTCCAGGTTGGAATAAAAGATAAACTCTCCCTTCTAGGGAAAGAGGTCCAACAAGATTAATATCCAGTCTTTTTCTGAGAGGTTTCATGCTGCACACTAATTCTGTCTCACCAAACACAATGAAAGCCAGCTAATTAGATCATCACACTCCTTCTACCACACGAACTGCCTTTGTTTGCTTCAGGCCAAGAGCAATCCAACTGTGATTAAGATTCTGACAATTGCTGCTCTGGAACAAAACCACAGTGTGTTTACACTGGACAAAGAGTGCCTTGAGCCTGCCATAGACCAGCTCCACTCCACCAGCAGGAGTTTTATCTACAACGCTGCAATGAATAGCATTTTGATCTGATATTTGCTATTGTCCTTCACCACATTTCTTTTGCCAAAGACAGGCATGAGCTTGATGAGTCAAGCATCAGTTTCATAAATTTGCCAGTTTTCATGAGAGCAGCACCATGTGCACAGCTCATCAGCACAGGGTACCACGACTGCCTTGCCCCACAGCACCTGCTGCCATGACGTGTCATCTCCTACCTGTCACAAACACAAGATGCTGGCAACAGCTGGTAACAGGTATTCAACAATAACTTACACGACGTTGACAACATCTGCAGGTTGAGTATCAGAGGAGAGCCCTTTTCCTATATCATCACTTAGCTTCATCAGTGGTGGGTCACCAGAACTTAGAAAGGCTCACACAGGATAATTTCCATAAAGCATCAAAACACCATAAAATAAACACTGAGCAAAGTATGAGCTATTGCACAGGCCACATTAATAATTTATATTCATCCCTGTAAAACTCAAACCCACTTTATTAATTATCTGAAGCTGCTGGGAAACATTTAGCAATGCCACAGGAAACAGGCATCCAGCTACTGAAATTAAATCCAGTTTGAGACAGTACATAGGGTCTTGCTGCATGGAAAAAAAGCCCATAATATTTGAAGAATTTCACTGAACCACTTGAATAAGGAGTCACTCATGGGGCAAAACTCCAATTTTCTAAAAAACTTACAAGTGTTGCAGTACAAAGCCAGTAAGTTTTTACAATGACCTACACCTTCATTCTCCCAAGGTAATCCCCAAATCCATTACAATGTCAGGATAATTTATCTACACAAGGCAGGGGCAAAAATATGGAAGACAGGTAGAAGATGCATTAAGGTGAGTAGAGAGGAAGACAGCACTCCAACCACATGACAGCATCTGCAATAAAGCCCTTGGACCCAAAACTGGCAGCCAAAACAGGTTAAGAAACAAGTAAAATGAGACAGAATTTCTGCATGGAGGGGAAAAAAAAAAGGATGGAGTTAAAAAAACAAGATGCATTCAGTTCAAAGCAGTAGCACAGTCTGAATCCCTTCTTTTCTTTCTACTTCCCCCCACATAACACCCAAAAATTCCTCCCATCAGCAGAGGACAAGGGGAAGCTAATGCCAGTACAGAGAGCATCCTACCTCTGGAAAATCTCCTGCAGGGTTTCCCTAGTGAAGGCGTTGCTGTCCTGGAAGACATTGTTGAGGGCATGGAGGGCGCACAGCTCCCTGCGTTGCTTTTCGTGGTAAATATGCTGTGGCGGTAGCTGGGATGGCTCTGGCGATTCCGATTTGGTCTTGTCACCTTTCCATGGCACACAACTCATTTTCTCGATGAGTGGATGGGGAGTAGGTGGTGAAAAATGAAGGAGGCTGAAGTTTCTGCCTCCACAGTCACAACAGCAGCCCACTGCCCCTTTCTTTTGTGGGCAAGTGCGCTTCCAGCTTACAAACCCTCCTCTTGCACTTCAGTTTATTCAGTAATTGCCTCTGACGGCTGGTTTTAAAAACCACATGAAGATCTGCAACATATTTTCCCTCCCTCCTCCCATACCCCATAAAATGTAGTATTTCCCTCCCCTCCACAGAAAAAAAAAATTAAAATGTCAAAATATATAGTTCTCCTTAGTGTAAAGGTACCAGCTGGAATTTATCACATCGTTCCTTTTCTTCCATCTCCTTTGGTCGACCGTGCCACTAAAAAAGGTACCCAGACCAGGTAACAAGGAGAGTAACAAGAGCACCCCCAAAGTGCCAAAGGGGAGAAGATGAAGCCAACGCCTGGTGCTGCCTGTAGGAGCACAGGGTGGTTAAACACTTCTCAGCTGCATTCCTCCATTCCTTTGGGAACGACTGAATCCCGGCAGGAAGATGCCAACAGCTCGGGAAAGGAAATCGCTTCTTGCTAGGCCACGAGAAACCCAAGTCCAGGCTGCGGGGAAGGCGATTCCTCACAGGCCACCCTGCGCTCCGACAAAGGGAAGTCTCCGTTAGCAACGAGAGGCAGCACAAACCCTGTGGGAGCGAGGGTAGGGCAGGCGGGACCAGCCCCACGGCCTGCCTCGCACCTTTCCTCCCCGCCCCTCCCCACCCTACGCCCTCACAACAACCACCACCACCAAAACAACAACAACAACAACAGTAGCAGCAGCAACCCGTGCGGGAGCCGCTTCCCACGACCAAGGCCCAGCGACCCCCGCAGCCCACCGCGCTCAGGAGAGGCCCCGGTCTAACCCCCACCCAGCCCTTCGGGGCTCGCT
>VZTE01001811.1:1626703-1659139 GCA_013397775.1 Eulacestoma nigropectus
CGCCGAGCCCCGCTCGCGCCACTCTCGCGCACGCACGCACACACGCGCGCGCGCGCGCCCCCCCGCCCCCGGCACGCGCCGACGTCGGCCCCGCCCCCTCTGACGTCAGCGGTAAGACGAGCCGGGACACAAGCGAGAGCGCTCTCACCGCCCGCTGAATAAACAAGCGGAAATCCTCCCCCGGTTTCGTTCTGTGCCACAGGCTGGCGCTTCTGGCGGTGGTGCCACGAGCGTGCGTGTGGCCACGCGGAGGAGCAGGACAGACAGCTTCCCCCGCCGCTCTGCAGGGGTCACCTGCCAGCCCGCAGAGCCCGTCAGCCGGAGGGGTTTCCTCCTTGGCGCTGGCGTCCTGCCCAGCGGCCCCCGCCGGCGGTCTGAACACCGTGGGCTCGCATGGCGAGCAGGCGTAGGGGTTTTCTGTCGGGAGCCCAGGGCGGGAGGGGCGGCGGGGTCCTCTGCGAACCCCGGGAGCTGACGGCACGACGGGCCGGGACAGCAAGTCCCGCGGACTGCAGGAACACCGGGCGCGCTCCCAGCCTGTTCCATTGGCTGACACAACTATCAGTGAAAAAGCCCCTCTTTCTCATTGGCTAACCCGAGAGAATGCCCACCCACCAGGGCGGGCTCCGGTGCAGCACTTGGTCCCACCCAGGCCTTCGAGATCCTTTATTCGATTGGCTGTTAAGGTTGTTTGTCACGAAGAGCAGCTCTCCTATTGGACAGCCGGTCCCGGACACGTCGAGCGGGCTCTGTTGTGTATGTGTATGTGTAGAAAACAAGCCGAGCTGGCAGTGCTTCTCCCATTGGCTTCGCGCTCCTCGAGGGGGCGTGGTCTCCACATGAATAATCACGACTCCACCCGCTGTCGCCATGGCAACATGCAAATCTAGCCGCTGCGCCCTCGGTGATTGGCGGGCACCGCCTTGGCGGGCCGGGGGCGGTGCCGGGGCGGAGGGCCGGGCAGGGAAGGGAAGATGGCGGCGGCGGAGCGGAGCAGATCCCCGGTTCGCGGGGGATCCCCGGTGCCGGCCTGTATGTTCGCCCCAGAGCCCGGCTCCCCGGGCGGGCGGCCTCGCGTGGCGGCGGCCGCCTGTCCCCTCCGCGCAGCCTTCGACGGCGAGGACGGCGAGGCGCTCAACGGCGAGCCCGAGATCGACCTCACCAGTAAGGTAGGCCCGGCGGGGGGGCGGGCGGCGGCGAGCGCCATCACCTCGCCGGGCCCCCGCTGCCCTCCTCCCTGCCGGTCGGCTGTGCCCGGGGGGCTGCCTCCCAGCCTGGGCGCTCCCCGCACCTCAGGAGAGCGAGAGGTTGGGGCCCGCCTACCTCCGCCCGGACGGAAAGCTCCCCTGAGCGCTCCCCCGGCCCCAGCATCACCTGGGCGGGCGGCAGAGCCAGCGGTGCCGTGTGGAGGCGGCCGGGAGAGGCGCAGTAAAGTTCTTCCGTACCCCGGCCGGGACAGGAGGCTGCTGGCAGGCTGCTCCGCCCTGCGCCTTCCCCGGCTCGGCTGCCCGGGGGGAACGCCAGCCCGCAGCCGGTGTAGCATCCTCAGGAAGCGCAGGGTTTGGAGCTGTCAGCTGCTGCAACGTCCCGCTGACGTTTGCCCTCCGCGCTGGTTCTCTGTAGTTATCTCTGCTGCCAGTTGTACTAGTTCCTGGGACTTTCTCCACAATCTTAAAAGGAGGTCAGAGCTTGTAACTTTTGAGCACAAGAGCCCAGTGACAAGGGTGCCTTGCTCTTGCAAACAGTGTTAAGTCAACGCAAAAGAGGCTTGTTCACCCTGTGCAGTTCCTTTCTAGGATCCCAGTGACAAAACTGTGTGATGGGCTTATTTCTGTCAGAACCAGTTCTTGCTTCCATCCTGCAGGAAGGTACATTGTAGTAATATGGTGTGCCAGAGCCTGCCACAGACTACATTAGCTGCCTTCTGTCACTGTCTTCTATTTTTTTTCCTAATTGGCTGATATCTTTAACTGTTTACCTATTGCTGCCACGGGTTTGATGGACTGTGGTGCTGTCTCCCACTCTGAAGTCTCCTGCAAACTTCATTCAGTCCACTTGTAATTATGTGATCTAGAAGTCAGCGTAGCTGGTGTTTCCTCCTAGTTTTCTGTCATCCCTCCTCTTCATGCTTCCAGCTTAATGTTCCAGAGTCCTGGACTTTCTTGCCCTCTGTGCACAGAGAAACGGAAAAAGGAATTGTGTCTCTGGACATGGAAACAGGTTTTTTTGAGTGCATGACTGGATATTTTACAGTGTGGTACTATATTAAAACAAATGTTATGAAGATGTCATATAAGATAGTAAAGAATAGAAATCAAACCTGTAGTATTTATTGAGCCACCTGTTCGTGCCTTAATGAGCTGGACAAGATTTTTATACAGGATGCCAATATTGATCTGTGCTTTGTCTTGGACGTGACTGCTGTGGAAGAGAGCCAAGGAGGATGCCAAGGAGAGCATCACTGATTCTTGACAGCCAGGAACGTGACCAAAACTCCGGCAAAGAGAGAAGAGAGCTTTTCTCCAACAAACTCCCGTTTGTTGTGTCAGTCTGTCTTCCATTCCTAGAAATCTGCAGGTGCTGTGGAGGTGGTAGGTAAGCATTTTTTTGACCTTTATTACAATTTACTTTTCCATACAACACTGTGCACCTGCTGTCTTTTCCCTGGACTTTTAATTCATCCCCATCTTGGATGAGAGCTAGAACTGTGAGCTGTGCTCCATCTTTCCAAGTTAATCTCCCACTGTGTGCTCAAAACAGCCATCCCATATGGTGAGAATGCAGTAGCTAACCTGTGCCTCCCCGACCCCCTCATCTTTTCTGTCTTCACACCTGAATTGTTCTGCTCCAGTCCCTACTTAAAATGGGGACTCCCACTGCAGTCAGTTTGTTTGATAGTTGCTAGTTCTGTCCTGGTCCTTCTGACCCGCCCCCTGGCTGTGCTAATACTTTTCTCCCAGTCCTCTCCCTGTGCATTCACTGTAAGGTGAGCTCTTTTTAGAGAGGAACACTTTGGGATTCTGTTATCAAGTGCACCTTGTCAGCTGGTCGGGCAGACAGTTCTGTTCATCAGCACAGATTCATTATCATGTTGATCTTAATGGGTGTTTGTTTTCCCTTCAGTGCCAACACACTGCAGCAGTAATCAACTTTCAGGTCAAAAGCCATAGCACACAAGGCTGTTAGTGAAGCTGATACTTATATTAGATCTACATTGACAACAGAACATTAATAGCACCTGAACAATGTATGTCTACAGGGCATAGAGAACAAAATATGACATTACAGAAGGTGCCTTTCCCCCAGCTTCTCAATGGCTCATGGTGGCTTTCTCGCCGTGCAAAATGTCAGGCTCTGTTTTTCCGATAAAGAGCAGCACTACGTACCACATAGTATTTGGTTTTGCCTATAATAATTATAGTTTGTCTGCCTCATGGATACAGGAGGCTTTTTTTGTAAGAACTGCCTGTAGTAGTGCTGGTATAACCCAAGCTCAGTCTCGTTGGTGTTAATTAAAGCTATGGCCTCTCGCTTGCTGTTGGGCAGTACAGAATGGCACAGTCCAGTCTGTCCCCCAGGAATAAGTCCAGGCAACTGTAGCTGTTACCCACCTCTGGTGTGTATTAATCCCCAAACTGATCAGAGGAGAGGCAGGCAAAGCCACCTCTCCCCAGAGACTGGGAAGGGACTTGAGAGATAGCATTTCAAACTTGTGAGATACGTTTTCTTCTGCTGTCTTAAGAATAAAACAATAACTGGTTGTTACTTTTTTGCCCTATAGGAAACCTGAGGTTGCTAGACCCGCATGGCTCCTGCTGATAACTGCTGAGTGCCTGACAAAGCGGAAAGAACAAAAGTGAACATTTTTGACTTTGTGAAAACCTCTTAAAAACATGCATTCATAGGGCAGGCATGGAGGGGGTTGCTCAAAGGTGAAAAGCAAAAAAAAGCAGAGAGGCCAAAATAGAGGGCTTCTCTTCGACCAAGGAGATGACAGAGAACAGGCTCTCTCCATCCAGGAAGCTAAGGAGATCTTCAAAACAGCACATCAAGCCTTGCAGTGACCCAGGAAACTGCAGAACTGGCTGGGGCTGTGACTGCAGAAGTAGTTGTCAGAAGCACTGAATGACATTGGAAGATGGGATCCATGAAAGCTGCTATTTTATCTACAGATAATTCTCTTGATGTCTTACTATGTCATATCAGCTGTAAGCTTCATCAGCCCCGGAGTAAATTTTGGAGGCAGTCTGCCCCTGGAAGACCCTTCAGGAGTACCTTTGCATTGCAGTGAAAGCAGCAGTGTGGGGGAACAGTGTTTTGAGCTGATGTGACTGAGCCTTTGTTGTTTGAGACCCCCAGCCCTCCTGCCTGGCAACATGAGGAAAGGGTACAATGAGCTGCTGAGTGCCTTGGTGCTTGTTACAACATCCTGCCTGCTCACACTGCTGGAAGCACTTGGACTCATACAAAAATAGAGCTGGTGATGAGACTTGAAGAAACTGAAGTTAGTGTGCCCTGTGCTGGTGGCCCCTGTTATTTTATTGAACTTTGTGTGTGTTACAGCCTGTTTACTAGATCTTCCTGAGTCCCTGACTTGTGCTGGTGCACTGGCCTAAACAGTGAGCCTGTCTGCTGTGCTTCCAGGAATTCCTGAAAGTACTTGCAGGGCAAAATGAACCCTACACATCAAAACACAGCCTTCCATTCCTGCCCAGACTGAGCCTCTCAACAGTTGCTGATTTCCCTCTCAATACATTTGCATCCAGTGGTTTCCTTCAAGAAGAAAACGAAACTGAAAGGAAAGTGGAACTGAAAGGAAAACTAAAAAAGGCAGAACTCAGTCTTTTGTAGCTTGAAATAGAAAGACTGTGACCTTCCAGAGCAGAGTGCTTTGGTACCCTTTGCAGACCATGCCAAGTAGTTAAAAGGCTTCGGTAGGGCATGTGTCCAAAAGGGGCACATGAAGGTGATTGTATCTCTTGTAGCTGTCTGGCCCTTGCAGACAGATCCCTCCTCTCTGGGACCCTTAACATCTGAGGAAAGCGTTGCTTTGGCAGCCTTAAACCTTCTAACCAGCACCTCCTGTCTGTGCTTCAGTTTCCCAGCTTGCATCGCTATGGTTTTGAAAGCTGCTTAAGCGTTATTTGTGGGGGAGTTGGGTTCCTTTACATTCTTGATTTCCAAAAAAAAGCCTTTATCAAGTGTGTAATAGTGGTAGTAATAGTAGTGGTAAAGGTAGTTTCTCTTTGAAAACACATTGTGTTAACTGTTCTAGCAAGTCAGGCTGTGTTAGAGAATGTTGGGCAGATTTGAGGATGTTATTGTCAGCTGCTGTAAACCGTATGTTTCAGGCAAATCTAGCACAGATTTCAGTCTCAGTGCATAGTGAAGGGAAGTGCTTCTTTCTGGGTGTGATTTTGGGACGTGTATGTAGGGACAGCTGTGGGTGTCACTGAATGTTGGCACAGGTGTGCCTACCCATAGGGCTCTTGGTGGGTGACAGCCTTTGTAACTGTTACTAAAAGTGCCTTTTTCACAGAAATGTGTATCTCAGTCCCTACACCTATCAGGCTGCTGTATTGGGATGCTCAGTCACCAAGAGATTTGTAACCATGGAGGCAGCCAGAGAGCAGGTAGAGTGGCTGATGGAGGTCTTCTTGGTCTGTCACTGCCATGCCACCATTATGGCTGCTCTGTGCAGGTGTCCTCAGCTGTACTGTGTAAGCAATGCAGGTTTCTGCCAGAAATGGTGCTATACCATTCAGTTCTAAGAAAAATCATTCCTGAAGCACTCTCTTGTCCTCATTTTCTGATTTGTTTCTGTTTTATTTTTTCATTCTCTTGATATTCCTGCAGGGAAGGGCAAAGGAAGTTTGATTATTGCAACAGCTGCAGTCAAAGCTTGTTGGTAACACAGCTGCAGGTCTACAGAACTGCAGCTCTCCACCGGTGAAACCTGCAGATGTGCTCATACAAATTGCTTTGTATGTCTGCCCCTTAGCACTGTAGTGTAAAGTACCTAAAAATTGAAACTAATGCTAATTCGTGTTCTCTCCTTTCCTTCTGCCCCCTCAGAAAACAGAAGGGGACATCAAATATGTGAAAGACTTAGGAGATGCTCTGGATTTTGGTGCCTAGGTGTTCTCTGCAGTGAGGTCTGGTTGGCTTTCTCTGGCTGTCCAGTCATGTTTCGGGGCAGCAGCACTCTTTGCAGCAGAGACTGTGGAGTACCCAGTTAAGGAATTTCTGTGGAGGAAATACCTCCTCCCCTTTCTGTTTTCCTTGCATGAAAACATATTGGAGTGTTCACTTAAATGTGGCTTTTAAACACTGGTTACATCAAAATGAGATGCTTGGTATTCTTACTTGCTTTGAAGTGTATTTTCCAGCATAAATGAACTCTGAGCTTGGACAAACAACCTTGTGCAGTGTCACAAGGAAATAGCTGTCAGCAAAACTGGTTTAAAAAACAAAACAAAACAAAACCACCACAAAGCGGTCCTGGAAAAAGAGTCCTTCTCTTTCAATAAAGCACATAGTTTGATTGTGCTTGTATCTGAAGCTGGTTTTGAAATTGTTTGCCTGACATCTGCAAATGGATATTCAATCTTTTTTTCCAGCTGGTGATGGTGAGTCCAACTTCAGAGCAGTATGACAGTTTGCTTCAGCAGATGTCAGAGAGGATTGATGAGGGATGTGGGGAGACCATCTATGTCATTGGACAAGGATCAGGTGAGTGTAGCTTCCCCAGCAAAACAAAAAAAACTATTAAAATTATAAGCATAGCCTAGTTCATCTAACTAGACTGCTGCTGAAGGTAATGCTTGCCTTTCCAGAATAACTTGAACACGTCCATAGAATATAGCAGAATATGTGGGACAGATTCTTTTATTTTATTCCTGCCAACACTTGTCTTATGTAGTGGAGCAAAACATACTTTTTTTATAAAACCATTCAAGTTCTTTTTTGGAAATAAGGCATATCTTGTCTGAGCACACCAGGAAAAGACAAAGAATCTAAAATTATAGTAACAGCTTTAGTACAGATGTCCTCAATGTCTGTGAAGGTCCTGTTCTGTCTGATTTTGTTCACTGCTCCGTTGGAAATAACATATTTTTACCCCACAGGAATGTATTATAGATACTTCACGTAGCCAAAATATATGCTGCTGACTTTCTTTGTTAGTATATGTCTGTACTATGGAGGGAAAGGTTTTCCTTTGCTCAGCATGAGACCTTTATTGTCACATTAATTTGCGTGTGGCTGCAGTTGTTTGCCTTTGCAGATTTTAGCAGTTAGCATGGAATACCTTTTTGTTCTTTTTGACAATGTGAATATTTGCATCTGATGCTGGTAAAATAATACTGAGCATGACCTTGCTTTGAAATTGAAATATCTTTTCTGAATGTAAAACAATTGTCTCTGGTTATCACAAGGCTAAAGGCATGTTTCAAGTATACTGGATATCTACTGAATATGAAGTTGTCGTGCTCAGACATTTGCTGTGTTTGAGGAAGAATACAAAACCCTGGTTGTGGGTGCCGGGGTTGGCTGAAATAATGGAGGGAGGGAGCTGTGTAACCTCAGAACTGTGTGCTTTTTGGGTTTTCTTGGAGATTTGTGAAGCAGCCAACATAGAAGAGAAGCCAGAATTAGATGGCCAGTGTTCATGCTGCCAATATCACAGGGATTATGCTCTTGCCTCCAAGCAAGCTTCCCACATGTAGTCTGAATCCTTGGTGTTTGGGATAAGCACATCTGCAGTGGAGATCTAGCTAGTCAGGCTAGTACCTGCTTTCTCTTCTACCTTGTGAGAGCGTCAACTGGTGGTTGTTGTAATGATATACATAGAAGTAGGCATTTGTTTATTAAAATACGAGGTTAAACTTCTGACTTCATTTTGGGTTGCAGTGTAGTCGAGGAAGATGGGCATATTTTCAACAGAGAAAGGATCTTGGTATCCCTGCCACTGTCTCTCCTTCTCATTCCCTTTCAGCATCTGTGATTTTCATCATCCCAGATACCCAACTCAGCTGACTGAGAAGCGAATGAAGACTGACACAGGAAGCTCATTACTTCACCAGTAGTGACCTTTCCCGTTCTCCCTTGGCTCTTGCCCTTTCCTGGCCCCTACTTCTCATTCTCCTCCTATAACCCAAGGCTCAAGACATGGGCCTTTTAGTTTTCCTCAGTCTCAGCCAGCTTACGAGCGAGGTTGGAAATCGCCCAGTAACTCTGCTAGTTTTACAGCTGGGCAGTAATTAAAATGCTGATACGTTCATGCAAACTGCAGTTCCTGCTTACCAGCCGATGAGTCAGCCGTGCGTATGAACATGTACACATGGCAATAACTTTGGTCATCCAGGTGCAGTGTGGCTCTCCACCTTTGTTTGTTGTTTTGTGGGTGTTTTTTACCCACAGAGGAGATTCTGGGGTGAAACCTGTGCACCTTCACAGCACCTGGATTGGGAAAGAGACAGTAGTTGCACTGACCCTGTCTAGATAGTTGCCACTGGCATGCTCTGACTGTCAAATCTTTTGCTTGGGTGAGCTGCTCAGAGGAAGCAGTACCTCCTTGGTTTTTTCTGGTCTCGTGTGCTGTAAACATTTCTTTCAAGTGCTAGGATGAAGACAGTGAAACATGCCAAAAACATTGTTTTAACTGAAGTACATGGGGGCTAAAGAAATTGCTGTGCACGTCAGACTTGCAGAAAATGTGTATTTGCGGTGTGGTTTTATAAAATAAGCTGATTGTTTACAGTGGTCCCACATTTACCACTAGTGGCTAATTGTGGTGATGTTTCACTCAGAGCTTTCCTTTTGTTCATGCTTTACCTTCTCTTGCAGTGTGAGAGGAGATATTTTATCTGACTGAAGGACGCAAAGTACCTTCAATACATGAAGTAAGGGAATTAGACAGAAACGTGTCTTCCTTACCAATCTCTACGTATTTGCTTGTAAAAATTGTGAAGAAAATTCCTCTAGATGAAAGATGGTGCTTTTCTAGTGTCTTTTGAGCCTTAGAGTGAAGACCATCCCTTTTTATTTTGGGCCAAGGATTCTTATTCCGTGTACATGGTTGACATCTGCAGTCCACATATAAATCCCAATGGGTGTGCAGGTCCCAGGCAGGATGACATTGCTGCTGCCTGTTGCAAGGTGGTGCTCACTGACTGCTCTTTGTCTCCTCAACACCTCACTAGATGGGACTGAGTACGGTCTGAGTGAGGCAGACATGGAGGCATCCTATGCCACGTTGAAGAGCATGGCAGAGCAGATCGAGGCAGACGTGATCCTCCTGCGGGAGCACCAGGAGGCCGGGGGCAAGGTGCGCGACTACCTTGTTCGGAAACGTGTGGGTGACAACGACTTCCTGGAGGTCAGGTGAGGAGCCGGGTGGAGGCAGGGTTAGTCAGCAGCTCAGCTGCATTTTTACCGTGTGAGCAGTGCGTGGTGCTGAGCCAGCAACGCCGCTTTGAGTCTGGGTGTTGGAGCTACCCAACAAAGGGAGTTGAGCTTGACCACTCCTTGCTGATGAAATTGCCTTTTTGTTGTTGTTGCTGTCTCTTTTGCGAACGAACTGTTGGTGGAAATTTGCCTGTGTCTAGTAGAGGGCTGTTGCTCTCTGGGTGACAGCCTCACAGTTGGGGGATCTTTTCTATGCTGGGATGCCAGAAGGGAGTCACATGAGCACGTGTGGCTGTATATGTGTGTATATATGCACACTGCTGGAACACAATATTTTGGCTAAGGATCCAGTTCTGATCCAAGTCACCTTTTAATGGACATATACTAGCTTATATAACATGATTTGAGAGTCTGCCCAGACCTGGATGGAGTGGATTTCCAACATTTGCCAACAGCCATAATAGCCACATTGATCAGAGTCAAAGAAGGAGCTGGCTGTAGGACATGGCTTTCTCCTAAAATATTTCATAGTTTTTTTAGCTTATCCTTTTCTGGGAACAACGATTTTAATTTTTTGTGCTCTACTTAGCACTTGGTACGGTTGCAACATGAGAAATGTGAGAAAGGCAGAGGTGTTGTAGACCAAGTTGGGATTTGGTCTTTCTTTTGAATTGCCACAGTGTTTATGTTGGATTGCAGAGACAAGGAGTTGGAATAGAGACACTCTGTATGGCATCAAGCGGTGTCACGTTCTATTGACTATGTTCTGGGCACCAGTGACATGTTTCCACAGTCTTTCACATCCCAGTCCCCAGAGTCTGGGATCTCCGCTGTTAGTTAATAACTGTGAAAGAATCTCTGTTCTGCTTGTGAAGATCTAGCATTTTTTAATCTCTGTTTGAAGGATAAGGGGAAAAGGCAGTTATTTGCAGGACCAGTGATGTTTGGGTTTTTTTGATCACTTACTCATTTCTTCAGGTACTGTATTTTACCAGGCTCCTTTTTCCTTTCCCCTGCAGGGTAGCAGTGGTTGGCAATGTGGACGCAGGGAAGAGCACCTTGCTGGGTGTCTTGACTCACGGCGAGTTAGACAATGGCCGGGGCTTTGCTCGGCAAAAGCTCTTCCGCCACAAGCACGAGATTGAGTCAGGCCGCACCAGCAGTGTGGGCAATGACATTCTGGGCTTCGACAGCGAGGGCAACGTGGTGAATAAACCCGACAGCCACGGTGGCAGCTTGGAATGGACAAAGATCTGTGAGAAATCCACCAAGGTCATTACTTTCATTGACCTGGCTGGCCACGAAAAGTACCTGAAAACCACCGTCTTTGGCATGACTGGCCACTTGCCTGACTTCTGCATGCTTATGGTAGGTAGAAGAAAAGATGGACCATACCAGCTGGAGTGGGGCTGTTCACAGCTTTTAACAGCCTCGACTTCTTTCCTATTGCAAAGTGCCTGTGGGGTTTTGGAGGGAGGCAGCATCTCACATTGCTGGAGAGCAGAAGCCTCTGTGGTTCTCTCTCCTGTACTCTGAGGCAAGTGCCCCAGGACTGTCAGTCCCAGACAGGCCCAAGGTTTGTGATTCTTGAAAATGGATAGTTTTCTGAATTCTAGAAAACCTTGTTAAAACTGGGAAGAAATGAGTCAGTCCTCTGCCACTGTCCAACAACATTTGAGATGAGCTGGGTATGGTCATATGGTTCCAGTGGCAGATCTACAACCTAATCACAGTCTACTGCACGTCTGACACAAGGTCTTCTCTGTAATCCAGTTTACTGCAGAAGGAACATTGACATCCCTGTATTTTATATCCCTGGTGTAGGTTGGGAGTAACGCTGGGATTGTTGGAATGACCAAGGAGCACTTAGGCCTGGCGCTTGCACTTAACGTTCCCGTCTTTGTTGTGGTGACCAAGATTGACATGTGCCCTGCCAACATCCTGCAAGGTGAGTCCTACAGCTTCTCTCCCGGGCTGTTTCTTACCTCTGTGTGTGTTGCTGTCCTCTGCTTGGGTTCAGGAATTACTGCTGGAAGAAAGCTGCTTTATCTGGTTCTGACTGCATCCTAAACACCTTCCAGAAATCTGTCCTTTTCCCTTGCTCATTTTGCAGGTGGTTCACTTATACTCACGATGTCAAAATTACCTGTGCTGGGGACTCAGCTGAGCGGCCCAAAAGCATTTGCTGCAAGGTTTTGCTTAATTGAGCTCTGAGAGGAGCAGCATACAGTTGGGGTTTGGGCTTTGCTTTCTCTCTGGGTATTTAAACCTGGAGGAAAAGTTTGAGTGTGATCTTAAGCTGTGATTGGACTTGATCTCCAGCAGCTGTTAGTGAAGGGGCAGCTGCTTGTTGCCTCCTGCTCACCTGGGCGTTTCTCAGGTACGCTGGCATAACTACAGCAGCTCCTTCCTCTGGTTGGTTGAACAACCAACCAACACTTAATAAATCATGGTTTAAAGCAGCTGCATATGGGCTATGGTAGCAGGATGGGAGGCAGGACTAGACACAAGCAGGGATGGCAGTAAGTAGCATGGTCTAGGGGTTTTTTTCTCAGCAGAGTTAAAGCAGCACCTCTAACCCCAGCATGCCTGATGTTCTTTTGGACTGTGACCTATTCTCACTTTTAAAACTCTCTCTAAGCATTTCTCACGCCTTCAGAAACATGCTGTGGTTAATTGGAGCGATGGGTTTTTTTGATAATCAGTCCTAAGAATCAGGGAAGTGAATGCTCCTGGTACTGTCTGTAGTTCAGTTCATTACTATAAAAATCCTAAGTATGTGTCAGGCAAATAGATGCATGTGATCAGAAGATAATCTCTGTATCTCTATACTAGATGTTTGGCAAATAAACATAAGGCCTGACCATAAGATAATAACTGGGAAGGAAGGAGAACCTTTGGCTCAGCATGAGGAGAGAAGAGCTGCTCTTGGGAGAAGCTACTCCTGTGACATGCTCTGTTTAAAGTAAATAATCGCAAGATTTGACTCAAGTATATCTGTGAAGAGGAGATGGCCTGATTAGATGTTTGTGTTTCTGTATCCAAAGCATTACTTTCCCATAGGCAATCATTTGTTTACAAAAATCTGCCTAATTGGATGACAATTGTAGAACATAAATGATTTGCTCTTTTAAGCCCTTAGTACTCTTTTTTGTTTTTTTCTTTGTTTATTGTCAGGTACTTTGTAGGAGGCTCATGCTAGTGCATCAGGTAATGCCCCTGCTGGCTGCTAGATATGAGGCTTAGAAAATAAGTTAAAAAGAGGCAAAAGCTGAAAATTGGGAGCCATGAGATTTGTCCCAAAACACTGATTTCTGAATATGGTCCACCCACATTGTCCTAGTCTGTGATGATCATCTTTACCTCTTTCATGCTTCTTCAGCCTCCTAGGGCAAGTTGACTGCCAGGGAAAATATATTGAGGTTGGTTTGGTCAAAATTAATTTCCAGTTCACATATTCTCAAATATTTCTGTCACTGAGTCCTAGTTTTCAATTAATTCACTAGGAAAAAATCCTTTCTAGAAAGAGGAAATACCTTGTAACTGCTTAAAGCTACTAATAGACAGCTATAAAACGTCTTCTTCACAGCATTGCAAACTTGTCTGTCTGTCCATGTATGGCGTCGCTTGGCAGCAGGCTAGCTGGCATGAAATGGAAGGTGGAATGGCTCCTAAGTCCTACCTGGGCTGCAGCAAACTCATAGTCTCACCTTTAGCCATCTTCTCCTGTCTTATCTGTGGCCAGAGCACCCGTCTCCCTTTGGGGAGAGACCCCACAAAAGTGATTTGTAAAGACGGGAGATGCTGCCCTAACAATATTCATTTCACCCTTTAAGAAACCCTGAAGCTGTTACAGCGACTGCTGAAGTCCCCAGGGTGCAGGAAGATTCCCGTGCTGGTTCAGAGCAAGGATGATGTCATTGTAACAGCCTCCAACTTCAGCTCAGAGAGGTAACGGGAGTAGAGGAGAATCATTTCTCTTTCAATCCTATGTGGAGACTGGGTGAGGAGATTCAGAGAGTCCCATTGTCTAGATGTGTGGAGGTTGCATCTGCCATGTGGTGTGTTGATTCCATAAGAGTGTTGATTTTGAGGTTGACCTGCTTGTGTTCCCCTCTCTGAGGCAGAAATGAGAGGCTGCTTGTGGGCAGTCTGCAGAAGACAACAGGGTATTCAGCTTCCTTCAGTACTGGAACCTTACACCTTTTCCCAAATGTCATTAGAAGGCAGAGGCAATGTTGCAGGTTTTCAAACATGGGGTGTTGTGCATCTGACTGCTTGCCAGGCTCTCCCTTCCTAGCACTGTGTATTGAATTCAGTCCCAAGATTTTGGATGTCTTCCTACATGTGGAAGGCTGGGTAGGAAGGTGAACTAACTCCATTTCATCAATTTTCCTTTACAGGATGTGCCCAATTTTCCAGATTTCAAATGTCACTGGGGAGAATCTAGATTTGCTGAAGATGTTTCTTAATCTCTTGTCTCCACGGACCAGTTACAGGGAAGAAGAGCCAGCAGAATTCCAGATAGATGATACTTACTCTGTCCCGGTAAGGGGCCTGGTATTTGGAAGAATGTTCTGTTCCCTCTTTTAGGTTGAAGAAGGTATCTTCTCTAGAGAGGAGAGTTCTAGAGCTCTTCTGCTGGCCTGGTTGAGTAACCACAATTACTGTTTTTTCTTTTTTGGCATAGGGTGTAGGAACAGTTGTCTCTGGGACGACACTGAGAGGCCTGATCAAGCTAAATGACACCCTGCTGCTGGGGCCAGATCCCCTTGGCAACTTCCTCCCTATTGCTGTCAAGTCCATCCACCGCAAGAGGATGCCGGTCAAGGAGGTGCGGGGAGGCCAGACCGCCTCCTTTGCTTTGAAGAAGGTGAGATGATCTCCTCTAGACCCCCAGAACAGGAACTGCCCTCCTAATTTTCGAGCACTCTTGGAGTTCAGCTGCAGTAAGGCTGTTTCTACAAACCTCAGCCGCCTCATTTTGCAGTGGAATGAAGTCCCATAGGATCTGCAATTCCACATGCTGGTTTTTCCTCCTGGGAGCTGCCAGGGGATAGCAGTGCCACTAGGTAATGATGTTGGAGATACCTAAGAAAGTGAAGGCATTGCAAGAAAAGTCTCCTTTTGTGCTGGAACCGCATTAGTAGCCTGGGCAGCATATTTGCACTACTCCTCTTGGCTTGTAGGACCAGCTGCATGATTTGGGATTTAAAAATCGGCAAAATTTGATACGATTCCTCTTGCAAAAGGTTTCTCTCAATATAAGCTGCACTGATTTTAAGGGGATATAGTTTAAGCTACACCGTATTTCATGTGTTCAGGCTTTTCGTGTTATATTAACAGACATCATGATTTTGGAGAGATATTTGCTTGGGTAATGTACAACCAGGATGTATGTTTTGCTTTTAAAGGATCAGTGAGGTAAATGTGTCTGTCAGTGTCCAGCATTTCCAGCACTCTAAAGCTTCCTTATGAACTTCTGGTAAATTTGGTTTTTGCAAGCTTTACATGATATCCTGTACATAACATACAGCTACACAGCTCTTGCTTTGCCTTTTGGTAGGCATGAGATAGTATCTGTGAAATCCCTTAGGATTCTGCTGGATGCAGTCAGCCGGAGCAGCAGATTTCTTCCCTGGAGAATCATGCTAAGATTTTTTGTGTCTCTGCTTTTCAGATCAAGCGTTCTTCCATCCGGAAAGGCATGGTAATGGTGTCACCTCGCCTGAATCCACAAGCCTCGTGGGAGTTTGAAGCAGAGATTCTGGTGCTCCATCACCCCACCACCATCAGCCCACGATATCAGGCCATGGGTACGTGTGTCAGTATTGGTTTGTCTTTGTTTCCCAGTGGTAGGAGTTTGTATCAGATCTAGCCTAAGATAATTTTGCTCCTGATGTCTTTGCCAACCTGAATATATGCCGTAGTTCCTGGTTTTGCCTTTCCCAGCAATGTGGAAGAGAGAGGGAAGGGAGCTGACAGAGGAGAGTGGGGGAGGCTATGAGGTAAAAAGATGTGTGCCTTCAAGTGTACTTGAAACCTGCCTGTGCTGTATCTCCATGGTGCAAAGATTCTCTACTTTCAAATGCTGATGGAAGTACTCATTTTGGGTCCGGCCCTCCAGCCCAGCTGCTTGGTGTGTAGGATTCTGTTGAGGGTGCTTCAGAACAGACACAATTTGAAGGCAGCTATTCTAGCTTATGTGCATGTTCTTTTTGGGGACGGAACAAAGGCAGCTGTGTGACCCATATGGTCTTTGCTGCAGGGTGAGGAGCTGCCTTAGATGTGTCTCTGAAGCTCGTTCCACTAATGGCCCTGGCTGCTGAAAGCCTTTATGCTTTACATTCACAGTGCATTGTGGCAGCATCCGTCAGACGGCCACGATTCTCAGCATGGACAAGGACTGCCTGCGGACAGGGGACAAAGCCACGGTGCACTTCCGCTTCATCAAAACCCCGGAGTATTTGCATATAGACCAGCGGCTGGTCTTCCGGGAAGGCCGCACCAAAGCTGTGGGTACCATCACTAAGGTAAAGGCTGCCGAGTGCCCCTTGCTTTTGCCCATTAGCTACTTCTTACACTGAGAAGCCAGCAGGAGAATCCGGATAGCTCTGGAAAACTGGGGGAAGAGGCTGTGCTTCAACCACAAGCATCAGCCCTGACGTGGGTCGCGGATGACCGATGTGCTTTGTCATGTGGTGGATCTTTAGCTGGTGTGAATGAGGAAATATAAAGGGAGGGGCTGAGCCAGATGCTTCTGGTTCTTAAGGCTCAGTCTCTTTCTGACATCTTATAGCTGATCCCTTTGAGTCATGTTGTAGAGGTTAGAGTGCCACCTCAGTCAAGTGGCCCTTTCCAAGGGTGGAAGCCGAGAGGTCTAGGTTTCTTTGAACAGCTGCTGCTGCTGCTGGTCCGTTCTTCTCCTTACAGCTATTTTCATAAATTCTCCTGAGGCTTTTTGTTAAAAGGCAGCATTGAACCTTGCCAGAGCAGCCAGGCTATTTTAATGCTGAGTTTGGCCTCTCCCTCTGCAATTTGCAGCTACTCCAGACCACCAATAACTCACCAATGAACTCCAAGCCACAGCAGATCAAGATGCAGTCGACAAAGAAGGGAGCTGTTACGAAACGAGAGGATGGTGTTCCCGCCGCTGGGATGACAGCTGGAGGCCCAGCAGCTGGGGATGAGGCCCCCTCAACAGCCTCAGCACCACTGACACCTACTGCCCTGCAACCACTGGTAAGTGAGGGAAATGCCATGTCTGTCTGCGCTGTTTGTGTCCTGGTTTCACCTGTTGGAGGAAGGGCACTCCAAAGCACAAGCATTATCCCCTCGTACCTTGAACTCATCTTGCCACAGAAACAAATAGAAATATAAATAGTCTCACAGCAGAAATCATAATTCTCTGATGACTGGATGACTCCATGGCTGACCTTCCAGCAGACAGCAGCTCAGGGTACTGGGACAATTCAGGGTGGACCTCAGGAAGTGTCTAGTCTAACCTCCTGCTCTAAATAGGATTAGCTGTGAGGTCAGACCAGGTTGCTCAGGGTTTTATCCAGTCATGTCTTAAAAACCTCCCAAGGAGGAAGACTGCACAACCTCCCTTGGCAACCTGTTTCACTACTTGACCATGTGCACAGTGAAAAAGTGTCTCTATATAACCAGGAGCTGAACTAGTGAAACACCTAACAACCAGTCACAGAAGGGGTCTTCGATGGCTGTACAAGAGGTAGAATATCCCTACACTAGAGAAATTACAACCTAGGTATTAGGCACAGGTCGTCTGCCCTGTCAAAGAGGGAGGATGGGGACATCCAAGAAGAAAGAAAGGCTTTAAATTTCTCTTCAGAGAAATTTATCCAGGTTGTTTTTCTTGGTTAGGACTTCTCAACTCAAGTTGTCCATGAAGGATACCTAGTGTTTCCGGCCTGAAATGAATGGAAACTCAATTCTCACTGCAGGCTTTGGGAGCCTATTTATCAGCTTTATTACTGATAGAAGAAAGGTCTTCTCCTTGTAGGGTACTTCCTTAGTAAGTGAAAGGTTCAGGAACCAACTCTGTCAAGCAACAGGGTGTTCCCCTTCTTAATTCTAGCTATGTTAGTTGCCATGGTCAAATCTCACCCTGTTGAGCCAGACTGCTCATCAAAGAGGGCCCCCTGGCAGGGGTTCTCTCCCTCTGCATATGCCTGGGGCTTCACACCAGTCCTCCATCTTGTCCTTGTCTTTTTGTAGTGTCACTGTGGTTGTAAGTAGTGCTCCAAGCTTGCTCCTTGTTTCATCCCTCCCCCTAAGACTCTGGGTTGCTTTTGTTCTTGCTTACGTCTTCCTCTCTCTCCTTGCTGCGTCCCCTCAGCCTGCACTGGATGAAGAGCCCCACATCCGTGAGGGCAATAAGGTATTTGGCTGCTCTCAAAGAGAAACAGTGGGTTTGCTGAGGTTGGGAAGAGATGTTAGCAAGAGAGCTGTGGTAGGGGGTGGGGGGGCTCTCCTTCAATTCTGCACAAAGTCAAGGGAGCCTGAGACCTTGATATCCTGTATGCTGAACCCCATGGCACCTGCTGGCTCTCACGGGAGTGAAGCATTCAGAAACTTGGGAAATCAAAGTCTTCCCAGCTTGAAGGGCAAAACTTGATGGTGCATCTGTTTCTCCTTCTTCCCTCATGGTGTGTCTGCCTCCCTCCTGCCTTATCTCCTTCCTGCAGTAGTAGGAAGCTGAGCAGTCACAACTGCCCTGCCACTGTCGGAATGTGTGTGTGATCCATCTGAACTCCTGTTGTGTTGATATCCCAGTTGAGGGGTTGCTTTGCACTAAAGTCAGTCTTCTTGTTTTTCAGTCAAAAGTCGGAGGAGGAGGCCGTCGACGTGGGGGTCAGCGCCATAAAGTGAAATCTCAGGGAGCCTGTGTGACTCCTGCCAGTGGCTGCTGAATTTCTTACTCCTCCTCTCTCTGAGGAAGTCCTCCCCTTCCCTTCATTTCTTATCCAAAAGATCCAGAGCAGCATAAACCAAAACCCATCCCAGCTGATTGGCTGCAGAAGAATCGTCCCTCCTCCCTGCAGGAAGCAATGGAGAGGAGCATAATTTATAAGCTAATGAAGGTGATAAGACAGAGAACTGAGTAACTGACACCTTCCTCCTCCCCCTGTCGACACATTTTTGTACATCATGGGCTTAGTTTTTATTCTTATTAGTTTTTATTATATTTTGTGTGCATGAAAATGAGAGGAGAGTTTGGATAGAGCTGCAAAGAGCCAGTTAGTTGCCTCCCTCCTCCCTCACCCCTTTCTGTCCACAGGACTTGCTGCTCTCCCCTACTGGCTGTCTCAGATCCTGGGGTTATCAGATGCCTGAAATTTCAGACTTGCAAAGGTTGTTTAGGATGGCTGCATGGAGCATCGTTTCATCACCACTGTGGCCTCGTGCCAAATATGTTTTGGATTCCCTCCCTCTTAAACTATTTCTAAGTGGATTTAATTTAATGTTGTAATAACTGAAGTTTTAAGGACATGGTGAGAAAGTTCCTTAGTTGGAGATCTAAGAGGGAAACAAATTGGAAAGCAGTTGTTGATGTTAAGTTCAGGGATCCTATGCTCAATATCCTCAAATAATGTTGATAGCACTTAAAATTTTAATTAGCAAGAGAGTTAAATGGGCAGACACTTACCCACCCTGTTCCCCTTCCCATCGTGCTGCTTTTCCTAATGTTTGTTCAGTGCACATTGGAGCAAACCTAACCTGCCTCTCAAGGCTGCAGCAGCTCCACTGACAGTATTAAGAATAGTGCAGGAGCACTCAGTCCGTCCCTTGAGCCAGAGAAAGCCTTCTCACCTCGACAGACACAGAGGTCACAGGTGGCAAGATACCTTTGGAACAGAGACACCAGGCTAACATGACCTCCCCTTGATTTTGTTTACTCCAAGATTTCCAAAACCTTTTTGGAACTCACTGGCCAAACTTTGCCATGGCAGAGGTAGGATTTGTCTTCTCCCCTCTTGGCCAAAGAGGGCAGTGATTAATTTGCACCCAATTTATAGAAGTGCTTTCAAGGTGGGAAGTATGTGGTAATTTGTCTGACTTTCATTTAATTTTTTTTTTAAGATTTTATTTTTCTTAATGAGAAATTCTGGCTTCTCCAAGAAGGCCCTGCAAGGACAGTTTACAAATTACTGGTAGAATGGTTTTTTTAACCATTTAATGCGTTTTTCAAGTGATTGATTCCCTGCTTATTTTGGTCTCTTTTCTTATAACCCTGCCTCCCTCGCTTGGCTCCGGTGAGGACAGGAATTATCCTCTGCCGGCTTGTGGTGAGCTCTGGGAGCGTGGTAGCATTTTGAGGAGGAGGAGGTGGCATCCTCAGCAAATCATGGCTCTCCCCAGCAGGCGCAGTCAGGCTCGGTTTCTCTGAGGGCTTCCTCCTCCAATGAAGGACTTCAATTTTAATTAGAGGGAGACTGCAAAGTTTCTGTCCCTCCTTAACGGGTTGTTCCTGTTCCTCACTCTGTGTCACCTGTGTGGAGTTCATTCCAGTTCACCTTGTGACTCAGGGTAGGCTTTCAGGCCGGCTGAGTGGCAGAGCGCATCTCCCGCTGCCAACACCAGCACTCCAAGAGCATTAAGCGGCATGGGAGAGGTGAGAAATGTGGTTTGGAAACGAGGGTCCTTTGCCTTAGAGACTGCAGTGGGTGGAAGGGGCAGGTCAGACAGTCCTTTTCCAAGCTATGTGCCTAAATACCAGCACTCCTGGCGAGGGAGGAACTATAGGCGGCTACAACACTAATAGCACCCGCATTGTGAGGGGGTGTGAGGTGTGGCTAAGCAGGGCACGAGGGCCTGGCTTGTCTTCTGGCCCTGTAGCAGCATCAAACTGCATCTGATTTCACTGCCCTCTGCTTCTGAGGGGAGCAGGGAGCTCCAGGCGGTTTTCTCTTTATCCATTCCTTGTGCTCCAAATGAAGGAGACTGCCGAGACTGAAAGAAGGTTCACTTCGATTTGTGCAAAGGAGGTGGTGTGATCTCTCTTTTGTGACCAGCATTTACAGATCACTCAGGCTGGTGTGATCTATAAAATAAATTTTAAAAAAGTTTGTTCCAAGTGAAAGTGTGTCTTCTTGATTTTTGTCCCTCTGGAAAACCAGGCTGAAGTCCAGAGGAAGCAGGTTTGCCTGGCACCAGGTTCCTTTGCTGGCTACAAGAGGAGGCTGTGCTCATAGTGACAGCAGGGCAGGGCATGGCACAGCACAGGAGAGCTGCTGCTGAGCCTCTGCACAGCCCTGACAGCTTTTACTCTGGCCAAAATGAAGCGCACCGCGGTGGGAGAGTGGTGACATGAGAACACGGGTGTGGTGTGAGCTGTGCTGTGTGAGATGTGTACGAGTGGGTGTGAAGAGCAGCTCTAGCAATCACTTGCGGCCAGCCCCATGGGAGAAACTCTGCTAGAGGATGCAGCATTAGCACAGCACTTGCAGTGCCTGTGTGCTGTGCTCCCTGGGACCTCGCTAGGACTTGCACCTCACCTGTTCCTGCAAAAACAGTGGGGCTGTCCAGGGTTTGCAAGGAACCTTTCTCTGCCGCCTCGGTTGATCTCAGAGGTTCGCAAAGGCTGGTTCTGCTCTGCACAGCCCTTTCATAGGTAAGTGTTGGGCTGTGGTAGACAGAGCCCTTGTCCTCCTGGAGAGGGCTGGTCCAGGGCAGGTGGAGAGCAAGCCTGGCCCTAGGGTGGCCTTCTGGGAGGAGCTGCATGGATACTTCTCAACAGAAGCCTGCCTCCAAGCCCAGGTTAAGCAGACAAGGTTGTGACCCTCCTCAAGCCAGTTCAATTTCCCATTTTTCAGCCTTTTTTATGCTCTAGCTTAACTTCCTCATGCTGATGAAAATTATTTCCTTTCTGCTTGCTTTGTAGCTGAATGAGTAATTAACAGCCCCTGTTAAGGAAAAGAGAAGCATGCAGATACCCTGAATGGGGCTTTGTGTCAGGCTTTGTCCCTGCTAACCCAGCCGCACTTGCTGCTCCTCGGGGCCAAGCTGGGCTCTGCTCATGGTAAGGCACAGGATGGGAAGGCTTGGGAGGTGACTGCAGGATGGGGACAGCCATGATATCGCAGACTTAAGTCTAGTAGAAGTCACTGAAGTCCCAAGGAACTGGAGTTTTTAGGAGTAAGTCTTGTTTTCACCATTGTTTCAAGCAGTTTTTGCATCCTTGAGCCTGCTCAATGCCAAGGTGACAGCTGCTGGCCCTAGAGTTAGTACATCAGGCTCAAAAATAAGGATTTGCCATAAAACTGGATAGAAGAAGAGCTACAAGAATAGCTGTCTACTAGCTGTGCATCATTCCCAACAGCAAATAAGAGTTACAAAACATCCAAACCCCACTGGGCAGTTTTGATATAATTTATTTGTCTTGGTCTTTTTTTTTTTCTTGCATAGGCATAAATTACAATCTGTTGATTAAAAAATAAAAGGAACAAAACAGTGCAGCATTTGCAACAGGCTACAGCATCAAACACAAACTCCTGTCTGTAACCATCTGTTTCTGCAGGGCTAATTTGTAACGTGTGTAGGGCAAAGTGAGAAGGAGGGAGAATAAAGGAGGGAAATGGAGTAAATAAGAGAAATCTGCTCCCACAGCTGTTCTGCATTTCTCCTGCCTCACCAGGCTCATCTTTGGCATCAGCTCTAGGATTAAATACGCCTTGGCAGAGAAGCACATGCTGAAGCAGCAGCCTTATGTGCCCTCTTCTTCTGCAGCTCTGGGAAGTGCTGCAGAAATGCTGCAAGCTACAATCTGGAGAGCCAGTGGCCCTGGGCACTCGGTGCAGGGGCTTGGGCTGCAGCCCAGCACTGATGCTGAATTTGGGGGCTGAAAACCCACATGTAGCCTCAGCATATGTTCCTGGGGATCCTCACACAGATGGCATGGTGAGGCCTCCAAAACCAGCTAGAAAAGAGCATGAAGCCCCAGGATGAGCTCTCACTGGTGTCTCCAGGGAGTTTTACTTAGAACAGCAGAGATTTTCATGTCCAAAGGATAGGGCAAGCTTGCCCTGTAAAGCCAAATGCTCCCTAACCCAGACACAGCAGTTAACACCCACATGGAAGGAGCAGGGATCCCACTACAACTCCATTCTCAGGGGAAGAGGTCACCTTTCCTGCCTCGCACCAGCATGGCTGATTTACCACAAAACAATTTTTTCTTGGGCAAAGACCTTGTCTGCCCTCACAGTCCAAGCCAGAGACCAGGGAGCCAGAAGGAACGTAAGAAAAGGGGTTTTCCCGGGCTCATGGTTATGGCACTTGCTCCAGCAGCCATAGTAAGGTGAGAAAAAGGGAGAGCTTCATCTCTGCTCTCTCTTTATGATTCAAATAAATACAGGAGCTGGTCTGCCGAGCCCAGAACAGGCCTAGGCATTCATAAAAGCACAGCTCCATGTGCTCAGTGCACTCATGGACACGACTCCAAGGCAAGTGGGCAGCTGTAGACAAGTTTAAAATAACTTTGGCTGTGGATGCCAAGAATTAAGACTATGCTCAATATAGGAGAGAATTTATAGTCCCTGGCTCTGGCTCCAGGTCAGCTTTCTCCCTGCAGCAGGGCCTCTCAGCTCTGCAAGAGGCTCCACAGGGTAATTTTAACCTGCTGGAGACAGAACTGTGCCCCCTGGGCTCACTTCCCCTGCTTGGAGCAAGGAGACCCCTTCAGAAGAGAGGTGCTGCCACCATCCTCACCCTCCCAGGCTGGCATGGAGGGAGGCAAGGCTCAGTAGCTCTGCCTGATGCCCATCAGGGAACGCTGAAAGGAGACACTTCTTCAGCCCCTCCTCCTCTATGCCTACAGTGCTTCAAGCAGAGACCACCAGGGTGGGAATCAATACATGGTGCTCTCATGGTGCCAGGGGAAGGACGATACCAGCCCTGGACAGGGCTGAAACACTGACCATGAGCCCTTTAGCTTTTCTTTCAATGAAACACAACACAAAGCTGGAGGCTGTTAACACCATCCAAGAACATAAGCCAAATTATGTGATGCAGGCAGCCGGGAGGTGCAGGGGCCAGATGGCCCTGGCACTCCTGAGCCTGGGGAAGGTCCCTGTGCATCCTTCCTGCAAACCTCTGCCACGCCTCCCCTCATCCCAACAGTACAGGCAGGATTTACATGCCCACCACAGGCAGAACTCCTGCTCTGGCCCAGCCCTCCCACAGCCAGGGCTCAGAACAGATCAATGCCGGTGAGCAGAGGTAGGAGGGAAAGGGAGCCCTTCCAAGAGAAAGGAGGTCAGCCTGCACCAGCCATCTGCCATCGGGGACCGGGAGCTGAGGGAGCCCTGCAGGCAGGGGTGGCTCTGCAGGCTGGCACCTGCAGGCCCTGGCTATTGCCCCATCTATCTCCCCCCCAAGAGCCCTGGGGCAGCAGCTCCCACTTGATGCTAACAGTCAAGTATATACAGATGCAGCCATGGGCAGGAGGCCACAGCCACGCATTGCAGTCTCAGAGGACATCCAGAGCAAGGAGGGCAGGAATGCCTCCAGCACCCCACCAGCAGCAGTCCTGAGAGGACCCCAGCTTCCAAGTCCAGCGACCAAGCCACCAACAACTTGAGGCCCGTATTTTAAACAGCTCTGCTCATCTTATTCTAGCTTATCCTACTGTGTGCGCTATTCTCCTACTAAACAAAGCTCTAGCCCTCTCCACAACTAAGCCACTCATCCAAGTGGCACCACATAACATTCTCTGGTTAAGTACAAATTGCATGGAAAAAGTCTTTTTTCCCTTTGTTACTACAAACCCTCCCCCCAAAAAAACCAACCCCAACACCCCAACTGGAAAATAGCTCCCCTCCCCACCCCTCTTAAAAACAAAAAAAATATCAGAACAAACCCCAAAGGAAAAGCAGGCAACAGGAATTTTCAATAGCATCATCAAGCTTAACACTGGGGAGGCAGCCAGCCAGGGAGGCCAACAGCATCGCCAAGACCCAACTCAGCCACTGGCAGCAGGAGGGCTTAAGTGGATGGATGGCAGCACCAAGGTGGGCTCTGCCACCAACATGTGCCACACTCCTCTCCTCCTGCTGCCCCAAACCATTAGTTTTATGTTAATACTTCATTAATACTGTCTTATTTCCTCTCTGCCAGCCCAGCATTGGAGGGCTGGAGATCTTCACCCAAACCAACACCAAGGCAAGAGAAGTGACCCTGTGTGGAGGGGACTTGGTGGCCATGACTGGTGGCTCCCACCTACTCTGGCAGCACCGAGTCAGGCACCACGGTCCCACACTCCGATCTCCTGCACCCAAGCCCGCAAGAAGCACATCACAAAATGCCACGCCCCTTTCCCAAGCCCTGGCAATGCTAGACACACCAGCAGGAAGGAGCCGGACAACAGGGACGTGGGGCAGCGCAGACCCGATACAAAGTTAGCTGAAAAAGTTAAAATGTCCGAGACGCACTGAAAACGAGCCAGGCTGCGCTAGGACCCATGTGGGATGCTCTTGCCTTGCCACCCCAGTCCTTGGAAGAGTGAAAGCCTCACCCCTTCAACACCAGCTCTTCTCCTCCCCCAGGGGAGCAGCTTCCTGGGGCGGCTGCTGGCACACCCCAGGATTTCTACGTGCGAAGCAGTGAACCAGATGCATCCCCTCCTGCTGTCAGCCCGGCAGCATCCTCATCCTGCGCGGAGCCGGGGGTCAGTGCGCCGGCTCCCCGTGCACGCGGAAGCGGTAGATGCAGGTGTATTCGGGGTGGCCCCAATTGCTCAGCACCCGGAGCTCCACCAGCTGGTATGTGTCCACGGAGTCACCCTTGGGGAGGAGGGAAAAGAAGAACTTGAGCCCTTGAGAGCTCTCTCAGGCTCGGAGACTTGAGAGGCCCCATTTTCTTCTCAGGGGTTGGGTGCTCCAAGGACAAAGCATTTACCTCCAAGTAAAATGTTTGGATGGGGTCGCCATCGTGGCTGTAGGTAAACTGTCCAAGGAGAAGGCCCTCCTCCTCTCCTTCTTCCTTTAAGCCCTGTGGAAGGGCAGGGAAGCATAAAGGGAGAACCAGGGGTCATCAGAGAGGGAGACCAGAGGTGATGAACACATCCAGGGCAGAAGAGGGAGAGGGAGACGCAAGCGTGCTTGGCCCCCGCTTCTGCTCTTCCAGGTCAAAATAGACAAATGGGAACAGGGACCAGTGGGGAAGGATGAAGGGGGAAAGACCAAAAGTTACACCTACTCAAGCCCCTCTGTCCCCCCAAACTCTATTAAACCTGGTGCTGCCTCTCTCCCCACCAGTATTGCTTCTTCCTCTTCTTCAGGGTAAGACCAACACCCCCAGAGCACCCCACAGCCAGGTATGGGGTTTGATACCCCTCCCTTCCAGCACCCTCCCACCTCTCCCTCAGGTCTGGGCAAGGGCACTCACGTAGACAGCAAAGTCCTTGGGGGCACTGGGGATGGTCCCCTGCGGTGAGAGGGCTTTTGGGATGTGCTCCAGCGTCACGGCCGTGGGGCGGATGATGCCGGAGAGGCGGATGACAGCAAAACCCTGGGAGCCACGAAATGCCCAGCAGTTCCCAGGGTTGACATCTGGCTACGAGCATGGAAGTGAGACACCAGCAATGTTACCACCATTAGTGTCATTTTTCTCCCACCAGCCTGGCTGCTGGCTTGGAGCAACAGCCAAAGCCCAATAAAACCCCCATGAGAAGCAGCCCAGTCCTCCCCCCCAGTGCCCACCTGCAGGATGACACGGGGGGACTGTGAGTGGTACCACAGGGGGATGCCAAACAAGCTCAGCAGCGCTGTCCGTGTCTCGTAGGTCTCCGAGCAGCGAGTGTTGATGACGCTGGCCCCTGGCACGAGAGGGGATGGCAGCAGGTGAGCTGCACGCCAGCACCCTGTGGTCACCTCCCCAGGACAGCTGGTTCGTCCCCATCACCCACCTGCCGACTCGAGGGCGTAGTCAACCATCCCCACGCGGTCCTCGCTGTAGCGCTTCAGGGCCTGGCCCACGATGAGATGCACTTGCTGCAGTGGGAGCAGAGGGCACAGAGGGGTGAAGAACTGGGGCGGGCAGCCTGCCCCCCACCCGCCTGCCCCTGCAGGGACAGAGGGTGCAAGAACTTTCCCGCAAAACAGCCAGGGGATAGAACAGCCAGGGGATGAATCACCGCAGCAAAAATGAGAGGACACTCATTTGGCTGGGAAGCCTCATTAGAGGTTGCTAAAAATACCCCAGGAGAGAGGAGCTGAGCAGTGAAGGGGCAGGGCCCAGGCATGCTGCAATTGCCTGTCCCCAAGAGGGGCTGGCCCAGAGGGAGGAGAGGAACTACCAGACACAACCTGACAGACCACCCAGAATCATCTGCTGCTCCCTCTGGCCCTGTCCCACAGGATTGATGGGAGCTCCACCCATCCAGAAAAGGAGGAGATGGCTGGAGCATCCATCCGGAGCCAAACCCAGCCTAAGGAGCTAGGACCCCGCAGCACCACGTTGGGTCTAAACTTTACGTAGTGCACAAAGCTTGCACAGACTATGGGGACTGCTAATCCCAGCTCGATCCCTCCCCCTACTACCTCCACAGGGAATTGCCAGCAACTCTTTCCAAAGCAAGCAGGCTCATTCTTTCCCTTTGGTGTCATTCTGCTGAAATGCTTTGCACCAAACAACTCAGCGGCACTGCTGAAGAACGGGGATAAGCAAGATGCTCCACCCATAGGAGCCTTGCTGGCACCTGTCCCCCTTTCTGGGTGAAGGATGCACGAGCAGAACGTTGGATTTTAAGACAGTAAGAGCCTTGCAGGGCTGCAGGTATTGCCACATGTGACCCCTTCCAGAGCAGAGAGCAGGCACAGCCCGAGAAGGTGTTTCAAGGGTGCTCTTGCATCCTGTGAGCCCAGGATCAATGTCCCAGCTGTGGGGGCTGTCCCAACGCCTCTGCCATCCACCAGGCACACGTGCCAGGCCCCTGCACACATGAAGTGGGGCACAGGCCAGCACTCACCTCCTCTGTCACTCCTGCAGCTCCTCCTTGCCTCAGGGCCACTCCAATCCCAGCCTGAGCATCCCGTGCCGACAGTCTTCGGTCCTCCAAGACTTTTGCAAGGATCTTGCGCTCCAGAGCCTGGAGCTCTGCTTGCAAGTCTTCCCGCTGGAGGATGAAGGCAGCAGCACCACCATCCTGCTGGGACTGTGACAGGAACCGACTGATCCACACCGGGAACTGCGCTTCCACCTGAAACGGTGCGGGCAGAGCTCAGCCCTGGGGCAGGACACTTGCTTGCCTTTCTGCCAAACAGGCTGAGGACCAGGCACTCACATCAGCCCGCACCATCTTCAGCTGCTCCAGTATCCCCTCCACGTGCTTCCCCATCACCTCCTGGTCTGACTTGAGGCTTGCCAGCTCTCTCCTCAGCACTGCCACCTCCTGCTCCAGCTTGCCCACCTCCTGCCGGAAGGTCCCTCGCAGGCTCTCCTGCACCGAGCTGTGCCGAGAGAAAGGTAACAAAACCTCGTGCCAACAGGCCCAGTTCCCCTCGGCAAACTGGAGGAAGAGGTTCATCCCACATCACCTATGCTCAACCCCATCTCCAGACACAGTTTTAATTCCAGTGGCAGGGACCTCTTCTACTGTATCCCATGGGAAAGCATCCCCAGCTCACCCCTCGGCTGAAGGGCCACATTCACAGTGATGCAAAATGACAGTGGCAAAGGTAATTTGCTGCCATTGCCCTTGGGACCCTGCTGCCAGCCACAGAATCACAGAATAGGTCAGGTTGGAAGGGCCCACAGGGGGTCATCTGGTCCAACCTGCCTGCTCTAGCAGGGTCATCCCAGAGCACATGGCACAGGATTGCATCCACATGGTTCTGGAATATCTCCAGTGAGGGAGACTCCACAACCTCTCTGGGCAGTCTGTTCCAGTGTGTGGTCACTGCACAGCAATGTTCTTCCACATGTTCAGGTAGAACTTTCTGTGCATCAGTTTCTGCCCATTGCCTCTTGTCCTATTGCTTGGCACCACTGAGAAGAGCCTGGCTCCATCCTTCTGACACCCTCCCTTCAGATACTGATAGACATTGATGACGTCCCCTCTTAGTTGTCTCTTTTCAAGGCTGAACAGGTCCCACTTTGTCAGCCTTTCCTCATAAGAGAGATTCTCCAGTCCCTTCATCATCTCTGTAGCCCTCCGCTGGACCCGCTCCAGGAGCTCCATGTCTCCCTTGTACTACTGAGGAGCCCAGAAATGGACACAGCACTCCAGACGTGGCCTCACTCGGGCTGGGTAGAGGGACAAGATCACCTCCCTCAAGCTACTGGCAGTGCCCTTCCTAATGCACCCAAGGATACCACTACCATTTTGGCCAGAAGGGTACAGTGCTGGCTCCAACAGACACCCACATATGTATCCTTCCTTCCTTTCCCCCCTAGACTATGCCTCTCAATCTCTCTTTTGTCCCAAGCAAACCAGGCCTGCAAATCTCTCCTTAGCCCAACTGAGATGAATTCACCGAGCTACCTGCCTGCCCCTAACAGAGCAATGGCTCTGCCCCACAGCCAGCATTACCTCTGCCACTCCGAGTTCAGCTCCAGCAAGCGTGCTTCCATCTCCTGCCAGGAAGAGGGGAAGGGGTGAGACCCGTGACACCACTGGTGAGGGTCCTGTCCAGGTACCACCACACGCTCGTCGCCTTACCCGAGAAGCTTGTGCCATCTTCCCCAGGCGCCCGTCTAAATCCCTCTGCACCTGGGCTCGGAGGGCATCCAGCTCACCCTGAAGGATGAGGAACAGGGTGGAATATCAGAGCCTGGCCCTGCACACCCCCATCTCCCTGCGTGCCCCGTGTCCCTCACCTGGAGGTGGTTGGCCACGTCGGTGCGGAGCTGTTCCTTCAGCCCCGCGTCCCGGCGGCTCACCAGCCCCTCCAGCTGTGCAAGGATGTCCCCCGGGGGTGGTTCTCCCCCTGCTGTCACTGCTGCCGCCCCACGACGCAGCTCCCACCGTGACAGCTCGGCCTCCAGCGCCTCAAAGCGCTTCTCCAGGGCCTGGAAGCGAGCCAGGAGCCGGTGCCCCCCCTGCAGTGACAAAAACAGGGTGTGATGCAGCCCCCCAGGGAGGTGCCTGCTCCATAGGACCCCTGCAAAAGGGAACCCTGACCACCCATTCCCCAGAGTCAGTGACATCTTATTGATCTGCTGCTTCCCAGAGAAGGCAGATGTTCTCCCTGCTCCATCCCAGGGACACCCCAAGAGTGAGATGGCCACAAGCTGGGGGAACCAATGTGGAGCCATCATGTGGCCCATTCTCCACCATTCCTCTTACCCTGGAAGCAATTGTTCAGCCATGGATGACACCATCCCAGCTCTCCCTGCAAGGTAGTCATCCCACCTGGGCCACCACCACACCTTTGCTGAAGCTTACCTGGTCCAGCGTGGTCAGGTCCCCTGCCCCAGGAACATCGGAGGAGGAGGAAAGCTTTCCAGCTCCCCACCATGGGAAGGAAGGCAGGCTGAGTGTCGACAGCCCATATGGGTAGAAGTACCAAGCTCCTGGGCACAGAAGGATGAGATGGTAAAAAACCACAGGCTGGTAATGGGCCACAGCAGTGGACAGGGTGGACATGCAGAGGCTCAGCCATCAGCATCCCCTGGGATTACCAGGAGACACCGGCACGGGGGTGCAGATAGACCAGGCTACCAGAAGCCATGAGCACTGAGCTCCAGGCCATCCCATCCCCCAACTATGGCAGTGGGATGCTCTGCACTGCCCCAGATCTCAGGGCAGCAGATCAAGTGAGGCTGGCTCACCATAGGCGGCAGCAGCGAGGAGCAGGAGGAGCAGCAGCAGGAGCAGGGACCTCTTCAGACGTGGGTAGCGCCTGGAGCACAGAGAAGAAAGAGGTGCCTGTAGGACTACAGCCACCTTCCCCACCTTCGGATGGGGGCCAGATGGAAAGCAAAGCCCAGCCAGGCTTTAGCACAAGACACCCACCACCCTAAATGTGCCTCCCCTTTCCAGGGTTCTGCAGGCTTTCCCCACGTTTCCCCCATCCTGCTTTCCCCCAGCACCACACTCACCTGGAGAAGGGGACACTGTCTAGGTGGGAAGCCGTGCCGGTGAGGCAGTGCCAGGCCCCTGCCAGCCCCGAGAACAGCCACCCCATGAACCGAACTGCCAGGAGAAAAAACAAGCCTCGGGAAGAGTCCTGGCAGAGACGTCCCCTCCCTGCCCAAGGGTGCCACCACAAGGGGATGAAACCCCTCCACCCAAACAGGGAACAGCACACGCAGCACCTGGAGAGTAGAGATGCTGACTGGCAAGAACACTGCTGCTAGAAGTGCCCCTGCCAGCCCTCTGCTCACCTGGGGAGGTGAACACCTGCCAGAGGAAGGAGCCCACCCGGGAGGCTGCAGTTCTCAGACCCGACCCGGAGCTACTCTGGCCTGAGTAATAGTGACCTGGGAAGGAAGAAGCAAGTCATCAATGCAGAAAGCATCCCAGTGCATTGCCCACGGCAGAGGCTTTGTAGTGGGGGTGGTATCTCGCAGGGACTGGCAGCACACTGGATGTAGTCAGGCCCTGGGCTGGTCCCCCTGGGGATGCCTCCCCTGCATTCCTGCCACTACAGAGAGATTAGTGCATCCCTACCAGCGTAGTCGTCCTCCGAGGAGTACCCAGATGAAGATGTGTAGGTGTCATATGTCTTGCTCTCCAGCACCCCATTGATCTTACTGGACTCGGTGTCCCCTGTGCCTCTTCTCCTCCTGGTGGAGAGCTCCCCACCTGCCCCCAAAACACAGAGTTCCACTGAAAAATCACCCACCATCACTTCCACAAGGGGCAACCCAGTCAGCCAGCCCAGGCAGCTGCCCCAACACCCTCCAGTGTCCAGGGAGGCCCCCAGCTGCCCTGGGAGAGTGGGAGGGCTCACCCCAGTACGTGCTGCTGTCCAGGTCATCATCCAGCATGGAGCTGCCCAGGGCAGCAAGGCCCCGGCTGCCCCCCAGGTAGGACTCGCTCATCATGGACTCGCTGTAGTAGGAGGTTTGGGTGCTGGGGGCAGGAGAGAGGCGCTTTGTGCTACTCGATTTCCTCCTGATCGTCCTGCGGGAGGCGAGAACAGGCTCATCAGGCAAGTGTGGTTACAGGGTTGGGGGGGTCACGGTGCACCCATGGGGGGACATGGGGAATTCAGTCCAATCTCTCGACCAGCATCACTTCCCTCCACACCGGATGGCGGCAGCTTTCGGAGGCTGCAACCTCTGCTGTGCAGAGGCCTCCCGCCCGTCCCGGGCACCGCTTCCGCTCGCGCTGCTGCGGTTTTCCGGCCGGCACTGGCAGCGCACCTCCCTCCCTCCTCCTCCTCCTCCTCCTCCCTGCCGCCATCCAGCTGCAGCTGGGAGCTGGCACCCGGCCACCCCGGCAGGCTCCTGTGCCGGGCCCGTGGGCACGCAGAGGTGCCTGGGCAGGGAGAACGGGGCTTTCACTGGAGCAAGGGCACAGCCAGCGCCCAGGCGGCCGCGGCCCTGCCGGAACGCATCGGGCTCGCCGTCATGCTCCTTTCTGCAAGCTATCCCCGCACCCCGCCCAGGAAGGTGCCCGGTCCCTGGTGTGGGATGGAATGCCCCGCCCCTGTCAGATTTGGGCAGGGGGAACCCCCCCACTCCTGCCCCCCACTAACCTGCCGGCGGTCTCCTTGAAGGGGAGCTGTGTCCCACCCAGCAGGGATGTGCTGCTGCTGCTGGTCGTGGCATCATCGTCCCCGGGGTAATAGCGGGTGGTGACAAGGCGCTGGCTGCGGCGGGACATGGCGGCAGCACGGAGGGGCGGCTCGGCTCACCTGGGCGTGGGGAGGGGGCGGGGGAGAGAGGGAAGTGTCAGTGGGAGGGTCCCTGGAGGGACGCACTCGGCGGGATCCCACTCGCGGGGACCCCACCTCTGTGGCAGGGGTCCCGGCCCACACCGAACACCGGCCCGAGCTGGCGGCCGCGGGGTGCCTCGGGATGGAGCCGCCTCCCCTTACAGGCCGATAAACCCCTTCG
>VZTE01001811.1:1659423-1691489 GCA_013397775.1 Eulacestoma nigropectus
CTCCCCCCGGGCCCCGCCGCCGCCGCCCCGCCCCGCCCGCCGCCGCGGAGAGGGGCGCAGCCACCGCTCCCCCGGCCTCTGGGGACCTCTTCTTTATCATCATCATCATTGCTATTTATTATTATTACCGCCATTGGCATATTATTTTTATTTCATTTTATTTTATTTCCATCGTTTTGGAGGGGGGGGCGATGATGAGGACCCATCCACACTCTGCTGCCCACCAGGACCTGGTCCCCAAACACCTCAGCCCTGGGGTTCCTCCCGCCGTGTCCAGCACGGGCAGCAGCCAGCCCACACTGCCAGCCAAGGGCGTGGGCCATGCCAGCCCAAAATGGGAGCTGCCGGGTGCAGGGCTGCACCCCAGCTCCGTTCGGGCTTTGCTGGGGTGGCTGGTTTGGTGGTCCTGGTGGGGTGGGAAATCCCCGCACCCCACGCACCACCCGTCACGGCGACACGGCCGAACCTGTCCCTGGGGCGTGGGCAGCCCCGCTCGACACCCGTGTGCCCACGCCGCCTCGACGGGGCAGGCGTGTTCGGCGGCTCCCTGGGCCACTGGCCCCAGACACCGCGCTGCCATCGCTCGCCCCCACGGGCGGCTGGGCCGGCTCCTCAGGGGCGTGTGAGCCAAACCGGGCTGCTCCCGTGGGACCTTGAACCGCTGCGGCACAGCTGGGACCTTGTGCAAACTCACCAGGCTGAAAAAACAGCCACCCTCCCACACCCCGCGTTTTAAATCTGACGGCGCCTCGGAAGATTTGCCTGGGGGAGCTCTGAGAGTCAGGGGAACCGGCCACCTGTCTGGACACGGTTGTTTAAGCCATGTCTGTGGGGCACGGTGCAGGAATGGTCCCCCCAGCTTTGGGTATGGGGCAAAAAGGTATTTATATATATTTATATATATAATTTTTATATATAAATATATAATAAAATTTATATTAAATTTATATAAAATATATATTTATATAATAGATATATTTATATATTTTATATACAGAGTTAAAAAAATATGAAGCTGGCAGAAAGGGAGGAACCTATTGCAAAACAGCCCTGAAACCTTTTCCTCCGTGTGCTGGGCTTTGGGGCACAAGCCAGGGCAGCGGCAGGAGGACGTGCTGTCAGCATCGGGGGGGCACACCGCAACAAACCCCGATTCAGCGTCCGCAGCCCCGTTGTGTAACGCAGACAGATCCTCTTTGTGTCCCTTTTCTTTTTTTTTTTTTTCCCTTCCTTTTGAGCCCTTTTTTTCCCAGCCAAAATCCCTGCCTAGCTTTTCCAGCTTCATCTCCCACTGTGCCAGCTGCCCTTTTTCACCCTTTCCCATGGCTACCCATCCCTTTGCAAGTGTCTGGCTGGGACAGAGGACATCTCCCCTCCCCAGTGGCACCTTTATCTCTGGCCATGCAGATGGCAATCCCGTGTCCCGACCTGGGTACCCTGGCAGTGGCTGTCACAATAGCACCTGCTCCAGCTGACGCAACCCTTCGTGGATTAACCCCCCCGGGAGGCTCAGGGGATAAGCTGGGTGCTGAGCCACCAGGCACTAAGCAGGGTGCACAGCCCCAGGTCAATCCATCCCCTCCTCAGGAGCCACTTTTTTGGGTGTGAAGAGAGGGTTTGGGAAGATGTTCTGGGGGGAGTGGGGTTTGTCCTTGCTGTATCCCTGGTCCTGTGGAGGAGGTGGTGATGCCAGAGCCATGGGAGTTTTTGAGTGGGTGTGGGAAGACTGGGGCAAAAATAAGTGAGTGGCTGGGAGCTTGTGCCTCATTTTCCCCACACCAGTAGTGGGGAGTCTCAGCTCTCTTTTGGGGGTCACTAGGGCATCACTGTGCTGGGGGCGGGGGTGCGGCAGAAGGAGACTGCCAGCTGTTCCAGTTTGGCAGCTCTTGCTGGGGAAAGGCAGGAAAAATCCCTACCTTTTCCTAAAAGGCTTTGGAGGGCTGAAGTGACGCATCCAGGCACGCGAGGACAGGCCAGGGCTGGGAAAGCAGCCTTGGTGGGGAAGATCACAGCTTGTGTCTTCTCCACTAGACCAACCTTTTTATTTAAATTCCCTCCCTGTCCCAACTATCCCTACAACCTGCTTTCCTGGTTCATCACGCCACCAGCTCTGCCACCATCAAAAGCTGACACTACACAGAATCAGAGCTGCACATCGATCCCCACATCATCCTCGGCAGCACACCAAAACACCCCAATCCAGCAGGGTTCCCAGCCCCCCATCACACCCATGACCCCACATCATCCACCAGCACCTCTTCCTGGCGGGCTGCCCTGGCCAGGCAGTGTCCCACTGCCGCCAGCACTTTCCCCAGGCGCCGGTCCAGTGCCCGCAGGTGGGGCTCGGCCAGGACAGGGGCCAGTGGATCTGCGGCCAGCGCCTCCCGCAGCAGGTCGCTCAGGCGGTAGGGCTGGGTGGCCAGCAGCTGCAGCCGCAGGTAAGTCGACTTCTTGACGCTGCCAGAGACGAGGAGGGAGAGGTCTCAATAGGAGCAGCCTATCCCTAACAGCAGATGCAGGGTGTGCGGCGGCAGCCCCTTACCTGCAGCACTGCTGGAGAGGGGCCAGGATGGACGGCTCATCGCGCGAGTGTGTGCCGAAGCTGGGGGTGGGGAAAAGCCCACCAGGAGGTGTCAGGGAGGCATTTCAGCAAGACTGGAGGCCTCCCTCCACCCCTTTGCTGTGATTGCTCCCCCTAGTCCCCATTTTTACCCGCGACCATTGTCCAGGTGGAGCAGGAAAGTGTCATTCCCGAATTTCTCAAAGGTCTCGTAGTGGTGCCGGTCCATGTTGCCTGTGGCGGGCCAACAAATTTGCCATCAGGTTGTGTGCTGGGAGATGGGAGGAGGGACACAGAGCACGCTCCTGGTGTGAGACTGAAACCCAGAGCCTGGGAAAAGGGTTGGAGGCACCTCTAGGGTGTCCATCTGATGGCCATGGCTGTGAAGGGGAACTGAGCAGAGACCCCATGGCCTCCAGGCCCCTTCTCATTCCAGCAGCCCCACAGAGGGACAACAGTGGCAAATGGAGCAGAAGTAATGGCAAAGGCATGGCTGGGTGGCCAGGAATGAGGAGATGGGAAACTCTCCAAGTCAGATGCTGGTGAGGGGACAGTGCAAGGAGGAGGAGGTGGCCCAGGGACAGGAGAGGCAGCAAGAGCCCTGGGCAGCATCATCTCCACCTCTGGCTCTCCAGGGGCTGCATGTGAGAGTGTGCTGGAAGGTGCAGCCCATGTCCAGGGTATTTAGATGGCATCTCCCTGGAATCTCTTGACCTTCTACTTCTGCCTGGGAAATGCCCTCGTGGCACAGCCCTGTGCTCTCATTGTGGGTAAGACTGCGGCTCACTGCAGCCTGAACAACAGTTTGGCCAACAAACCTCGCAGGGCATGGTACCACGGGACACGGAGCCATTTGGGCCTCTTGGTCCTGAGGGACCTCCACAGCCCTCAGCACAGGCATGGAGGGACTCACCCATGAGGAAATCGAGGATGGCCATGTCGATGAGGTCAAGGAGGCGATGGCCCCTGTCGTAGGGCGGCGTCTCTCGCACCTGAGCGCAGTAGTTGGGGTTCAGCTCCCACCTGGTGTCAGAGGCCGGGGAGGGGAATGGGGCCATGAGAGTGGCTGTGGAGAAGCCCCTTCCCATCCCATGTCTCTGCTGGCCCATGTCCCCACACCCCCCATGCCCCATCTCACTCAGCCTTCTTGCTCTTGTGGTAGGAACGGCGCCAGGGGCTGCGCCAGGAGCGGCGCTTGGCCAGGGTCTTGTCGGGGAGCAGGGCAGCCATGGAGCCCTCCAGCCGGTCCGGTTTGCCGCAGAGGGCGTGCTCGGTGGAGCAGTAGTAGGAGCACTCCCCGTAGAAGCAGATGTTACCCGCTGGCCATGGGGACAAAGCAAAGGTTGACAAAGAGAAGGAAGGCAACGAGCCCACGACCCCCAGGCAGAGTGGTCCAGCAAGCAGCCAGGGAAGGATGCTCCTTGCACTCTGGCCATGTGCCATCAGCAAAGCAGTGGCAAGGGAGGCTGTGAGGAGCAAAGGCCTGTGGCAGGGTACCCATGGGAGCTGGAATAGTCTCCAGTGGGATAGTTTGTCCAAGTGTGGGGGAAGCCAGGGCAGCAGCAGCCAGCTCCAGGTGAGCTCCATCCAGGTGGCCACGGGAGAGGATGGAGAGCATGAAAGCTCACCTGGGGAGATGAAGAAAGTCTTGGCCAGTTTCTTGTCCGTGGTGATGTCCCGAATCTCCTTTGTTATGTTGACCAAACGACCAGAAACTGGGGGGATTCGCCGGAAATCCAGGATCCTGAAACACAGAACTTGGAACCATTTCTTACTGACCTCAGCTGGTTTAATCACAGCAAGTTATTAAAACCAACAGGAGACACAGGTATCCCTCACAACAAGGAGCAAGAGGTGGGATGAAGGAGCAGTTTCTCTGGTGCTTTGCCAGTATGGGAGGGCAGGGCTGGATGCAAAGCTTATGCTCACCTGTCCAGGTGAAAGGCTGCAATCTCTGCATTGTGCCGCTCAAAGTCTGAGAAGTAGAAGAAATCAATGGGGGTCTCCTGGTCCCGGGTCTGCCTGGAAGGAGAGGGGACAGTGGGGGCAATCATCATCAATGGGGTCACTCCAAGCATGGGATTAGTTCCAAACCACCACTCACCTTCTGTCCCCTGGTGACACTGGAGACACAGACAGACCCAGTCTCCTCCAGTCACTTCCTGATGGGTGGTGTGGCTCCAAGCCCCCTATCCAAGCTCCCACGCAACCCCTGCCTCCGACTCAGGGGTGGGTAAGCCCTTATGGACTGGAGGCTCCTAGATGGTCCTCATGGACCACCTTCTTCTTTCCACCACTGGAGGTCACTACCCCATCACAAGCACCATCCAGTTTGCAGCAAGCACGGCCAGGGAAGGCAAGGGAAAGGGGACCATTCTGCTCGCCTCAGTTTTGGGATGGAGGTGCTGAAGCAAGGTAGTGCATGAAGCATTTCTCCATTTCTCCCTCCATGGTCCCGCTGGCCACTCCCTGCTCCCTAACAGGACCGTGTGGGAGAGGGACAGGGTTGTCCCAGGCTCTACTCACTTCATGGGCTTGAAGAGGGCCTGCCCATAGTTCGGGAATGTCATGATGAGCTTGAGCTGGGTCCCACCGGACTTCTGGACTGAAAGGAGGCACATGGGGATGAGGGAGGCAGGCAGCAGGCAGGGGGACAGGGGTGTGGACAGGGGTGCAGGCAGGGAGGCAGTACCCGAGCTGACGATCCTTTGCGTGGCCAAATCCTGGAGGAGCGTGGGCAGCAGGGGGTCCCGGCGGGGGTACAGCTCATAGCGGTTGATGCCAACATGGAATTTGAGCCAGGTGGGGTAGGTGTCATAGGCCGTCTTCCCTGTCGGGAGGAGCGTCTCGGCTTTACTGCTGCTGACCCTGCAGCCCAACAGCCACCACCACCCCAACAACAATGACAGCTTTTAGTTGGGACAGGATGGGTCCCGTGTCCCCGGGCCTTTCCTGGGAGCCAGTGCATGGAGGGTGAGGTGGGGAGAAAGCCCAGAGCAAGCCCTGGATGGGTTCCAGGTTTCATGGTGGCGGAACCCCCTGCCCCATGTGGCCTCCATGGGGCCCTTGGCACCTGGCAGATCCCACCCAAAGTCAGTGGCCAGGGAGACCCACCAGCATGGCTGGATGGGACACAATGTCTTCCCTCCATCCCCCATGGAAAATCCCTGGGCTGATCCTGCTTCTCTCATCCATGCATTTATTTTCCTGCCAGAACAGATCATCTCATTGTTTCTCCCTAAGGGATTAGGTCCCAGGAGTACAATCTGCTACACCCCTCCATGTGCTTACTGGGGACACACGTGTCCACAGAACAAGGGTGGAGAAGCATGGGCTTCCCAGCCATCCCCAGCACTGACCTGAACTCTTGTCCCCAACAACCCATTCCCCTTGGGTGGGTTTATCGCACACCCCTGGTTTCTCCAGGGGGATAAGTTTGGGTTAGCACTATCCCTGTCTCTGTGCATCCTGCAAATTTGCAGTTTGCTGGCATTCAAGGGAGCCCCTGGGGGGGTATCTGCCCCACCTCTGTGCTAGCACACACAGGCACCACAATGGCACAGTTAGCCCAAGGCACCTATAACTCAAATCCATGTCTCTCTCTAGGAAAACACACACTGTGCATCGATCTCATCAAACCAGACCCAAAGCTACCGATAGGTGGTCCTCAGAGACAAGGCAAATGCCCATTTGTGGAAACCAGCTCTTAAGCCAGGTTTTATTCTCTCCCAGTTCTAGCAGGCACCACTTTTGGAAGGTGTGCTTTCCACATGGAAGCTGCTGTGTGTTACAATGCTAAAGCTTTTAATATCTTCCCTTCTAATTAGAGGTTAGTAGTCCAAAGTTAAAAATAGACAGCCATCAGCAGTGAGCTCCATACGGCCGAGCCTAAAGAGGTCAGGCAATATCCTGCAAAATGCAGGACAGGAGTGGTCTCATGGTTAGAGGTAACCTACACTGCAGGCTTTGCATCTTCAACATACTGAGAGAGGGGGATAAAACTGGTTAGGAATTGGGAGCGGGGACTTCCTCATATACAGAGAGAGAGAGACTAAGGGCTAGTCTGCATTGGGGAAGGGAAAGAGCTGAGGAGATTACCTAATAGATACCCATAATACAATGAATAATTCAAGAGTCTCCTTTGGCTTTGCTGTGTGCTACAAGCTTATGGGTGGCAGCCCAAAAATTCAGGGCTAGGAGAGGATTTGAGATATGAGAAGAGCATGCTTAGCAATGGGGGCCCCTCTGGGGTAGGATGCTGATCTACATAAGGAAATGACATGTTTGGTCCCTGCTGCTTGTCCCCTCAAACCCACGTATCCCCCAAATGCAAGCTAGGGTTGAGCTTGCTCCTCACCATTCGTCACTTCCGCTGCTGCGCAGGCTGAACTTCTCCATGGGGTTGACGATAAACAGCTTGTCTTTCTCTGTCACCTCTGGGATTGGGATGTTGTAAAGAGGATGCTCGAAGAGTGCTGCCAGCTTTGATCCCTTGGTCCATCCTGCATTCCCCTCTTCGTGCTGCTGTTGGACCCCTGGCTCTCCAGCCCTTAAGTGCAGCCCCGCCCTCTGTGGCTGGGAACTTTTCTCCAAGGAGCCATTGCTTCCACTGAAATCCTGAAGGATTCGCAGGCTCAGCTTTTTGAGGCCGGCCGGCATGGGGCTGCCTGACGGGACACCCACGGCTTTTGGTGCTTTTGTATCGCAGCCACATGGCCTGTGGGCTGTGGGGAGAGCAAAATCCATCGCCAGGTGCACGAGAAGGGCCAAGAGCACAAGAAAGAGAAGGCTGATTTTAAATTTCCTCTGGAAAAGCGTTTGCAGCCGGCACCGCATCCTTCCTCATACAAAACACTCAGCATCCACAAGGGGTTAAAAATGTTGGTGTGACTGCAGCCTCCATGCAAAAATAGGAGAGAGGTTTCCTGGATTTAGAGCATCGCAGCAAAAGAGCAACTGGTGCAAGGGCAGAGTGGCAGGAACGATCTGTCACCACAGCACCTCACAGTGCGACACCACCAGGATGGGACAGGAGGTTGTGGTGGGGTTTATCAGCGCTGATAAGGGTCGAGCTGGCACTGCCAAGGTTAGAGTGAACGGTGCAAGTTCCAAATCAATAGCTGCAAGGCTGGCTCAGGGACAGCAGTGGGTGCAGATGACCCCTCACTGTCCTGTCTCTCTGTGCTGTCACCTGCACAGGGCTGCAGAACTTTTCCTTGAATGCAGGGCATTAAAATGGTTCTGCCCCTCTGCAGCACAGACCCTGCCAAGCACTATGTAGCTCCATTCCCCATGTTCATCATAGCGGCACTCTCAGAATCTAGAAGAATTTTTTTCCCGTTGCTCGGCCAAATCAATTTTATCATCCTCCCCCATCCATTCAAAATCAGTTGCACTCAAGCCCCCTCTCAAAAACCGCTCAAACCAGGTAAAATGAAGGGGATGCGAGTATCAACATTGCTATGAGGGGAAATGCTGGGCAGGCAGTGTAAGGAAGGGCTACCAGGCAGGTGAGTTTCATGGGCAGGGATGCTCCCAGAGCCTCTAAAGCAGGTAGGGAAGGCAGGCAGGCAGGAGTGGGGATACTGCCTTGGGCATCGGCATAGAGGGGCACCAAGTTCTGGGGAAGACTGGCAGCTTGTGGAAGGGAAGGGCATTTCTTTTTACAAGAAATTCACTTTTTCAGTGACACCGAGCTGGGATGTGTGCACAAAAATGGCTCATGACTCATAGGGATGGAGTTTTGTATTCGATAAGGGACACAGAAGCACAGGACCACCTGCAAAAAGTCTAGGGGCTGGGGTACAGAGTCTGGCACAATGTTTCTTTTCTCTTTGATCTTCCAAAGGATGCCGAAGGCACGTGAAATCCCATACATCATACAGTCCTTCCTTGTCGCGTGATGCACCAGCAGCAAGCTTGTAAATCCTCACTCCCAGCCAGGGGGAGTATGATGATCAGAGGGCAGGAGGGGATATTCTGCCGCCATCTCCGCACTACCCTCTCCGCACCGTCCTGTGCCGGCTCCTTCCGTGCGTGTCTCGGTCCCCTCCCAGGCGGTGCGCGGAGAACGCCGTGTCCCCGGTGTTCTTGGCTCGCGTGTCCCACGGCGCGACAGTTGCCTGGAAACCGCCTCCGGCTGCCACCATCAGCGCCCCAGATTCAGCCAGCCCCGCGTTCCCGTGCCTTCTGCTAACAAGATGGCCGAGGAGAGCCGGGGCAGGCGAGGAGGAGGATGAGGAGAGCTTTCCAGCCCGGCTGGCGAGCTCGAAGCCCCGCAGAAGGAGCTGGTGGAGGGGAGCAGATGGCTTCCCTGGGCGGGGGAACACAGCGTCTTGCTCCGGGAAGTTCGCTGAATTCAGTCCGGACACACGGTTCAGAAAGAAGGCCCCTAGGAGGGGCTGTAGCTGGAACACGGGATCATTAGGTCATGGCTCAGGAAAAAAAAACAACCAACCAACGAAAACACCAACGCCGTGTACTACCTGATCGCACCACAGAAGCTGGGCTCGGCTCTCAGAGCAGGGCCACAGATTTCTTTATTCCAGAGCCAGCCCAGGAGACTGAGAAGAGAGGGAGACTACCTCCTTCTGGTGCCCCAAACCAGCTCCAAACTGGGCTGGAGGGGATAGAAACCTCACTCTCATGTCTTAGAGACAAACGGGCACAGGGACCCTATGGGCTGAAGCCACCCTACTGACTGTTACTCCCATTCCCAGATAGCGAAACTTGCAATCCCACCCCCTTACCCTGATTTAGCATCCCACTGGAAAGCAAAGGCAGGGGGCTTAGGTGAGGCATTTGCGACCCTTAACACTTCAATGCTGGCATTAAATATTAACCAAAAGATTTTTCAGCGAGTCAGACATGAGCCTGCAGCAACAGAGAAGAGCTGGAGACCTTCAAAGCCTGCCCCAATCACCTGACAAGCACTTCGATGTACCTTGTTGCCATGACATCATTATAGAGACCTAGTTGAATTTGCACCTCTTTCTTCTCATCTCCCCCCTCCAGCTCTTCCTCCATCTTCCCAGCAGGTTCGAGTCACCCTTGAGGCGGAGGAGGAGCCCCTGCATCCGAGGACATTTTCACTGCTGGCTCCAAATCAGGACTCATCGGCAGCTGATAATGATGTTCCCATCTCGCCTCAGCAGGGAGGGGTGAAGTCATGAGGCACAGTCTCTGAGCTGCTATCGCAGCTTTAGGGGACGGGTGGATAGAAAGAGTCATTTTGGCTGGCACCCATCCATCACCCTGTGTTTTTCATCTCATTTTCTACATCTGACTCAGCCTGATGCTTTGATGGGAAACGGCAGCAATATGCAGGGGGGCAAGAAATGAGAGGGAAACATAATAGCAAGCGAACTGTTGCCAACTTTCCCAGCTTTCCACTCAAAATCCGTAAGGAAAAATCCTCCAGAGCAGTTTTATAGTAAAAAGTAGAGAGGCCTTAGAGGCTCCAAAGTATCATAGAATCAATAGTTTGGGTTGGAAGGGACCTTTAGACGTCACCCAGTCCAGTGCCCCTGCAATGAGCAGGGACACCTTCGAACTAGATTGTATTGCTCAGAGCCTCACCCAACCTATCCCTGAATGCTTCCAGGGGTGGGGCACCCACCACCTCTCTGGGCAATCTGTTCCAGTGTTTCGCCACCCTCATTCTAAGAGACTTCTTATCCAATCTAGAACAAACCTCTTTTAGTTTAAAACCTCTAACCCTTGTCCTGTCACAACAGGCCCTGCCAAAGTCCCTCTCCAGCTTTTCTGGGGCTGAGGCTTGTGCTTTCAGGTACAATGCCAATGATGGGAATGCAAACCAGCTAACAAGGGTTTGCCTCTTCATGGTAACTTCCTGTAGGAAAGCTATTGCCCTTGGGAACAAAAATAACCTGCCACTCTCCTGTGAGCCACCTTGCACTTACCTAGCGAGAATGGCAGTGCAGGAGCTGACTTGCTGCACATTCACACCAAGCTCACCTCAATCTGTTTGCACACTCAGGCTTTGAGAAGGCTGGGGAGCACTCACCCTTCCCTTGTTGCCAGTGCAGGTCAGGGAGACATTAGCTTTGGTCAGCCGGTGGCCAAAAAGATAAACAGGCAGCAAGTCCAAGAGATTGTGTGCTGAGGTCAGCAGCTCCCTGTGGTCATCTGCAGGTCACCACGACCCTGCAGATGCCCATGACCAGCGTGCCTGTGCATATGCGCAGAGCAGTTAATTATTCATTAGTGCGAAAGAGGCATGATTCAAGTGACCGTGGTATGGCTGAAGGTACCATCCTACTCCAGCATGGGGCATTCGGAAGACACTGGCTTTACCTCTTCCTCTGAATTTAGAAGAGACAGAAAGTTGCAGAGAGGAAAATAATCTTTTCCACCTGCCAGCTGCAGAAAGTGTTGTCAACAGCGCTATCTTCACGTAAAGGCAGCCAGCTGGAGGGACACAGAGCAACCGCATGCCGAGACGGCTCAAAGGATTTGGGCTCTTCTACACAGCTCAGGAATCAGTTCGTATCACGGTACCAACCTACCCTGGCCCACCCAAGCACAGATGGTCCAAATTTGAAATAATTCTTAGTTGTCTTCAGATTACTCCAATTCCTGGCTCCCTGACATAATGAAATTGAGAAAGGACATCTCTAGCATAACACTTGAGGTTCAGAAAAGGAACAAAAGGAATTGTAAGACCAGGTTAATCCACCACAGGCATTAATGCAGAAAGATCCTTCAGACTTGAACTATGGACTAGAGGTGTCAGCTGGCAACATTCTGAGAGGAAATCTGAAAATTAGGGAAGTCACAAATACGAGACTCCAATGGTCAGAGTCGAGGCACACTGGTGGGGCAGCAGACACAGCTACATTCCCTTGATGCTACTTCTTAGACAGCTGCCTGGACAGAGGGATGTGGCCAGCAGCACCATGGGCCTGGCAACCTTCCTCACCATCATGGCTTGCACTGGTAAAAGGAACTGAACAGGGAGGATGAGAGTCACACAGGAAATCTGCAGGATGGAGATCTGTCACTGTCCTCTGCCTTTGCTACACCACTGCTTACTTATTTCCATGTTTCTTGAACCACTTTGCCTACACAAATGCACGCAAAGACATTTTACTAAACTTTTATTGTAAAAAACACAGTTCCCCAGGTTTTATAAATAAGCCATACATGTAACATAGTTACACCCATCTGATCCTCCAACACCGACAGCTTTAAAAAATGAAACAGGCTAAAAGAATGCAAGTCCCAAAAGACATTGGGTTTTTGATGACCAAGTTATATTTCACATGGAGCCTCCTTCCTCTGTCAGCCTCCAAACAAGATGCTGAAAGTACACAGCACTTGCAACACCCCCAGGAACTGACAGGGAGGCATCTGAGCCTTAAAAAGAGCTCTCACCCACTCCCCAGGCGTCGTCAGCCGCCTGTGTTTTCATGCTGTCTCAGTGTGCTGTGGGTGAGAAAGGAGGGGGCAGTTTGCATAGCAACCTCCTACACCCAGGCAGCTCAGCTGTTGTACCCTCCCAAAACAGCAGGGAAGGGCAGGCTGGGACTGCTTCCCTGTGGCTCACACCTCCACGGGCAGCCTGAAGGGAGATTCTTGGTGCTGTCAGGTCTGCACAGACGTCTTAGAAGGGAGAAGAATGTATAAGCAGATCCAGAGAGAGGAAAGACAGGTGCTGGTCAGAACCATACTGCATGGTAGTGGAGAAAGCAGAGGAGAGAGGAAACTATGTGGAATAAGTGGGAGTCTAAAAAACCATAGGGCTAGATAGCACCTTTTTGCTTTTGCTTTCCCCTGCTAGCGCTGCTGTGTAGCGTGTTGTGAGATTACCTATTCCTCACCTCTCTCCTGCTTCAGCTCAAGCATCAAGGAAAGAGCCAGACAGATGAGAAATCCCACAAGCAAGGACAGGGCAGTTTAGCAAGTTTATGCACACACACGCACCAACTTCATGTATCCCACAGAACTGTTACGTCAGTATGAAAAAAAGAAATCTTGACATTTAAGTATTAAAAATAAAGCCCCACCTCCAGATCATACAAAACTTGTCAAGAGCAGGAAGAAATCTCTTGTATTCAGCAAGTCTGGGACCCGGCCAGGGGTCAGGAGCACTTCCAGACGCACACGGCCAGGCTGCCACCAAAGAACATGTACAGCAGGTTCTTCACCTCGTGAGTGATCTCAAAGCCAAAACCTTCCCCAATCACCACATGCCAGGAGGACCCAAATTTCTTGTCCATCGTCTCTTTGATCATCTTGGCAGCGCTCTGGAGAACGTTAAGGAAGAGAGCATAGGGTGAGACAAAGCAACCAGGGAGGCTTTATGCAAACATCCCCCTAGTCTTCTTCTCCCTTTAAGACTACTCAAGCCATGGGCAACAGGTACAGCAGCTGCACTGCAGGAACTGGGAGCTCCCCAGAGGTACACAAGGGTAGAACCAGTCTCAGCAGCCTCCAGCACAGCAGCTAGGAGAAATTAAAGAACTGCATCACTTCTGTTGTTCACACAGTCTGAAGCAGGAGCTCTGCTTTAGATGCTACTGGACTTAGGCTGGTTGCGGTGACCATGAGAGGCGATTCAGGTCACTAAGCTGCAGCTATTTTTACAGGAGTCAATTTTTTTTCTCCAGCTAATTACCAAAACACTGAAAGTAGGCTGACTTTTAAAAGGCTTGCTTCTCCCAGATCACACTCTGCTTGATCCAAAAAAAAGCGAGAGGAAGATTTTGCAGTGACAGGCAGTGCCCTGCCCATGAAGCAAGGTATGTCTTCCCTTTATCGCTGGTCCTAAAGCCAGGAGGGAATACTTAACAGACTTTCATGTACTCATCCCCAAAACAAAAGACTCCACTCAGTTCTGAACCAAGCCCTCAGGACACGGGGCATTTTATGAACAGAGTGGAAGCATGTCTCAGGAAGGCAGGATAAGCAAGGAGGTAAGGTTTGGGAGACAGCACCACTACTAATCTCTGCAAAGTGCTATTACGGATCTTGCAGACCAAGGGAACTGAATCTGAGATCTAGCCAAGCTCTTTGCCTCCTTCTACCCTAGCTCAGTGCAGAAAGAGAGTAATAGGATGTCAGGACCTGACTCTGCTCTGCCCTGCACCCTTACCCCTGCTCCTGCAGGTTCCCTAGGCTGCAGTAACAGTGGGCTGCCCATTACCTCGTTGTTGGTGGCATGCTTCTCACACGCCGTGACGCACAGCTCCATGGTCTCCACGCGCATCTCCTCCGGCATGTCCGAGTGCTGCAAAGAGCAAACAGACAAGACAACTAAGCGGAAAATTAAGAGCTGGACACAAGACAACAGTAAGTTGCTCTTACTTCTGCACTGGCTCTTTTGGGGGCTTAGACATAGTAAATAAGAAAATGGCTTATTGCCATTGCTTATTACAAGCGAACCATTCCTCCAATGAGGAATTCTTCTCTACCTACATGAAAATTAGTACTGTGTAAGCACAGCTTAAAGGAGGAGAGCAAGACATTTGCCAGTTTTTGTGCTATAAGATAAAGGAAAAGCATGTTAATACTGTTTTAACCACAGTCCTTAATTATTGCTACATGAGTAACAAAGAAGTCTTAATTACACAGCCTTTTCTTCTGCTGCTGCTGTCTGGCTGGCTAGCAAGATCTTTTGCTCCAGCTTCTCTAGGACAAAAAGCAAGCTGCATCCAAAACACAGGAGAGGGCTCCAAAGGCACCGTGCTCTCAATCTGTTTGATGGACCATTTTTCCCCAGGCTTCCTCTGGCTGACATGGGGAGCACCAGTGCTAACAGATTTCCCTGGGAGAGGTCAAGGACAGGGAGAAAGCAGCAGTGACAACCAGGATCCCTCCACAGGACCATCGGTATACATGTTCTCACAGTAGCTACTCAGTGGGAGAAGGATAGTAAGAATGAAGGCAGATTTTCGTATCTTTGACACTGGTAAATGTGTAATCCATCCCCCTCCTTACCCTAATCAGAGGAAAACTGTGAAGCCTTTTATAATCAGCCTCATCCTTTTTTTCCTCCTCAGTTTCTTCCATGGTCCTTCCACAGAGACTCCAGGAAGGGGCGGAGCGGCTGCCTGGAGTTCAGCAAAGTGCTGCGGCACAGCGGGCTGTGAGGAACAGGGCTCTGTGCTCCTCTCTGACCAGCTTCAGCAGGAGGAGTCGCTTCTTGGCTGAGAGGATGCTGCTTCAACAAAAACAAACATGGGCAAGAGACAGATGGCTTTCAATTAAAACAAAAGGGAAATGAAACTATTAGGAGAATACCATGCTATCTCACTCACTTGCCATTTCCTCAACACCACCTTCACACCCCACCGAGAGCCTCAGCTCATAGAGCATTAATGCAGACAAATTATTAAATCGTATCTTTTTCCATAAGTGAGGAGCACAGCACTTCGCAGAAGCAGCAATGGAGCTTAAGGGAAGAGCTGAGCCAAGGTACAGCCTTCAACAGAGGACAAGAGAACAATATATCAGCCGCTACTACTCTTGATTAATTCCAAAAGGATTTTCCCAGGACACTATTATCTGCAAGAGTTTCAAACTGCACATGGCAAGAGAAGGGTAGGAGTATTTTAGGCACAGAATCTGCGTACTTGTCTGGACGGAAATGTTTAACAGGAACATCTTGGTCTCGTTTGTGCACTTGCTCCTCAGATCCCCGAGCATTTGTCAGCTGGGGAGGGCCATATGGGAAAACTCTGGACGTGCCTCAGAGCCTCATTACCGACCTGCCTCTACTCGGGCAGCGCAGAGGCCCAACATTAACTGAGAGATTCAGAGCATTTCACCGCGGTCTTCCCTCTGGTTCTTTCACCCACAACAAAGCATCTTCCTCTCCTACCCAGGGGGAGCAAGGGTGAGCCCACATTAAAAGGAAAACGAAACAAACACGGCGTCAGGCGACGCACCAATCATTTATGCCATGTACATGGAGCTGCTGGCTAAAGCACCAAGTCAGACAGACCACCAACCCTCACATGGGGGCCGCAGGTGACCCAAACCACGACCTCCGCAGGACAGAATCCCCGCCTGGCTGGCGCCGCCCCCGGGAGCCACTTCAATACCCAGACCCAGCCCAGGGCGTGCCCGCGGCCACAGTCCGAGGGCGTGAGGGAGCGGAACGCGGCCCGAAGCAGCCCCGCCACGCCGGTCCGCCGCCCTCAGCCCCGCGGAAGAAGAGCTCGGCCAGCGGCGCTGAGCGGCCCCGCGGAGCTCCGGGCGCGGCCTCACCTGCGCGGCCGCCGCGGCCCAGCGCCGTTGCTAGGGAAGAGCCGCGCTTGTCATAGCAACGGGCGCGGGAAGTCCCGCCCACCTCGGCGTCCATTGGACGGAGCGCGCCGCCCGCCGCGCCTGATTGGCGGCCTCCCTGCGGCCGCCGCGCGGGGCCTCGCGGCGCTGGGGTGGCCACGAAGTGCCTGTGCTGGGCGGCCCCCGCCTCAGAGCCGGCCCCCAGCCTGGCGTCTGGCAGCTTAATGTTTTTCTGACTTAAAACCCCTTCGGGGCCTGGTTCTACTTATTTTTTCTTTTAAGCAACAAGGATAAATATAAGAACAAGGAGCGATTTGGGGCAATTTGGGGGTTTTTTAAAATCACAGACTCATGTTAGAAAAGACCTCTGAGGTTATGGAGTCCAGCCTCTGACCGGACACCGCCATGTCAGCCAGACCACGGCACCGAGTGCCACGTCCAGTCTTGCCATAAACACCTCCAGGGACGGTGACTCCACCACCTCCTTGGCAGCCAGTTCCAATGCCCAATCACCCTTTCTGTGAAGAAATTCCTCCTAATGTCCAACCTGAACCTCCCGGTTAAGGCCATGTCCTCTTGTCCTGTCGGGTTGCCCAGGAGAAGAGGCTGACCCCCACCTGGCCGCAGCCTCCTTTCAGGGAATTGGAGACTCATCAGGTCTCCCCTGAGCCTCCTCCTCTCCAGGCTAAACAATCCCAGCTCCCTCAGCTGCACAGACTTGTGCTCCAGACCCTTCCCCAGTTCCAGTGCCCTTCTCTGGGCAGGCCCCAGCACTTCAATGTCCTTCCTGAACTGGGGGTTCCAGAACTGGACACAGTTCTCATTTTGTGGGAGAGGCAACAGCACACATTTGCATGTCAACAGGAGTGTAAAGAGGGATGAATCATGAGTTTGCAAACAGCTCCTATAGCACCAGCCTCCATCCCCACTGAGAAAATCTCCTCCCACCCTCCATAGCTTTGTGCTTGTAATGTGTGTTTGTTTTGAGGTTTTTCTTGGCTCTGGGCTTGCTACAAAACCTCTGTTGTCTCTGCACCCTGCTAGCCAAACACCAATTGCCTCTAAACCAGGGCTTAAACAGTTTTCAGGGGGGTCTAGGGTTGTATTAATCTTAAGTTAACACAGATGGAGAACAGCTCCAGGATAATAGGGAAGGACTTCTCCTGTGCAAAGCCCCAGCTGCTGGGTGTGATGCCTGGGTTTCCATCAGTGGCCATCCTTGTCTTGCAGAATGGCTCATGGGTCTGATTTTTCATATGGTCCTTCTGGCTGGTGTGTGTTTGAAGCGTTTTTGCTGCTCGCTGTCTGCTGAAAGAAGAATTTGCTTTCCAGCTGTTTGAGAAGGAAAAGAGTGAGGGAGGAACAATCTAGGTGCTCTCCTGCCCCTGCCAGCTCAGGAGTCGTCTTCCCTAGCACCAAGCTCTGCCCTGTGATTACAGGGAGAGCACCTTGTTATCTCTTTCACAGGTTCAGCAGTGAATCCGACCTCCTGGCTGTCCTTTGCCTGACAAGGCAGTGCTGGAGGCAGGGAAGTTGCCTTTGGGCTTGGAAAGACAAAACTGCAGTGGTCATTCATCTTTTCCTTTTCTGTCGCTGCTGGTGGTGACAAAAATGAAGCACTGCTTCCTGTGCCACTCGTTCTCCTACCATTCCTGCCTCCTGGGCTAATTCCTTCTCCTTCCTCTTTTGGGCCTCTTGCAACGAGGCAGGCACAGAGCTAAAATTGTCAAGAGACAGATAAAAGCTGGGAGATCATAATTTTTTCTTTTCAGACAAGATAATTAGGAAGAGAATCTCTGCGAGGAAGAAGATCTTTCCATCATCATTACTTTATCTCCAGGCAGCTACTCTAATCTCTCCAGGGACACGACGCTTTCAAGCACCGTATTCTTGCTGTGGTTTTTTTAATGCTTTAATCCCTGTGTAGTTCACCCACTTTTACTACCAAGCAGCGAGTGTGAGCTGGTGTGTTTGTGTGTATGTGCCTCCGTGCGTGGGGCAGGGGGGAGCTCGCTTGTCTGTGTCGGGTTCAATTAAACGTGCTTTGGTTCTGATCAATGTGACCCCAGGGAGCGTTTCCCTCGGGGAATGCTGGGACTGCTTGTGAGGATTATTCATCAGTGGCTCCTAGGTGAGAAGCTAAGGCAAAATGGCCAAAGAAAAACTGCAGCGAGCCCAAAGATAGGAAAAATAATGTTTTTGTGATTGTGGTGGGCGATACAGTGGGGCTGCAAGATAGAGATGCCTCCTGAGGAAGGAAGGCGTTCTGCTGGCCTGTCTCCATCTACTGTGGCTTAACAAAATGTGAGCAGTTGGTTTCTGGACCCTCAAAGTGCAGGATTTCGACAGGCTGCCTCTGTATAACTCTGCAAGCCAGTCACAGCCGTGTTGAGCCAACAAAGGTTATGTGTACTGGTCCTTTTGCTGCTGGCTCTGACAGTAGAGACAGCATGTTGCCTGGTCTTTAGTTTCCAATACCAAGTTACCAGGTGCCCTTCTTAGGTGAAAGCAACTCCAAAGCAAGGGTTCAATTCACCCCTGTGGATCTGTAGGGAACTGGAATTGTTGCTTTGCTCCGGCTGGTCATGCCTTATTTGCCACTAATCAGAGGTAGAAACTCTTTTATCCCTTTATTTTCAGCAGCCACAGTGAAATGCATTGAAACAAAGTGCCATGTGCCTCCTGACGTGAGGGTGTGTTGTACTCCTTAGCTGAGCACAGAAGAGTAACCACTGACTGCAAAATATACATAATATGTAATAAATATACTGCCTCATGTTTCTTTTAGCCATCTTCATTGACCAGACGCCAGGCTGACTCTTCATCAGGTGGAGTACAGCTTTCTTTTCTTTCTTTCTTTTCTTAACTGCTTCTGGCCACATTTTGGGACTTCCTCGTTGTCCGTGTGGGCACAGGCTCTGCCATGCCCCATCTCCTCTTTGTCTTTGTGATAAAGCAGGGGGGCTGGAGATTGCTGTCCAGCCTGTCAGCCACAGCCCAGGGACTGGGCACCACTCCACACTGCCTTGGGTAGTAACAGAGGGCCAAGGCTGGGCACTTGGGTCACACCAAGGTCCGCCCTGCAGCTGCCCCAGGGTGGTGTAGATGCAGCTCTCTGGAGGCAGGAGGAGCGCTCAGGAGGCCCCGTGGGAATGCTGAAGCCACATTTCGCTGGGATCAGAACCCCCACCATGCTGAGCTGAGGGAAGGCAGAGATGGGGATGCTGGTGTGCAGGAATGGGTGGCAGCTGGGAGCAGCCTCCGAGCCAGAGGACAGGGCAGCTCGCTTTGGGACAGCCGGATCCCCGTGTCTGCTGGGAAACACAGTGCCCCACGTGATCCCGTAGCTACTACCTCTAGTAACGACAGCTACTGTTAGTAAGGTCTGTTGCCGCAGCACTGGCAGCCGTGCGGGGGCTGTTCCTGTGCCAGATGCTCCGGAATCATGGCGCGTTCCCTTTGCAAGCACTACACAAGTCTTAATGAGCCTTCCTGGCTCTGGGAGGGAGCAGAGGAGGCTCCCAGCAGGACAGGGAGGTGAAAGGAGGCAATTAGGCAGCGCCCCATTGCTAGGGCAGAGCAGGTAGTGGGGACTTTGGATGTCATCTCCTGGGGACAAGTATGGGCTGGCTTGACCTCGTTTGAGGGCACCAGGAGGCTGACACACTGCAGGGAGCCGTGACATGCAAACTCTGCTGAGGTTGCAGGTATTGGGAAGCACAGGAGATCCCCAAAGCCCACTCTGAGGTTGGGGGTCCCAGGATTGCCCATGTCCCTGGGAAGGCAGAGCCTGCGTGGCCAGTGGTGCCCTCTGGAAAGAGGGGCAGGGGCTGGAGGGGTTCAGAAATGTCAGCATTTTCTTTTCAAACACAATAATTAATAGCCATCAGACCTGAAGGTTTCCTGTTGCCATGTTTGACTTGATCTTCTTCACTGCAGGACAAAACCCTTTGAGAGTATGGGGTGAGTGGTATTTGAGTCTGGCTAAGCCCTTTGTTAGCAGAAAACCCTGCAGCAGTGAGTCCTGCAGATTAGGAAAGGAATGGCAGTCCCTTTCCTCTCCTCAAAGCGTTCTTACAGCCCCTTGGCAGGGAGATAGAGGACAGCATGTGGGTGGCATCCATCACACCCACCTGTCTCCCACACCATCTCCTCTTGTGCCAGCTCCTGCTGAACTGCCACAGCGCAGCAGTGCCCCTGCCCTGCACTGCCCACCTCTTTCCCTCCACCTTTTCCCCCTCATCCTGGATATCCGGACACAACACAGCCAACAGCTGAAGCACCTACCACAACCACAAAACCTTCTCCACACCATTGTTAAAAATTTCCTTCTTTACCCCACCTCTTCCCCCAAGGCTGACTTCGTTGTTCCTCATCTCTTCTGTGCACAACACGTTGTTTTCCAACAGCTGCCCTTAGAGAGACATGGGGCTTCTCCTGAGTGCTTCTGGTTAATTTAGAAGCAAGCAGTACGTGTAAGTCATTGTAATTGCTCCTTGCAGCCAACAGCACTATTGATTTGTCATCTCCTCTACCTTTTAAGCCCTGTCGCAGGTTTGCAGCTCTTGCAAGGCTCGGCTTACCAAAAAGAAATGGTCTCATCTCGCTCTCCTCCTCCTCAGACGGGTAAGAAGCAGACGTTGCTTCCTGCAGAGAGCCAGGGCAGGATGGAGATCAAATATTTATTTCTGCTCTTCATTTGTGTCTCCCAACCAGTTTCTAATCTCTCCATAATACCTTTGTTTCCTGAAGAGCCTTATGTGGAGGCATTTGCTGGAAGCTTTTAAAAGGTTTGGGAAAATTCTACCAAGTTTTCCTGTGTGCCCCCAGGTCTGCCTAACTGGCTGTGAACCTCTGGGGCAGAGGAGCTCGCCCTGCAGAAGCTGTGCCACTGGGCTCCCCCCATTCTCCTGTTCCAGAAGTGACAGATCCACATCCTGGGGACATGGCTGGGATTAGGATCATGCCAGCATCATTTGGCAGGGCTGAGGAGGGCAGCACCGAAGGCCCTGATCAAGCCTCTCCTGGTGTCCCCTTTGTTTCTGCTTTTCTGGAGAGGATTTACACACAATTTCAACATGGGCTGGGTTTCCAGGCTCCAGAGGAGATGGGTGTTATGCCAATAGCCTACATCAGCAGCCAGGCTGTTTCCATCCTTGTTCATCCTCTCATATTTCTCCTGCCTGGGCCAGCAGCCCCAAGAGCCCTCTCGCAGTGCTTCTGCAGTTTTGAGAGAAGGGTCTTCTGAATCAGTTCCCCCCCACTCCCCATTTAACCTCTGAGTTTATGATCCCAGCAATGGTTTTTGACATTTCCTCCTCTAAAAAATGTTGCCCTTCTTAATTATGCTGCTGTTATTTGGGTGCATGAGCAGATGTCACCTGTTGAACTCTCTCCTCTCAGTAATGGGGGTGTGAGCCTCCAGCTCGGCAAGGCCCTTGAACCAGTGCTCCAGCTGAAGCACATACCTTTTCTTCAAAACAAGCCCTTGGCTTTGTGGAGATGTGCTGCAGGTGAGAGTGCCAGGCTTTATTTTATGGCATTAAATACCCTCCAGAAGGTGAAGTGGGGGGGCCAGCTCTGACTCAGGGAGGAGATCCCACCAGAATGCCAGCAATGGGGAAAACTCAGTCCTCTGGCTTTGTGCTCTGTTTTCCCCAAATATTGGTGACGCTATGCCTTTCATAGGAGGAGCAGGACCCACTGAGGGACAGAACCGCCATCCAGACCTGGTCATGAGTTGTTCTACAATAGGAGCTCCAAGAGCCGTACCTGAACCATCTTGTGCCTAGCTAGGTCAGAAACTCATTATTAGTACTTAATTAGATTTATACTCCATGTGAGTTCCTTGCTATCGTGCTCTGACCTAGAGGCCATTTCTCACTCATTTCTGCTTCCCTGTTGTCAGGATGGGTGTTCCTCCTCCATGGAGAGGTGTTTCCCCCAGCCTTCATGCCCCACCAGCAGCAGCCTGTACCCCATACCGCTCTGCAGTGGGATAGATGAAAGGTGGCCAGACGGTGACACCACCCCCCTGCCCCTCTGGGGCAACAATACCAAACCCTGGTGATGATATTCCTGTAATGCCAGTGATGGGCGCGGCCAACTCCCTTCAGTGATGCAACCCTAAGCACCCTGGGGAAGGTCACCTCAGCTTCAGCTGGCCAGTCCCCTCCATCCCCCCAGCAACCTCACGCACTGCAGGAAGCTCGAACAGAAAACATCACGTTTATTGTTCACGATCAGCTTTACAAAAGAAATGTCCCAACACGGATGCGCCTCAGGGGCCCTTTTCACGAACGTGCATTAGAGAAAGCGCGCGAGCGAGCGAGGGAGAGGGGGCAGCTCCTCAGGGTGCACGAAGGTCACAGTGTTCCCACTTGGCACGAGGGCTGCTCCCCATCCCCGCCGTGTCCCCCCCAGTGGGCTGAGCCACCCCAGCACTGGCAGAGATCCTGGGCGGGGGATGCGGGGTGGCAGAGCTGTCCCTTCTGCCAGCTTCGCCTCCCCCAGGGGCGGGGGCAGCTGTCACCCAAAGTGGGACTTGGGGTAGGGGGGAACATTGGAAGCTGAACACTGCATTGAGCAACCATGAGAGCCCCGAAATAACCCTCCCACCCCACCCCCAGACACACACATGTGCACATACACACACTCACATATCGAGATGTTGGTGACCACGCGATGTGGAAACAGCGTATTCTCAGGCACTCCACAGGGAAAACACCAGCCCGCTCTCTCACCCTCCCAGTTCCAAGGCCAGTGGCAGCCCTGTTCCTGGCAAGGAGCAGCTAAAGAAGGGGACCTGGGTGGAACCAAGGGCAGTAGCCCAATCCAGTACCAAAAGACTGGGGGATGGATGGCAGGGCTCCTCTGACCACCACCATCCTCCATCTCTTTTTTTCTTACTTTTGCTCCCTTGGCAGTGCTGCACTTTTTCCCCCTCGGCCAGCGCTGGGGGAGATGCTTTGCCCCTTTCCCCCCATTCCCTTGGTGGCTGACCCAGCCCCCAGCTTGGAGGTGGTGGAGAGTGCTCTCTTCCCTTTGCCTCAAAAGCCTGGCTCCCCTCGGGCAGCCCTGCCCAAACAGGCAGCAGAGGCAGGGGAAGGGGTGCAGGGGGGTAAGTGCTGTCCCACTGACTCTCTGCCATTCTGCCTCATGGGGCCACATTTGAAAAACCAGGAGAAGGATGGGGCTGGAGGTGAGATCCTGGAATGCAGGCTCATAAAACCAGACAGTGAGGTTGCTAGAAATAAATAAGGAAAGGGGATGTGTTCAGGTGATGCCTGCACCCTGGCATCCCACTGAGGCTGGACTGCACTCAAAGTAGACGGAGTTCTCCTTCCCACTCCTTGTTAGGTCTGACAAGGTGAGGACCCTCACCGTACCAAGGACACCTGCAGGTACAGCGAGGTCCACCCAAAACAGAAGTGGGGCAAGATGAGACTCAGGAGCCAGCCTGCCAGGAACGAGGACAAGCCACAGCACCAGCACAGGGACAACAGGGAGGCTTCCAGGGGCCCCTCTCGCTCCTGGGACACCAGCACAGGGGCTCAAGCACTGCCCCAGCAAGGCTTAGTGGTCTGGGAGGGGAGAAAGGGGCTCCCTGCTTTGGGGCTGTCACTGGGCTCCTTGGCGCTGGGGGGAGGGCTGGGGGCCACTCATGCCTTCCTCCCTTCCTCGCAGGCGGCGAAGCCCGCCTTGCTGGCACCTCCAAAGACCTCCACCGCCTGGTCATCCCACTGGATCACATTCCCTTGGAGGTGGGAGGTGCAGTTAGCCAAGCCCAGGATCTCTGCTGGCGCCAGCATGTGGTCCCACACACCAAACTGTGCCAACTCTCCCACGAAGGCCTGTGTGGCATCAAAGCGGCCCCCCAGGGTGTCCTGGGAAAGAGCAGGAGAGGTGATTGGACAGGGATGAAGAGAAGAGGAGGAACATGCATCCAGTGGACAACCAGGGCCAAGGGGGAGATGGAGAAGTTTAGGGAAAAGCAGAGCAAGGTGCTTGATGGCAAGGAGGGGAGGGGATGGATGCATGGAAGAGACTCAAGGAGACAAGGCAGGGAGGCCAAAGGGATAGGGAGAGGGAAGAGAAGACAATGAGCACACATGGCCAGCCTGGAGGTCGGATGAACAAGCAGGAGAGCCAACTGCCCTGCTGAGTGCTCCTGCCCATGCTGCCCCCTGCCCTCGCCCCATCTGGGGGCTTTTCCCCCCAGCCAGTTCCCACTAGAGCGATGCTAACTGGCAGCTCTGGGTGTTGAACTGCTACATACCTGCTCCTGACCCAGGATGACGATGCCCTGGGGCCTGATGGCGTGCCAGGAGGCCAGGTTCTCGCCGGCACCCCGCTGTTCACCATCCTGGTACGCCGACCACTTGCCGTCCCGGGTGGTCCATGCCACGCAGATGTGGTGCCAGGCCTTGTCCTTCAGACTCAGTGGCAGCTGGGCAACCTTTGAGGGAAGAGCGAGATCCCGGTGCTCGGTAGGACTGCTGGGGGACCCCAGGGTCTCCCCAGCCCCTCGCAGAGCAAGCAGTGCACCCCCATGGTGGTGGCATCCCAAAATCTACAGACATCCAGATGTGATGCTTCTCCCTCTCAAAACTCACCCCAATGAGCCATCCTCCCCATCCTCCTGCCTCCCACCATAAACCTAGGGCCCCTTCCTCCCAGCTCCCCCACACTAGTGCCCCCAGGAATATCATTTCCTAGGGGGACTGAAGCAGGGAAGATGAGGGCAGGGTTTTCTCTCCTGCCTCTCCTGCAGCTGGGCTGACCTTGTCATTGATGAGCAGCTCCAGGGGGTTGGAGCCCCACTCCAACAGCACGATCTCGTTGGCTTGGCTCGGGACAGAGTAGGAGAACGGGGTGCCAATTCCTGCCAGGGCCTTGGACTTCAGCCACATGCAGATGGTGAAGGCGTAGAGCTCCGGCAGGCTCTTCTTCATGCGGGCATACATGTAGTTGTTCTGCACCGGGATGGTCACCTTGAAGGCATCAGGAGGGCTGTAGCCCAGTGGTCCTACGTATCAAGCATGGGGAGGAGAGAGGAAGGTCAACACCTGTAACTGGGATGAGGGTGACCTGTCCTGGGGCTCTCCTGGTGATGTACCTCGGGGTGGGAACGCCCCAGTCCACCTCCATCCCCGTTGGGCAGGACTCACCGTGCTCCAGCTCCGTCACCCGGTTCTGGAGGGAGTTCAGCTCCTTCTCGATGTTGTGCTGCTGCTGGCTGTGGTCAGTGTTGGCAGCCTGGCGTTCCTTCTGCAGGGTCAGGATCTTGGAAAGGAGCTGCTCCTCCAGCTGCTCCATCTTGGTGTGGAGGGCATCACGGGCAAGTGCCGGGGCAGTGGGTGCCGAGCCATTGGTGCGGGCTGGCAGCTCCTGCTGCATTTGGTGGCGGCCACGATGGAGGGAACAGGAGGGACAAAAGAGAACATTCACCACAGTGTCACTGTAAGAGTTTAAATAAGGACATGCCCAGCCTGCAGCACTACAGGTAGTGCTGGGATGACAGTCCCATATCCGCACTGGGGTCTTCTCCAAGAGCCTCCAGCTGACTTTATACCTCTGCTCTCATAGCCCCCATTGAGCTCATTACTGCAAAACGAAGCTTGGCTGCTCTTAATGACTTTCTGTTGCTTCAGAGGCAGAGCGAGGATGGGATGTTTGGGTCATCCCTTGGCTCTGCTCCTGCAGGCAGCCTCCCACAATGAGGAAATGATGCGGGAAGGACCTTGGAGCTCCCGGCCTCTCCTGCTGCTCGTGAGGCTGCTTACCTGTAGCCAGCACGTTAACATCAGTAAATGGGGCTGTAATCTTCTTAGCCCAGCTCAGCTGGTGTGTGGGGGTGCATGCACGTGTGCCAGGTAGCTCTCCATAAGCCAGCCTCTCTCAGGCCAACAGGATGCCAGGGAGAAGTGGGACTGGTGCCAGGCTGTCGTGTCTCTGGTCCTCAAGGCATGAGCCATCACTTGGGGACATCGAGCCTGTCTTGTCCCATCAGGGTTAACACTCAGACCAAAACTTTTCCCATGGCAAATCCAACATGGCAGCTGGTGAAGATGCTCCCAGCTGCTACTGCACTCGGCAAAGACCCCAGATCCCACCTTACTGGGAGACCCCATCCCAGCTGGAAGAAAACCAGTCTGGAAGGGAGAAGGTGACCCTTTGCCATTCTTCTGGGGTTTCTCTGTAAATAGGAACCCTCTTCTTTCCCCGTGTCCTTAGCACCTCAGTGTCTCTGCCATGGGCTCTGAAAGATAATGACCACCTTCTCTGTGTTGCCAGACCTTCCCAAAGGTGCTGGAGCAGCCATGGAGACCCTTGCCTTGGCTCCTCCGGCACTGAGGGATCTGCATGGCTGCTTCAGCCCTGGACATTCTCATGGCTTGTGCTGGCAGGACATGGGGGATACCATCTCCGTTGATCTGAACAGCCTCCCTCTGGCCTCAGAGCTGGCCTGGAGGAGGTCAGCATGCTCATCTGTGGCTTCCTGCTTTTTCGTCTTCCTTACATCCAGCTTCTCCAGGCTGGACAGCACCTGATAATCATGCACACAAAGCTGAAGGGGAGGGATGCCTGCCCATGTCACCCCTAATCTTTGCTATCCATTGTGATCAACAGAGGGAGGGGAAGGCTGGAAGAAAGTCAGGTTTGGCTGGGCAGGATGCAACCTTGGCGGATGGGAACAGCAGGGAGAGGAAAAGCGAGAAGATGGTGTTGGTGCGAGCACAAATGTACCCACTCTGGGCAGCAACATGCTCAGGCTACAAATAAAACTGAAGCTGTTATGCCCCAAGGTCTGCAAGAGCTGCCAGCAGGGTCTGCCAGGGCAAACCCACAGGTTCCTGAGGAAAACCGACATGGAAAAGCAAAACCCAGCAAGAAAAGAGAGGTTGTGCTGGGGACATCTGCCAACCCTGACCAAATGCCAGCTCTCATTGCTGGCTTGCTCCACCAGCACTAAGGATGCTCTTGCAGTGAGCAAAATATCTCTGGGAAGGGAAAAGTGCCCAGCAATGAGCATCCTACCTTTGGTCTTTGCAAAATGGAGGGATTAGCCAATGGGAAAGGGGCTTTAGCTCTTTTGCTTTTTTTTTTTTTTTGCAGGGGTCTTGGGGATCCACTGGATGAAAGGCAGGGTAGAGATGGCAGGAGGGAAAGGAAGTGGAAAGGTTAATTCTCATCCTCCTGGCAGGGATAATTCCCACATGGGGCTGCCTGCATTTGTACCCAAGCTGAGCTGGCTGCATTGGCAGGACACAGCACAGGTGGGATGGGGTTGCCTTTGTCTCTATGGCCACATCCCGTGTGCTCCAAGAGCTTTTCTCATCCTTTCAGGCCACCTGGCTACAGCGGAGGCTGGCACGCTCCTGTCTGCCGCACGCTTTGATTGCTCGAGCTGCGGGTTTGGAGCCTACGTCCCTGCTTTCATACACGGCTCCATCTGTTAATGACGAAAAAAGAAAAGGCTGGGAGATTTTGTCACTCTCACTAGCCCCTGATAGCCTGCCCTACATTAGTCAGTAGTGACTGAGTACTTTTTTTACCCCCCTCTTCCTCCCGCTTTTCTCCCTGCTGCTATTTTCTTCCCTCTGTAACTTTTCTCCCTATGGCTTTTTCATTTCTCTGGCTTCGGAGCATCTCTTCCTGATGCTTCCCTCTGTGCACACACACTGTGTCTTTCCCCTTTCATTCAATTTCTTCCCCCTTCCCAAGTTTTTGCCCATCCAGCCGTCTCTCCAGCTCTTGCTGGTCCTTCCAAGTTGGCAGCCAGGGCACCAGCAGCCGGAGCCACATGGCTGATTGAACCATTGCTGACCCCATGTTCCTTCTGGAAAGGGATTGCAGGCAGTTCCCTCATCTGGCAGAGTTTCAGGGCCATCCCAGCAAACACCATCCATATCCCCACAGCCAGACAATGACTGAACTCCCCATTCTGCCCCGCACAGCCGAGTTGTGCTGGATGATCCCCCTGATGCCAGGCTGGGCTGCATCCCCGAGCCACGGTCCTCATCTCCGAGCTGCCACTCGAGCATCTTTCTCACAAGGCAAATTATTTGCAAAATTATTAATGGTTGATGTGCAGCTGTTATTTACTGGTGACCTTTGGGGAGGGGAGAGGGGGGAGGTGCCTTCTCCCTGGCTGTTCGGCAGGCACCCGGCTTCCCATCTGCCGCCGCACAGGCAGCAGGGGAGTGGGCAGCGGGTGTGGGGGAGGCTTCTTCCACGCCTTTTGGCCACCAGAACCGGCAAAAAAGATTGAAAGATGCCAGGTAATATTAATCACGTTAAATGTCAGCGGCTGGCAGGCGGTGGGGAGGGGGAGGCGGGGGCAGGGGGCTGCAGCAGCCATGCCGGCGTGTGCGCACTGGGGCTGGAGCCCTCAGTCAGCAAATGCACTTTGATTTACATAAGGCGATCAGAGCCTCATTTACTAATGCACCAGCAAATCTGGGTGCCGCTGCTCCCCCTCAGCCCCCGGCACACCTTGGCTGCTGGGACAGGGCAGGCGGGAGCACAGGACGATGCCTGCGGGATGGAGCCCCGGCACATCCCAGGGATCACGATGCTCAGCTGGGTGCACACACAGTAGATCCATTTCGTTCCTTGGACCCCTGAATCCTTCCACCCTGCACAAAGCTCCTCAGTGGCTGCCACCCTGGGATGCTCACTGCTGCAGGACAGCACACCTGCTGCACCAGGGTTTTTTGGACCCTGTCATCTCTTTTGACCCAGGCAGGGCCTTGGGGATCATTAAACTCCAACAGGGACTGCATGGAGTAGAAGACAAACAGGGATACATCAGCCTTTCCCTCTTCCTCACAAGGGAAGAGCTCACCATTGATCCTGTCCCCCTAAAACCTTGCTAAGGGGGCCCTGGGACTGTCACAATTTGGGTATTTCCATCCCCACACTGCTGGAGATGCAGACAGGAGGGAAGCAGCTAGGTCACTACCATTCCCATTCCCTTACCCGAGGGTTTCCTGCCAGCAGCCAGGTCACCAGCCACAATGGCACAGCCACGCACCAGCTGAGGATTGTTTTTTCTGTTGCAATGCCACCAGGTCCCCCACGGAGCCCATCAGGCTGTGCCCTCTCCCGCTCCGCTCTCCTGCAAGGGATGATGGGGAGAAGGGGGGCATCTGCATCTCAGCACAGCCCAGGCAGCCAAGGTGATTCTCTCCCCGCTCCCTTTCCATTTGCAGCAATAACTAAAAGCGTGGAAAAGGAGCACCTGCGTCCCTCGGCTCTGTGTTCCAAGATGCACCTGAGTGTACAGACATGAGCACGTGCTGAGAGGAAGGGGGGGGAGACCCTCAAAACCAGGATAAAAAAGCCCAACTAGGCTGCTGTGCATGAGGAAAGGACGATCAGTGCCTCGGGTGGTGTTAGGAAGAGGTGAGGGAAGATGTGTGAATGCTGTGCTGATGCTAGCCCAGCCCCACAGAAATGGCAGGGGACAAAGATCGAGACCGTGGGGGCCCTCCCTGCATCCTCCCCTGGGAAATCCTTCTGCCATGCCGACAAAATTAAGAAACAAATGCCTTAATAGGTTTTTCAGTACATGAATAAATCTTGTTATGCCTTACAGACAGGGCTGACAGTGCCCAGATTAGATCAGCAATCTTCCACCAGCTCCCTCCCCGCAGTCCCAGCTCTGAAACATCCAGCAGTAATCCCTGCTGGCAAACCTGCCTGGAGACTCCCTGGGATGTAGCTTTCCCACAGCGGCTCATGGCATTTTGTGTCATCTCTCTTCTGAGACTAAGCCACCACAGAGTTGGCAGCATTTCCTCTCCTTCCCAATGGGTTCTGCAGAGTCTCCAGCTCATGGGGGCCACCCCAGGACTGTCCCCATCCAGGTCACCTTTTGGGATGATCATTGCCACCACCCAGGATAGCTGTGGAGGCTGAGAGTGCCTCCCATGTCATGGGGTACCCCAAGAAGGCTCCCAGGGCTGACAGGTGGAGCCATGCGGGACAGAAGAGCGCAGGTGCCCCACCATGAAGTTTTAGGTGTCTGCGTCTGAAGGAGGGGGGAGGGTGGGAGGCAATTCGGAGAGGGAGGCCACAGGCAATCATCACTGGATGGCTGAGGTGTGGCCATGAGGCTCAGCTGGCTGAGCTGCAGCCATCAGAGGGGTGTGGTGCACACGGGTGACACTTTTCACCAGGCAGGAGCCAGGACAGATGAGGTCCAGCCCGCCGGCAACACACTGCCCTATTTCCTCACCTGGCAGGGCTCACTGAGGTTCAGGGTGCTGTGTCTCCCCTGCAGAGTATACTTGGGACCCTCAGGCCCCTGGCAACACAAAATTGAACATTTTTGGTCATGTGCCACTTGGCTTCCTCCTCAGTGTGTGCATGAGCCTTATCCCAGCATCGCTTCAGGTTCCCCAGATGCATGTGAGAGCCTCCTCCTCCACCCCAAACCTCCCACCATCATCAGAGACCCCAGGAGAGGGGCCAGGGCAGCTCATGGGCGATGCTGCCCCACGGAGAAGGGGGAGAGCATGGCTCTATGGCCTGATGCTCCCCAAGATCCAAACTGATATGCTGGGCACCATCCCCCCGAGCATCACCTGGTCCTCATGAACACACAGGTGTATGTGTGCAGAACTTTTATTTCTGGGTGAGCATACCTGCTGTGTTATCCCACTGATGGAAAATCATTTGTTTGGGGCTGCAGGGGTTTCTTTGGGGGGTCTGTCCCTCCCTTTGGCTGCATTTGGCTCTGGGCAATGCGTCAGACAGGCTGCACATCCCACTCTCCCTGCACCTGCCTGGCACGCCACTGTGTTTCTTCTTGTGCCTGTGTGTGTGTAACCCTGGCAGTTCACAGGTGCTTCCTCTGGTCTTCCAGCTCTTTTCCTTCTCGTGTGCATGTGTTTATTTGCCTTTCTCTGTCTTTCTATTCCTGTTCATATCTCCATCCATTACAATAACCCTCTCTCCCAGTCTCATTTCTCAGCCTGTGACCTTAGTGGCTCTGAATTTCCCATGCATTGCCTGCTGCAGCTGTGCCCACATGGCTGTAAGGACGGGGGCAGAAGGGCAAAGCTGAGTAGAGGGACCCTGTAGGGTGCTGCATGACCCCCCCCCTCCTAGCTCCACACTCCAGGGAGGAGTGGAGAGGGCAACACGGAACTGAACAGGAAGATGAGAACATTGAGGACTCGCAGGAGGCTCCTTGCAGGTGGCTCTGACACCTGACAGGCCTCAGGGAACAACCCCTACCTGGAGCAATTCCCACAGGGAAAACAGACAACTCTCCTCTTGCAGCTCTCATGTGCCAAAACCATATCCTGCAAAGTCTGCCAAGGTCCATGGGACTGCTGAGCCCATATCAGCCCAAATAAATCAACACTGATGTGCACTCTGTGATGTGCCCCATGACAGACATCACGGGAGAGCCTTTGGTGCCAGTGGCTTGTGGCTGGGCCAGGGCTGAGCCTGCCAGGCACGTGCTGCACAAGGGCTACAGAGTGGGGACCAGGGGTCTGCATCCCAAATGCCAACAGCACAATGCCTCAGGAACGGGCACAGCGAATTACTCCAGCTGTGCCCTTCTCTCTCCAGCTCCTATGGATCATGTGGGGAAAGGGTGCCAGGCTCACAGTGGGTGGCACTGCACTTCACTTTGTGAGACATCCCATTCATAACCACGATGGCATCAGATGGGATTTACCTTTTTGCTAAACAGCAGGCTCTGGCCCTGAGCTGCCAGCCTGCTCTGGAGGAGTCCTTGGCAGGTGCTACGGGGCAAGCAAGGTACCCTACCGGAGTGCAGACTGGGGGGAAAGTGGGGCAGCCCTGGTGCTTTGGGGCAGCCCTGGTGCTTTGGGACTGCCCTGCACGGAGGGAAGAGAGGGGGGTTCAAGGTGAGTCCCTTGCCCCTGGGCAGAGATCTCAGGAAAGAGCGAGGCAAGGACAACCTTCCTGAAGCCTCATGAGGGGGATGAACTGGTTCGGGGTGCATGTGGCTGCAGGCCTGGGGAATGGCACGTGTGGGAGGATCATCCCAGGAGCAGCATCCCCTGGGAGCATCCCTCACAGACCCCCAGGAGCATCATCCCCTGGGAGAATCCCTCCCAGACCCCCAGGAGCATCCCTCGCACCTCTATCCGGTCGATTCGGTCCTGGAGGGTGCGGACAGCCTCCTCCAGCTCCCGCACGGCGGGCGGCTCGTCGGGGGGGTGGCCCATGGTGCCGGGGCGCGGGGCGGCGCGGAGCCCGGCGGCGG